>JAANDG010000054.1:0-427358 GCA_036852015.1 Pelodera strongyloides | reverse complement strand
CATCTGGACCTGTGTCCCAATGGTGGTGTGGCTTCAGAAGGACCATAGGGGACTCGGTTTTAGTGTTGTCGATTACAAGGTATTTACTAATTACTAGCTTATTTATAGGTGCAATATTATACTTGATCATTATAATTGAAACCAATAAAATATGTGAATTAACTGTTAGATATCCATGTGAATATGTGCAACTAGTTTCGATAATTACATCCAGTCATTCATACTCATTGAGCAACAACATGATACGCGTACGTTGTAGTGTAAGATAGAATTAAACTAAAGTAAATGAATTTACGCGAAACTCAGGACCCGATGCACCGTGGCGAGAGTGTGATAGTCGTCCAATCATTGGTCCCTGGTGGAGTTGCCCAGGCAGACGGCAGAATTGTGCCCGGAGATCGGTTATTATTTGTTAACGATCATGATCTATCAAATAGCAGGTGAGCTCCATTTTTGATATCTTTTTTTTTCAAATTTGCTGATGTTCAAGCGGTAGGGCATGTGGTTTCGTTTTACAAACCACGTGTCATACCGTTTTAAAGGTGCCCTTGAAAAGGAATTTAAAAGTAACGAGTATACGTACACGCCCATTGAATGTGTTTTTGTTACAACAACACCAAGCTAAGCACCTTATTTTTTTATTTTGTAAGGGTACATACGTACAGATTCAGTAAACCATATAAGATAGGGACTTACGCTAAGGTTTATCTTTGCCAATGTTCAGTCTGGAGCGTGCCGTCGCTGTACTCAAAGCGGCACCAATGGGAGCTGTTAGACTGGGAGTTGCCAAACCAATACCAGTGGAACAGGTAGGTTATTATTATTATATGTTATGTTTTTTATTAATCTTATGTAGATAGTTTTTATCTCCCTGTTGTCTTTCTCATTTTAAACAAACTCGTTTTCCTAGCGCTCGGAATTCATCAATTATCCAGTGGTCATTATCAAAACCAAATAATCTCACAATTATCAAATCTCTTTGTTTTAATGTTTTGTGCTGAGGAGTTCGCCATTTGTCGTCTGATGTTTTTGATCCCCACATATTGTATTCCACCGTCCAATTTACCCCAATTTGTGTGTTTGTGAAACGGAAAAGTCAGGGTTTTATCTTCCGCCGCCTTTGAAATATTTTCATTGAAAACACATGTCAACTTGGTGTTCGTCTTACGCTTAATTTAGTGGAAAACCACCCTGAAATACTTAATATACATGTATCGAATTGGGCATTTTCATTAGTTCGCCTGTACATTGGCGTAGTCTCCGCGCACTTTACTTCGCCCGTTTCTCTATTGCGCCATATTCACGCCGCGCACTACTTATCCATTTACCTCAGTTCCGTTGCCTCATGTTTACCCTTTTCCCGTCCCGGTAGACGTTCACATTCTGCAATCCAGACATCTGCTCACGACGTTAATCCGGCTAATTTAGGTTTCTCACCGGCACATCAAGAATCTCTCCCTCTCTGTACGTCTCTCACTCTCTCCCTCTCCCACTCTCTCTCTCTCTTCCTCTATATCTCTCTCTCTCTTCCTCTCTCTCACTCTTCTCTCTCTCTCCCTTTCACTCTCATGCCACCAAAAGCACAAATTAGTCGGTTTCGAGACACAGAAGTGCCCACTTCCCCTCCAATTTTCTGAAGAAAAAAAAAAATTTATTGGACTTTTTCGGAAACCCAAAAATCACTGTTTACGAGAACAGGAAAAAAATTTACGGCAACCTTTTTTTTAGGAAATTCGACAATATTCGTACCACATTCCTAAATGGTGAAAATATTTCCAGAGAATTATGCAATGTCTCTGATTCTGATATGCTAGAGCGTGTGCTAGAATGATTTTAGCTAGATTGCTAGATAACAGTCTTTTCAACAGTCTTTTCACATCTTCTGTACTGAAGGTCTGATTGGATCGGATTCACCAACATTTCCGTGCGCTCGAAAAGGGTTTCTGTGCTATGGCCTATAAAGTATTGCGCTACAGAAGTTTCTCATTTGAAGCTATATTAGCGACTTTTTTTATTTACATTGTATTGTGTATGTGAAGGAATTATCACTTGACAACGTCACAAATTAAGCTCTCCTTTTTAATCTTAAAATCTCAAATTTTAAAGTGGGCCACATAGGCCCTAGTCCCAGTAAAAACGTCCCTGGGCCCTAGGGACCATTGTCCTTCCTTCAGATTAAACTTGCAGATTTCTCGATATCACCACTTTTTCTTTGCATGAATGGCGAAAAAGGGTTACTTATAGTCTTGTATAAGATATTGATTTTTAGATAGAAAAAAATCTGAAAATGTCTATATTCGAATGTACAATACAGTTGTTTATCAAATAAAAAAAAATCGTACTCTCTTTTTTTTAAATATGTACCTTTCGGCATTTAGCGAGCAAACTTTTCCCCAGTGGGCACAATTTTTTTCCTCGTTTTTTTCTCGTTTTTCTTTCTGATACTTTAAGCTTTCACTTGTATATTGAAATTATAAAGTTCAAAATTTATCCTTTTTTTTTGTTATTGTAATCTATCTCTTTCTAAAACTTCATCAAACCACACTACAATTATCTAAAAAAAATGCTTATTAGGCCTTTGGTTGCCATTGGTGAATTTTGGGCTTCCATATTTGCATTGTTATGTTATGGCAAACATCTCTTGTTGCGTGTAGCTTATTGTGCCTGAAAGCATCAACCCAGCATTTTGAATAAAAACAACTACACCTCTTTTCAGACATAAAATGAATTTATTTGTTTAATCTCAACAGCAAAACAGAATGTAATATATATTAGTATACAATGCCTTATTATATAAAGAAAAATGTTTGTTTGTTTGTTTGTTTGTGTGATGCGCGTTACGTCCGAAATGCTAAAGATACTTGTATAAGATTATTGCATAGTATCCTTAGTCCTACATCATAGATGTCTCTTCTCTAATTTACGTGCGTTGTTATGGTAACTGCGCCTCAAATAATCATAAATATGTATATGAGGAAGAGCTCCGTTTTATTGCATCCATGTCATAAGCGACTTCCGATTCTGAATTATAAAGGTTTATTGAGGATATGCAATTAATTATTAATTATTTTTCGTGAATTTTTACTTGATGTTCCTAAAAGTGATAAAGATTTTCGTGTATTTGTGGGCTGCTTTTTAGAACATTTGCTAGCTCCAAACATAATTTATATATGTAAAATACACGTTTACATTGCTTCCTCCGTGATTACAACAGAATAGTTACTCAAGAATATAAGAAATATTCTGTCAGTGTAGTAAGCAGCTGAGTACAACATTCAGTGAGAAACATACCTAGCTTTATAAAATAGTTTACTAAACGTTGTTTGATGTTCTCTCTCTCTCTGTCTCTCTCTCTGCACCTCTAATTGTTCTCCCTCTCGTCGTCTCTCTCTATGTATTCTCTCTCTCCATCTCTAATCCTCTCCCCTTTTTAATCTCTAGCTTGTAATTTTGCTTCTGAAGTCCCTCTTCTGAGTAGTGAAGGCCGTGGTGCCCCAAAAATACTTTGCATGTCGCCCTCGTATATTGATCGTCGCTGAGATAGAACTAAACACGGCCCACTACATCCTCTTTTCAGCTTTTAATTCAGGATCATGAGCCATAATTAGTTTCGATTCATGGCCCTTTCCCCGGCTAATTAGCTCATTCATTAACTTGTCAGGGAAGGCATGTTAGGGTAGTTATGGATGATATAAACAGGAATACTCTATTTGGAGCTCGACATTAGTTGTTATATTTTTACCTTCTGAAACGTACGATTCGAAAAATCAATCCGTGGGTGAACCTATTCTTATGAAACCCGATACATAGTGTACTCGTTGGTATATGTTGTCTTGAAATTCACTGTGATAAAGCGAAATACCGGCCGCTTTTTGAAGCACATCGTGGACAACTGAATTCTTACCTATTTGTGCTAATTTGCTCGAATTTAGCTCGGTGTTTTATTCTAAATTATATTCATTTGCGTAAGCTGCATATGAATGCTGGTCTACTCGATGTCTTTCAAAAACCGGCCGGTATTTCGCTTTAAGTTGTAATTAGAACCAGAACATGTAAAAGTAAAGTTACAGGAATAGACTTCAAGTTACCTTGGTTTGAATTCCCTCGAGCGTAACTCATCATTCACTAAAGTTGATTTTACCTTTATAGGGGATAAAAACATACAATGCACTTCTTGGAACTGCCACCTGGGAATTTATTCCCCATGTCCTAATATTGTTTTGCCATTCCTTTTATAGAATCATACTGTTAGTGTTATTTTGAGTTTTCGCCCGTATTTTATGGGATGTCATCACTATTCTTGTCGACCACCTATTATATTCTTGCTCAAACATATTTCTTTATTATTATTTTAGCTTAACAACATATATATTTTAAGAATGTTGTCAACGGTTATCTGAAGTTGTTTATTATTGGATTCTTTAATAGGAAGATTAATATAAAATTTCATCATATGTGATTTTTTTTTTCAAAAATTAATTTTATTCTGACTTTGTATTTTCCAGGGCGGTCTCTCAGCTCATTCCCCGTTAATTTCACGATCGGAACGGTTTTTGGCACAAGGGAGCAGTCCAACAAGTAGTAGGAGAAATGTGAGTGTACAGTTTTTTAAAGTGGTATGGTACGTGGTTTCTGAAATTTGAGCATAATTTTTAAAGCGATGTGGTAGGTGGTTTGTGAAATATGATCATCTGGAGTTCACCTATTTTTGTCTTTTTTTGTATTTAGAAAGGAAGTACACATTCTTCTCAAGAAACCGTGTGGATTGGTGTTGATCAGTATAGAAGACTACATCCACAGGTAATAACCCTACATTTACATTTTAGTCAATCATTTTACCCAACCTTATGGATTTTAAGCTTTTTGTTTCTTGGTCCCGTCTGCTTCATATAGCCAAACATGCTTCAGTTTCTGAGATTTTAGTTCGTAATTAAAGCGAAATACCTGCCGGTTTTTGAAGCACAACGAGCACCTCAGCATTCTTAATGCAGCTTATGCAAATGAACATAAATTCGAATGAAAAAATCGAGTCAATTCGAGCAAATTAGCATAAATACGTAAGAACTCAGTTGTTCACGACGCGTCAAAAACCGGCCAGCATTTCGCTTTAAGTAATTAACAAAAAAGTGCTTTACGCTTTGTCTGTGCTACTAGCTTGGATTGGCTAGCTTCTTCCAGATTCGATTTCGCTTCTTTAGTAGAACATCTAACTTTACTGCGGTGCTATATAGTCATAGTTGCAATCCTGTCGAGACCCAGTTAGCACCGTGCTGTATCTGATTGGCACCGTGCTGTTTTGACACTATCCCTGTCCAACCCTAGCTTCTCTTCTCCTTTGCTTAATTTCCCCTATCCCCTCCTTTTTTCAGGGATACTATCCTTCTCGATCTCCGTCCGCAAAAAGTCATCAATCGAGTCTCAACGGGGTACGGTAACAGAGTTATCACAAAAGAATTCAAGATTCTGCACGTTTACTGTAGTTTTACGGTTTTCCTCATTTCTATACCTTTTCCCTATGTGTTTTTTTTTCTTTGATTGTTTCGTCGTTGATCTGTAAAGGTTATGTCAAAGGATTCAATTTAAGTTGTTATAATGAATTTCCTGTTCTAACTATTTAAGTTACCCCAGTTTTTAGAATTGTCGAACCTATACATAGTTTGATGTGCTGCTGAAGTGAACTTAATAGATTATCAAGGTAAAAAAGTACAGTAACCAAATTTTTCTATATCCGTATAAATTACCGTATTCTTGCAGTCTTCACTGTCGATGACTTCGTGGTCTCCGTGCTCCTCTCGTTCTCTCTCACCATGTGCGTCTCCCGCTCTATCCCTGAAAGGATCATGGGCCTATGACGTCATCTACCTACCGGCTCATCTGGAGAGAACTGTGAAGATTCCGAAGGGATCATTAGCATTGGGTTAGTGAACTTTGTTAAAAAAGGTACAAATTACAGACTACAAACTACATATGCCCAAACGTGCATATTAGCAATTTCGATGGGTGAGCTCAATTATTAGTACCGACACTTAGTTGCATAATTACACCTGTTTTTATATGGCCAGTGGACGGTATGCCGCGCACAGACACATTATTTGTATAAATATTACAGGAATTACTCTGAACGCGGAAAAGGACAAAGGCGTGAACGGATGCGTTGTGAAGTCCGTTTGCGGTAAGAAGGCGATCGCGAAAGATGGGCGGATACAGGTGCGTAGATTTAAAGGCGCATGTTCTTACAATTAGGAAAAAGTTATGCTTTAGTTGCTGGTGCAAAAAGAAGAGGCTTCAGTCAGTATCAATTCTGTGGTACTCTAACATCCCCAATAACTACCGTAGCCAAACGCGAAACGAGTATGCAAACGTACGCATTGGACTGTGTACCCAGACGCAGCCCGTGTATATGGGTCGCAAAGGTGCTAACAGAAAATGTTCTATCAAGTATTCTGATTTCAGGTCGGGGACCATATTGTAATGATCAACAACGAGAGTTTACGTGATGTGACCCCGGCTCAAGCTAGGGCAATTCTGAAGAGAACCAATTTGATGGGATCGACGTGCAGGTAATTATCACTAATACTAATTTCTTATTGTTAGCTAATTGCTCTATGGTTTCTTTAATTTCTGGCGACTTCATTCTTGATGTAATCAACCGTTTTGGCCTAAAGTAAAATAACGAATGTAAGACATATGTATGTAGGCGCTAAAATAAAAACTCAGTGTTCTGCGTAAAAGACATCCTACATGTTTTATCTGTTTTTCATGAGTAATGCATGTTTTCTTTATATGTATGTATGTGCGTTCAATAAGACATGTGCTGGATTAGAACCAAGATTTCGTTATATGATTACTCTCTCATTCTAGCATCACCTATATCACTGGTTCGGACGCGAAGCTATGGAAAGAGCGCTTCGCGCGGGACTCTGAACCCCAGACACCTCCCATCAGTCGACTATCACCAAAGTGAGTTTATCAATAACATAACATAACATAACATTTATTACGAACATAAAATGTCGCACAAGTTTTGTCAAGGTAATACCACAATGAATAACTATGAAACGTGAAAATAGTGAAAGATCAAAGGAAAAGGTTTGAACAGTAATGATTAAAATAAATATTATGTACTCAAGAGAAATACCGACTTCATGTAATATTTCCAGGGTGTTCCCAAAGTTCTACAAAAGTCCCTATATGGGAGGGAATAACAGACTCCCCAGGGACACTTCTCCCGATGATACTGATGTATCGTTATCATTGACTCACGATCACGGTTGGTTCACTTCACTTCCGAGATGTAGCTATTTCTTGTTGTTAAACTTTTGGTATATATGCGTTTACGTGCGTGCTTCCTAATAATTTAAATTTTCTACCGAATAAACTGTTTTATGTAACACAGTGGGTGTACGTATTGCCTTGACATGTATACATAGTCAACTGAAAGAACTCAGAAAAGACACAGTCTTACTGTTAAAAATACTAACATATTAAAAAAAAACTACTCTGAGAATAAATGTTTAAAAAACATGTTTAGGATTAACTATTTCAGTTGATGAGTGTCTCCCTGGCCCTTCGTCGTCACAAATTCCAGTAGATTCTCGCGTAAAAAGTCGATTTATAGATGGACTTTACGTAGAAGATTTGGCTCACGAACTTATGCAGGTTAGTTAATTTAGAATAATTCAAGGTTAGTTATCTATGTTATCTTTTCTAACTCAGAGAATCTGTTTCTCGCCATCTCTTGAAGTCCTCCCTATCTGTCTCTCCCTCTCTCTCTCTCTCTTTTCCCCTCCATGTCTTTCTCTCCTTCTCCTTCTCCCACTCTTTATCTCTCTATGTCTCTTTCTCTCTCTCTACCTCTCTCTCTACCTCTCTCTCTCTATCTCTCTCTCTCTCTCCATGCAATGCTATTGTATTTACCTATTCATTTGCTGCATCCACTTATCGTTGGATTCTGGAATACGAAGACTAATTAGGAGACGCCTTTTTCTAACAATAAGAGAAGAGCCATGAAAATGTTTAGAGCGTAACTTGTTGCATAACTGTTATTACATTACCAATACCCTTCCTGATATCTAAACGGGCATACTGCTCACCTTCACTAGTTCCTTCATTTTGTCTTTATCTAGATTACTGACGTACTGTCATCAACTGCAAGTTTGCTTCATTCATACTAGTCATGTACAACTCTATCTACTTTCATTAGCTCACAACACTGATAAGACTCCGACACGGCAAACCTCGTATATGACTCAGGGGTCGAAACGGGGTACCTTGATTAATAGTAAAGTTTATTTATTTATTTCTCTATCATTTTCTTACTAGCTATTTTCACATTCTACCTTTAAAATTTCACACGCTACTTCTTATACCTTTCCATATATGTCTTGTTTTGACACTTTCATATCATAGCTTATTAGATTTATGTTTTTATTTTATTAGAATAGCTATGACACATTATAGCATGGGATTTTTGTCCTTATCTCATCTTACTTTGTCACAAATTGATTGAACAATACGTAGGGGAGAGGTGGGATTAATGCCTAATTTATATAATAATCTATTCATTATTATTCCATTCTTCTTTCTTCTATTCAATGCCGAGCGAGGCAGATACCTAATACGTAGATTGTGTACGACTTCTTGTATGAAACACGCAGAATATCGACTTATTTTTGTTGCTGTTACAGCTCTTGCAATTGCGCAACTATTGATGCACGGCTTCATTTTTGATTTCTTTCATAACGCAGTTAAATACACTCTTACCAATGATCATGGTTCCTTACGTTGGGGTGTTACAGAGCGAATGGAATTTTTAATAAATGTAATTGAAGCTCTAACTTTTTCTCTACCGTATATTGTTTACGCGGTGTTTCAAACGTATATATTTAGCCCAGCTGCATTTCCATATATTATGTACAAATTACTGCGCCCTTCTGGGTTCTCGAGGTAGATCCAAATTTACATGTGCGTAATACATAATAATAATATGGTTTATTGGAAGACAATAAATAAATAAACAAAGAAAGAGCATGCAGTGTAATAATGGACAACTAATGTCAAATGTCAACCAACAGGAACCCTAAGACACGGCGCTTCACAACGCACGTACGAGGGGCCAAAAAGGATACTGAATGGTAATTCCTTATAAGCAAAGAAATACATAAAACATACAAACATACAGAATACCAATTGTCGGCTTGCAACCATGTGTCACATCGCTTTAAAATGTGGAAATATTTTTATTCCCGGGAACCCCTCCACAGTAGACAATAGTAGTGATTCCAAGTAGTGCTGTTTATGAATCTTTTCTCTAGAAGCCATTTGTTGGTTGGCAAGTCCATTAAAGATTCTAAGTGTATTGGGCCTCAAGGCAACCACTCTTCTTTTTATTCTCTCTCTCTCTCTCTCTCCCTCTTTCCCTCCCTCCAAACCTCTCTCTCTCTCTCTCTCTCTTTTTCTCTGAGAGAGTTTCGCAAAGGGAGTTTTCCCCCTGCACTCCCACCGCCCTAATTATTCACCCGGCAATTAATTTAATTGACTTTGATTTTCTTAATTGCGTGGAGTTCTAGCTTCACTGACGTATTCTTCTGATTTCAATGCTACGTATTTTATATTAAGACTTATGACAATTATAAGTACCATCACTCAGCCAAATTCTTTAGCATGTAATGCTGTAATTCATATTTAATACGAGCGTAACGTGAATCCTCACGAACAAACAAACATACGCATAATTCTGAAATGTCTTATTTAGGGTGCAATATCCGATGCAGTTTTGGAACTACTTTTTGCTCAAATAACCCCAGAATGGAAAGGCGCCAAGTTGGAAGAAAGGAGGTATTTATTTAAGCTGGATTTTTTGTATAATTCATAAGTTCCTAATTTTACGTCAACCTTTTCTTGAAGATACCTATTTAAATTGGCTTATCTTACAGTTTTAGTCGCTCCATCCTGCAAAGTAGTTCTGAGGCGAGAGTCGACGTAAAGTCATTAAGATTATTTTCAATTTGTCACCGACGTATCTTCAGATGAACTGTCGTTGTCGTTTAGACTTGCGCATCAATTTTAAAGTACATTTTTGTAGTCCTGACCTCTGGACAAACATCATTTGTGAACATTTAATTATTTATTAACCACCAGTTTTGATTACTTCTAGATAATCAATAAATAATTTGATCAATAAATGTTCAGAGAATCTTCTGAACGTCCTCCCTTACCTTCTTCACCGCCGCCGGAAAGTATAGCGGAAGAGGAGACGGAAGGAAGGTCTACAGACATTAGGATAGAGGAACGAAAGGAGTGTTCTTCACTGGAACGACCTATGGAGACAGTTTTGATAAGGAGAGATTCCGCCCCAGCGAGTACTAGTAGCAGGTTTGCGAGACTTAAAATACTTAATAGTCATCAATAAGCTTGATTAGTTTCACAGGTCCTGAGCAGAGTATTCGACGAGTTCCAGAAGACACTCGGTGTCTATGTCTTCAGGCTAGGGTTAGGGTATTCAGAGGCCATATTCACAACTCCGATTCCCTCGGGGAAATAGTCCCTGGGGACAGAAAATAGCATTCTAATTTGAGAGACGCAGAGAAAAAGACGGGGAATTCCCCATGGGCCATGGGGAATTGAGTGGTGAATATGGCCTCAGGATTACAAGTTTCCCCCACATGATAGTTTGTGAAGCCTGAGCGGGGAATCGTGCCCAACTGAAGGAATTCAATGTACGTGCTCACAGGTTCAACTTTCCAGGTTAGACGTGCAGACGCTAAACTTTCCTCATCTGGACTCTTCCGAAGAGAGGTCTCTTGGAGGAGGAGAGAGTGAAGAGAAGGTAGAGAAGATAGAGAGACCACTGACTGGTGAAACCAGTGAAGACCTGGCGGAGGGAGCAGAGAAAGCAGAGAAAAGCAGCGAACTAGAGATAGCAAAAGAAGAGGAGGAAGTGGAGAAGAAGACAAACGAGACATCAGAACGAATAAAGAGCACAGAGAAGATTGAAGAGACGGAGAGAAGACAGTCATTTGAAGCGGAAGCAGAGACTGTTGAAGCTGAAGCGGTTGCAAAGGTAACGAGACTTCGCTGTTCATTTTGAAATTATAGTTATTTAGGAATTCTGACTCTGCTTTAGCGATACCCGAATCTGTTTGTTTCGGTAAAATGAGAACTTATGTCCGCTTGTGATGTGCTATGGGGCGTTTGTAGGTTGTAGGTAGATAAAAGTCCTGTCCGAAAAAAAATTATATAAAAGTACCGTAGCTAAACGTAGAACGTAGAACTTAAAGTGGTGCTCTCAGGACCCAGGAGTGGCCACCCAGCCAGTCCAGATTGTGGCCCACCCACTCAGTTTAGGGCTGGGCGCGCCAACCCGTGGAACGCGGGAAATTTTGTGCGTGCTCCTGGTCCACCGACAAAGTTTCTGATTTTATTTATTATACATACACATACTTTGCAGTCGCAGGAAGAATCGAGGCCTGTCCCATTTTCTTCCCCAGAAGAACCTCCAATGTCGAAGGTCGTTGTGAAACCTCTCACAGAAGTCGAACCCCAGGACGAACCCCAGGAATCTAAGGGAACAAATGGATTTCCAGCGATGGAAACGGTTGGAAATGTCTTATTTTAGCAACTTTTTTCTCATGGGCCTCTCCCTTTAAGATAGTTCTTGTTTGAAAATGCTGAAAGTTTAATTTTGCGCGAGGATTATCAAATTCAGCATTTTCATACATTTGAAAAATGACTGATTTTCTTTAGCTTCCTTCAACGAGTCCTCAGAAACCTGTCGATACTGAAACGGATAAATCTGCGGAAACCCAAAGTCTAGCCTCTTCCATGGATTCAACGGTAACAGATAAACCATTGGGAATTTGGCGAACCTCATTTTGGGTTACTGTATCAAAACGGATCGCAAAATACTTTACATCTCATTGACCGAAGAACGAACATGAAGGAAATATTCCCCAGATTGACCCAAACAAAGAGAGTTTAGCCCAATACTCATATGGTTAACTAGTAATTTCTTCTAGAAAAGATTTTACTAAAAGTTACTGTTTATAATTTCAGTCCAAGGAAAAGACAGCTCAAAAGTCCAAGTTCTGGGGCGAAGCACGCACTGTTATACTCAACAGAGATCCCAACAAATCTTTCGGTAATGTTAATGTTTTAAGGGGATATGTAAGCCCTTTTTGAAGCCCTGTATTAATCGAAAATAGAATGTGTGTTCAACAAAAGTTGTCGAAAGTTTTGACTGACATATGTCCTTTAAAGGGTCAGGCCCATTTCAAATGACCCCTATTTTTGATGATTCCATCTGATTCTCCATGTCAAATATAGTAGGATGCAGTATTTTTCTAATTTTCAAGCGCAAAATTCACGCAGTATTCAGCAATTTACCCCTGCCAGTCATACCCAACTATTTACCGCATTTGTCACGCCCCTTCGCGCTAATTGGGCATATGCTCTATTGGGCGTGGAATTGCGATATGCAATCAGCGAATGGGCGTGCCAACTGCGATGGATAGCTGTGTATGACTGCTCACGTTAAATTGCTGAATAATGAGTGATTTTTGCGCTTGAAAATTAGAAAATTATTGCATCCTACTATATTTGACATGGAGAATCAGATGGAATCATCAAAAATAGGGGTCATTTGAAATGGGCCTGACCCTTTAAACCAACACCCATACTAATATGTACGTCATCAACCAAGTATATAAGTGTGGTGAAACATTTTACATCTCATGTAAAATTGTTCCAGCTTTTTGAAAAACAAAAGCAAAAATAAAAAATTAATATAAAATATTTTCAGGTATTAGTATAGTGGGCGGTCGTGTAGAAGTCTCGCAGAAAGGTGGCCTTCCAGGTTTTTGATTTTTTGATTTTATTTTTTTTTCAGGTACAATAGAATAATCATTCTAAAATAAGTATTTCTGTATTTAGTAGCAAATGAGAAGCAGATGAATAAGGGGCACAGACAATTCGTTGAAAATTCGACGCATTTTTTAAATGGAACTGAGCTTTTATGAATAAAGGTCCCCTATACTATGAATGTTTAATTCTGTGTTCTTATACATAAAGTTCTCCCTTTTCCTACAGTATTTTTTCAGGGACGGGTAATACAGTAAGCGGGATCTTCATCAAAACCGTACTTCCGGATTCTCCAGCTGGTAGAACTAGGATGATGTCCATGGGCGATAGGGTGTTATCGGTTAGTTTTAGCTTTTTTATATGGTGTACACAATATGGATACGGTATATATCATGGGAATTGAAAACCTCGATATGTGCCCGATCAAGTCCCTCGAAAAATCGGGCCTTCATCGGGCGCATATCGGGGTTTTTGGTAAATTATCGCGCACATTTCCAATCTCCTGTGATATTGAATAGGGTACCACTTTTTATTGCCATACGAATTTCCCCCGCAACAAAATTACTACCAATTTAGTCTCGAATGAGAAGTTTAGTCTGCCCTGGTTGGATTCGAACCTACGAGCCATATACCGTGCGCTGCTTTAGATAGCGCCTTACACCACTACGCCGGGCTTTTCACTGATAACAACAGTTGCACATGTTACTTAAATCGTATTATTGATTAGTTGATAATATTCATTGGATGATATTGATTTTTCCAGGTTAATGATATCGATCTGCGAGACGCGACGCACGAACAAGCGGTCAAAGCAATTAGAACGGCTGAGAATCCGGTGAAATTCGTCCTTCAATCACTACACTCTTTCACACCACAACAAGTAGGCGTTCTCGTGAAATATCGGATTATTGATTTATTAGTAAATTAAATGGAGATGCAGTACGAAACCAGACGCAAATCAATCAGTAGACAGTAAAATTTTCTATGTCAGTTTGTTTATCAAATGTCAATAACTCACACGACGGCGGATTCAACCCTAATAATATCAATCACAACTTTGTGAAACAAAAATTAGTGGTGGAATGTGCAGTTGTGTACTTTCGCAAACCACCCGCTATACCGCTTTAAATTTTGAACTTGGACTTTGCTCCACCAAAGTTTGTTCGTCTTGCCTATTGCCGAACCCTAAGCATGTTTGATCAGGCATTGATGCTGCAATTTGGATGCTACTTTTTGTGTTTTCCAAAAAAACCATCTACGTGTGTCGCTGATCTTGGCTTGCATCAGTTCCGCTTAATGTATATTATTTCGAGCTTTGGCCAATTATTGCATAATTCCATGCTTCCTGTTTCATAAAACTCTGTCAGTGGTCTTGTCATTACTTTATCTTACAAATTTGCTCTTGAAACCTTTCCCGTACGACGTCCGGTAAGAGATATGTAGCAGTATGCAGCATGTACAAACGTGAGACTTCCTCGCCGATGAATTGTTCACGACCTTCCCGACCTTGGGAGGCTCGGGAAACTACTCCCGGTTTCGTGGATATAGTGACTGGTATATCAACCCGCACCTTTGCTTATACCCGCTTTCACCCTTGCTTTCACCCTTGCTTTCCAGCAGATGGTCACTTCGCCCAGTGCCTCGTCGTCGCAAAGCAACGCTCACGTAGAAAGTGTCACCGTGGAAGAACGGAGAGTGAGTTGCTTCAGCTGTCCTGAGGCCGCATTCACCACTCCGATTCCCTCGGGAAATATTCCCTGGGGACAGCAAATAGCACTCTAATGTGAGACACGCAGAGAAAAAGACAGGGAATTCCCCATGACGAATTGAGTGGTGAATGTGGCCTCTGCTTTTGCTTGAAGCTTGTATTAGATCCCCGACTTTCGGTTGGCTGTCACTCTATTATTTATTTGTGTTCTTTTCACATTTTATGCAAACAATTTTGCTCTACGGATAATGTTCGAAGAAATGAAATTATTTCAGTGAGGAATGGTTAATTGTAGTCTATAAAAGACGAAATATAATCGGGCCGCTTATTTTCAACGAATTAGCGGAAGTTGTAATCTTGCAAGGCCATGTAGCATAGTACGCGAGGGTAAATAGGTATGGTCAAACAAACTGCTCGGGTCGTGGATCTACGTAAGTTGAGTGTTGCGCCAATTTTTACACAATTGTTAGTACCTGTGGCATTATGTTTGCTTGTTTAGAAGGACCCTTGCGTGTATGGTGTGCCTAGCACCTCTGATGGGCGGAGTTCACATTCTGGATCAGAACCGCCCGTTTCGAGGAATATTCACACACAGGTAACGCAACATTTCTTACGCATATCCAAAACTGTAATGCACATGTTTTGTTCAAGATTGACTAACCAGGGATTTATTTTCTATGTCGCCGTTTAGAGGTGAATCTGCGTAGGCCACGTGAAAAGGCATAGTTTCAGCTACATTTTCAATAAATAAAAGTGTTCGTTATATTTTTCAGAAGCGAGGAATTGGCCTTCAGAATGTTTAGCACGTTATGCGTGTAAGGCAAAAAACGGCTAAATATTTAGTTGCCAGATAGCAATTTTCAGTCATTGGCAGTATAGTGGTGAGGGCATGGGATTGTCAAGACGAAGGTCAAGGGTTCGATTCCTCAATAATGATATTTTTTTGCAATTTTTTTGTGTTTCTAATTTTGCATTAAAGCGCTAATAATTATGTTTAGTTACTTGTTTTAGACTTCAAACACTTTCCTAGTGTGAAAAACAACCATACCTGCCACCCAATACCAAAAAATGAGAAAACAATTTTCCAAGATTTTCTGATAAAATCATAGTCCACTACATGGAAAAATTTCGATGCCATAATATAAATTTTTTAAATGAATATTTATTTGCAACACGGGTCGTACCACTACGGAAATCGATAATAAAATGCTTGCTTGATTAGAATGTGCGCAGACAAGGAGAATTACGCCGCACCATGATAATGCCATTGGGCTCCTGATCGTTTCATAGTTGGTATTGCATCGCTAAACAAACTACAAAGTACAAACTTTGTAGTTTAGGCTGGTACACATTGGTGGAAAGCATTGAAGCACCTTATATTCGGTTCACTGACCAAAAACGCTCTTCGACGCTGCCGAAGTAGTTTCACTATTCAAGGATGGGTTTGGTACGTTTGCCGGACCTCTGCTACATTCTCATTTAGAGTAAGAGCTATCTGATAGCTTCTCAACAATATTACGTGCCATTCTCGATGGAGAGGCGTTTGTCGACCAGTCAGAGGATCTGCTACGAGACGAACCAACATTCAACAGTTGACGACGACATCATTCTCCTTGTCTGCGCACATTCTAATCAAGCAAGCATTTTATTATCGATTTCCGTAGTGGTACGACCCGTGTTGCAAATAAATATTCATTTAAAAAATTTATATTATGGCATCGAAATTTTTCCATGTCTATGATTTTATCAGAAAATCTTGGAAAATTGTTTTCTCATTTTTTGGTATTGGGTGGCAGGTATGGTTGTTTTTCACACTAGGAAAGTGTTTGAAGTCTAAAACAAGTAACTAAACATAATTATTAGCGCTTTAATGCAAAATTAGAAACACAAAAAAATTGCAAAAAAAATATCATTATTGAGGAATCGAACCCTTGACCTTCGTCTTGACAATCCCATGCCCTCACCACTATACTACCAATGACTGAAAATTGCTATCTGGCAACTAAATATTTAGCCGTTTTTTGCCTTACACGCATAACGTGCTAAACATTCTGAAGGCCAATTCCTCGCTTCTGAAAAATATAACGAACACTTTTATTTATTGAAAATGTAGCTGAAACTATGCCTTTTCACGTGGCCTACGCAGATTCACCTCTAAACGGCGACATAGAAAATAAATCCCTGTAAGCAGTAACTACCACAAGATCAAAAATATACAAACGGAATAAAATATATTGTCAAGCAATCGTTCCCTAGAACTCAAACGTAAGAGTACTGTAGATTTCATATTTGCACATGTCGCGTCCGCGAAACTTGAACAAAGTTGAAAAAAAAAAAAAAACAGAAACTGGGTTTTTGTATCCTGATAGTCCGCATGAAACAACCATAATATAATTGCCATGTATATGACTACGATGTCTAAAATTCATAACTCAGGATTCGGTTGATGCCCTTGCGCGTGCTGGAGTCGAACCGGGGAGTGCCGCAGCGTTGCCGCGCACAATGGATGACGATGGCCAACCGAGTCCCTATGGATACACAGCAAGTAAGTACCTTCAATTCTCATGCTTGTAAGATAAGAATGCACTTTTTTAAACAAAAACTGTTCAAGTATCAGAAGTAGAAGACGTGAGTCCTAGCAAAAACAACAGAAAGATAAGGCACTGAATACCTTATAAGAAAAACTACAGTAGTGAAATGTTTGCAGAAAAGATCAGTCAGAAGTACGGTTACCTCCCTGGGGAAGTGCTCCTTCTCGAAGTGGAGGAAGTTCCCGAGGCGGGACTGGGAATGTCCCTCCAAGGAAAAAGATATGGGGATAAGATGGCAGTGTCCGTGGTTTCCGCCCGTGCAGCCTGCCCTCTCCCAGTGTTACCCGGTGACGAGTTGCTTGAGGTGGGTAGCCGTTGGAGTATTTAACTTTGAGTTTCGCTACCACCCAGGCTTTGCTTGCTTCGTTTTTCCATGAGATCTAACGACGTGCATTGACAAATAAAATTGCGGCCCTATTTATTCCGCGTTCATTTTGCGCCACGCCAAGTTGTCAAAGGAATGGTGCACACCGTTTTCGTGCCGCCTGCGTACCAACTTTCTTAGGTACGTTTTGTTTCCTTCATTTCTCCGAATTTTCCTTTACCACATTTGTTTTTGTTTTAGATAAACGGACGCGTTTTATTCGATCTCAACCATATCACGGCCTCACAAAAGATACGGCGATGTTGTGAAGACGGTTTCGTAGAGTTGCTGGTACTCAGGAGATTCCAAGAGGTAATACTGGTAAAGATTCGCAGTTGCGCCGCGTAATGGCTGAAAGAGCAAATCCCCGGCACTCTCTTGTGGCGCACTTGTAGCATCAGAGTGAACTGAAATTGTGCTTATTTCCCGCACCCCTATCATGGCGCATCCCATGCACAAATTTAGGTCCATTTTGCGCGGCGGCGGCGCGAAATTTCTTTTGAAAGATTAGGGAGTCTGGCACGTCCACTTACATATTTACAACCAATAGAAGGTCGAATGACGAAATATCCCGCGAAATTATGCAAATTCAATTAAACAATTACAGAGGCGCGACTCTCAACCTTCCAAAACAGATACTGATGAACCGCAGGAGAATACCGACGACGCGCAAGCGGAAGAGGCAGTCACGAGTACCGGAGAGGAGAATGAGAATGAGAGCACTATGAAGGATGAAGATACGACGAGGAACGAGGAGGAGGGAGCAGAGAACGAGACAGACATCAGTCATCTAGAGAGCGTCGTAACAACAGAGAATGAGAAGGTCGCAGAAGTGGTAGACGATACTCAGGATACTGTTGAAGAAGTGGTTCAGCAGGTTTGTAGTTTACTTCTGAATCTGGTCCATCCGTATAAAATGGGCATACCACGGCAGCTTAATATGGGAGGACTACCGTAGTGGAGGAGTTGACCTCTGTTTTTATTATTACAGTTTTGACCTTGTGCAATAAACCACCCTTATGGAGGATTGGAAACCAGATTCCGTATTTATTCCTCAAGTGCATTTTAACCAATTAAAGCAACCTTACCACTAGGTTTAAAAAAAAAGAAAAGATGAAGTCATTTGTGCCAAACTGCGCAGGCACTCTACATTGTTTCTCGTAGTGATTTCGATTCTTGAATTCCGCAAACGGTGATATACTGCTTTAAACATGAAACCTAATTAGGTGTTTACTTGTTATGCTTATATTCGGCGTCTTGCTAACTATCTCTCTCAGTACTCAGAAGGCCAGCAGGTCGTTGTTTCTACTCATCGACTCTCTCTCTCTCTCTCTCTCTTTCTGAATATGTCCTCCTCACTCTTTCTCTATATCTCTACATCTCTCCCTCTCTCTCTCTCTTTTTCTCCTGAAACGCTCTCTCATTCTGCGCCCTCATCAGTTCCTGTAATGCCTTCTCCTACCCCACGTAATTGATTCCCTCAGTTCTCCCTCTATAGGCATGTCCCAGTCTACCTTCTCTACTAGCAGAAGGTCCTCTTCTGGTGATTCCTCATTCCCCTCTCTCACTCCTCTTCCCTCCTTCTCTACATTTCTACCTCTCTCTCTGCCTCCCTATATCTCTCGCCCCCTCTGTCTCTCCCGCTCTCCACCTCTCTGTCTCCGCTTCTCTCTCTACCTCCCTCCCCCTTCTACCTCCACTTCTCTCTCTCCCCCTTCTTTCTTTCTTTCTTTCGATCCCCTCCCTCTCTCCCTCTCTCCCTCCCAATAAGGGCCCGGTCGACGACGTCTTTTCCTTGAATCTTTTACCTCGCTCATGTGGATAAGGGCGCCCTCTCCACAACTTCTTCTCACACAAGAAGATGTAGACTCCAGATGATTTTATCGACCAGGTTTATGCAAATTTGTCCTGTTTGACCTCAGATCTCTCCTTCTTTACATGTCTGTGCTTCTCTCTTTCTCTCTTTACTCCCTCTATCGCTCCTTGTATACTATGTGTACTATGCGTATAATGAACTTAGTGGGTTTCGTTTAATCCACCCGACTGTTTTAGTCTTGTTTTTGCAGCTTTGGTGACTAACGGACTATTTTTGATCCCAGTTCAATTTTGGAAACTCTTAATCCGAAGATTAGCGAATTTTGCGGACTATATTTAAAGAGCTTGAATATTTTTGTGTAAGTACATTTACTTCCTCAGAGGTTTTCTTAAAGCGCCCTCCTTCACTCTCCTCTTCCTCCTCTCTCTATGTCTCTCTCTCTCTGTACCTTTCTCTCTCCCTCTCTCTCTCTCTCTCTGTTACCTTTCTCTCCATCTCTCCCTGCTTCAAATTCTACGTTGCCATGAAAACCAATTTTTTTTTCATTCGGTGACGATTGCTCTTATGTTATGGGAGCATTTGATCATTAGTTTTTCCCTTTGAACAACACCCCCTAATTGCTCTCGAATTCTATAAATTGAAGAAAATTACGGTTGAATCTTACATATTTTGAATAGATAATTGGGCCTTTCGTCAGTTATTTTCCAAGGCCACATCTGCGGTATTTGAAAATGTTTTCGCATAAATCTTTCGCAATTATACCCGTCCGCTGTTACATCCCAATTATTTTGTTTTCGCAGTGTCGAGTTAACTACTATGTATGACTAATTAGCAGTTTATACCTATTGTATCATTACAGCTTAGCAACTAGAGTATGATAACGCATAGTTGCTAAACTTGTTCGTTTACAATATGTTGAAGTCTTATGGTTAACAAGCACTACACTAGAAAGCTTAACTATTTGTGTCTTGTAAACTGCAAGCAACAGTTTTCGAAATGTATTCTTTTTTTCACCAGGAATCATACCTTTCGAAGGGTGCAATTAAGAATAGAAGCCGAACTACAATTGTCAATTATGCGCCCAATAAAGGATAATTGAATGAGTAGAGACTGTAGAGAACTACCTTTTTGTTTCAAATCATTTCACGTATATCCATTTCTATTTTTTCATGTATGTAACTTCGTAAGTATAAACTGTTATGAAGTATATTCGTTCGTAGGTTTTCAAAATATAATTATTATTATCATTGAGTTCATATACTAGTTGATCATTCTATAATTTGTCCTTTGTTAGCGCGATAGCACTAATATAGTTTGGGTGTCATCCAAGAGCCCCTTTTTCCAGTTTTTATTCTTCCAGGTTTCGGCAGAATCTTTGCCTGAAGAAGTGGAAGAAGCCGTTCCCCCAGTAGAAGAAGTGGAAGAACCAATTATTGAGCAAAAACCCGCGACTCCTCCGCCAGCAACAACGAATACGCGTGCCGCAATAGTCAGCACATCCGCGCCAATGCCGCCCGCACAAGACGACTCGGCGGCAGCGCTGCATTCGGTTGACGGTTAGTTGTTATGATTTATTCAAGTCGCTATTGTTCGTGCCCAAGTAAAACAACCAAGTTATGCGTCCAGTAGACATTCCCTTCTTTTCTTTGAATTGGGCTCTTGCCTCCTACAAAATCGTTTTGTACAAATTGTATTTTCGTTTTTACTCATTTATTCTCAGTTGACACCTATCGAATGTAGTTTCTCTGTTCTCTTGGTTTCATTCTCTTCTCCTTTCTCTCGCTTTCTCTTTCTCTTTCTCTCTCTTCCCATCCCTCTCTCTCTCTCTTCCCATCCCTCTCTCTCTCTCTTCCCATCTCTCTCTCTCTCTCTCTCCTCATGGTTGGGTTTTTGTGGCATCGGCTCTCCTTTAATGAAGGCTCGGCAGTGTATAATTTCACACACACATACGTATTCCGATCACATAAGCTGGGACAGAAAAGGGGGAAGACAAAGGTTTTTCGAAGGCAATAGCAATGGAAAGCAAATTAAAGGAACCAAAAAGTCAACAGGCCACCAAAAGCACTAGAAACGTAAAAGTTCACAAGTGGCGATTTAAGTGCAACACATGCACGGTACCCAGTGGTCCCACACTCGAGTTTGCGTAACGTACATCGTACAAACATACAAACAAACAAAGATCCCAACTTTATATAAAAGTAATTATACTAAATTAGTCACGATCTCTCTCTTTCAAGGTCGTCAAGTCCGACGTCATCCCCTTTTTTGGACATTCTTCCATTTCGTATTCGTTTCTTCTCTCTTTCAATGAATAGAGAAAGGGACACAGCCGCCCTTATTGAATTCCTTTCCCAGTTATTTGGACCCTTTCGACTCTCTCTCTCTTTTTCTCTGTCCCTCCTTGTCTCTCTCTCTCTCTCTACCTCTACTTCTCTCTCTACACCTCTACATCTCTCAATTTCTCTATGTGTACCTCTCTTTCGCCGTCTCTTTCCCTCCCTCTCTCCCTCCATCATGTCCGTGTAAATTACCCGCTCCACCGATCTTGATCATTCTAATCTTTGTCTCTCGATACTGAAGAACTTCGGAGTCCTATTTTGGTAACTAGCTTCCCTTTGATAAAGTAACATATATTTTTTTCGTGGGCCTGATAGCATAAAAACTTGATTTGAGGAAAGATAAGCAAACTTCTTATTGTTAAAATTTATATTAGGGCCTTCCCGTATTTTGTTCCCGAGAAGTTGTTATAAATCAAAGTAAGCAGCGCAGAAAATAAGCCGGTACCAGTAAAGTGGGACACAGTAAAGGTGCCAGGCGACATAATATGCAATACCCTTTCTTTCAAACTGACTTATCACTTGTCACCGTAGTACACATCGCTATCGTCGTCTAACATCACAACTATCCCCTGGGATATTTGTGATGTTAGTAGTCTACATTTCCGCGCCTATGCGTTCATAAGGAAGAGTAGAGTACGATTGTTGCCGTACTCATAATAAGTCTACCTATGCCTCCGTACACCCATTATTATTACCTTCTTCAAATTTAATTCTCTATTTACAGCCGTTCGAAAGAAGTCGTTCGTGGAAAAATGTACAGTAATCGATACTGGCAAGGAGACGCTCATAGAAATCGATAAGGTACTGTATTGCATTATTTCGACAAAGAACAAAGATTTTACCTTGGGTCAGATATATTTAAGTACATGTGATTCGTGATTACTTGTGATATTTTCTTACCTTTCGGTGTTAGAAACAGAAGGTTAATTATGACGAGGCATTGATTGACGCCACGGTTTCAGTAATTAACTACGATCTACAATGTTTCACTTGTGCTACTTCTTGGAGATCTATCTACTACAGTAGTAAATACGCGTCGTCAAATAGTCAATGATTACGCTTCTTCATGTTTCCTTTCGAAAAAAAAATAGAGAGTTCAAAGTTCAAAGATCCGAAAACTTTTTATTTTTTACTGTATGTTCATTGTAGGACGGTAAGGGTCTCGGATTATCGATCGTCGGTGGTTCGGATACTGTACTGGGTACGGTAGTCATCCACGAAGTATACCCGGACGGAGCCGCGGCCATTGATGGAAGACTCAAACCAGGAGATCAAGTACTTGAAGTAAGGGAAAATATCTACAGTAACCAGCGATAAGTCATCCACGAAGTAGAATCTACACTAACAAATGTACTGTCAAATTTCGTACAATGTGCGACTATTTAAGGCAATGTATTTATTTAAAGTAATTCAGAAAGTTCCGCTAATTCATTACTATTCCTTGCAGGTAAACAGTGTTTCTCTTCGCGGTGTCACACATGAAAAGGCCATTTCCCTTCTGCGACGTACGCCACCAAAAGTAAATTTTTGGTTGATTTCTTATGTGTGGACTTGTTTATTTACTTAGGATGTGTTCTATCATATTGCTGATACTTAGAGACCCAGAATACTTGCTAGGCTGTGTTCGATAAACATGAGTATTAGGTTACACATGAAAGGAATAAGTGTTATTATATGGGTCGAGAAATATTGAACGCTTTTTATGCAAAAAAAAAGAAGAGTTTTCGGGGAATACGGCAAAGGAAACATCAGCGATAAACTCATGGGTAATGATCGCCTTTAGAGTGCAAAAACCAAAACTCCAAAACCACCCTTCAATTTTCCTGTAAAAACGCTCGCACTCAGGTCCGCCTCCTTGTGTATCGCGATGTAAATCTCCAACTGTCTCTCCTCGACCCCACACAAATCTACAACATTTTCGAGGTCGATCTCCAGAAGAAACCGGGCAGAGGTACGACGGGAAAATGTTGAATTTATAAAGCGTTTCTTGTTTCTTACAAGAAGGACCTGGTTTATGTTTAGATGTTTTAAAGAGTTCTGCAATAAGATGCACTCAGTACCTCAGTAGTTTATGTCATCAAGTAAGAATGTTCTTGTCCTCCAAGTGCATTTAGCTGTTTTATAAGAAGGTAATATAAACCAGCATGAGGACGTTGCTTGACACACCTTGACACTTTTTTTTCTTGACACCCCTTGACACTGTTTTCTCCCTTCCAGGTCTCGGACTCTCGATCGTCGGTCGTAAGAATGAACCGGGTGTTTACGTGAGCGAAGTGGTTAAAGGAGGAGCCGCCGATGCCGACGGACGCTTAATTACTGGAGATCAGGTTAGAATATTGTAAGAAATGTATAATGTATTGGTGTTATATCATCGGGAGGCTTAGCAAATGCGAAGGGACGCAAACACAGCCGACAGTACACAGAAAATCATTTAAAAAAAAAATGGTTACAGATTCTATCTGTCAATGGTACCGACGTAGCCAATTCAATGCAAGAGGATGTGGCAGCCATGTTGAAAGTTGGTTTTACAAATAAACATTCTACGATGCAATAAGGGGAATGCGAAAAAGGAGAGAAATCAGAGATGTGAGAGAGGGAGAGTAGGAAAGAGAAGAAAGCGCGCCACCTAGAGAGGGGAGGGGAGTAGGTTGTAGGTTCACTACAGTATATGCACTACTTGCAGGCTTGCGTGGGTAAAGTCCAGTTAAAGATTGGAAGGTGGAAGATCACCGAGACTGCGACTCGAGTACACGCTGCAGCCGAAGCCGCGTACGGAAAGAGCACGACAACGGTGAGTAGCAAATAACATAGTTTCCTATTCCCAGTTGCAAACCAGCTGTATGAACCATCGAATATCAACCTGCTGTCAGGGTATCGATATTCAAAAAGCTATACAAAGAAACCCCATTCGGGATCAATAAACGAATTTTCTGAATCAAAAAATTCCGCCAAAAACCATAAAGCTCTTTAGGTGAATGTACCAAACGAAGAGGTCACATCTTCCTCTACATCACCTCGGACGGAAAAGGTGGGCCTAGTTATGTTTTATATTGATTTGCTGACTGATATGAATTCTTGTTCTCGGGCTTATGTAGAATTTTGCGCATCAATACTCAGCCTTGGACCGTGAGCTCAGCTATAATTTCTACCTAGACTAACAAGTACAACTAGCTTATTTTTGCATGTAGGCCAGAGTTTACACGATGGAAGGTGTATGACTGAAATAATTATTCTATTCCAGTCTCTCCCCTCCTCGGTTAGGGAGGATCTGTCCCCGGCGAGTTCGTACTCTCCGTCCACTCCTTCCTCCGCTCCCCTTCCCGCTCCAGTTCCCCCACCCTCTCTCCCAACCACCTCACGACCGATCATCACCCACACTCCCCCAGAGGGGGAAGGTCAGGAGATGCCCCTTTCCTCGGGACTATCCCCAGTCACAGAAGAACCCAGCTCGGGAACTATAGAACAGGTATTGCGTTTTGTAAGTAAATGTGGACTAATGTATATTATATCATGAATGCATTAGTCCACTTCACTTATTGGAATATGAGCGATCCAAAATTGTAGTGTTTTATATAAATTGTAGTTATATTATTATCCAAAACAACGGTCCCCCTTGATCAAGTTTCTCTAACCATTCGTAAAAAAAACCAACTTTATACAATAATATCTCCACTTGCAGAGTATGCATGCTGAAGACGACAGATCTTCTGCCCATCCGAGTTCTGCCGGGAGGACGACCCCTTCAGTAGGAGCTCCCAGCGGAAGCGGAATAACAAGCGGAGTCTCTTCTCCTGCTCCCAGTGTGCCGTCCCCGAGTCCGAGTGGGTTCAGTGGACATTGCGAATTGCTGACCGAACTAAATGAGGAAGGATCGGATACCGTACTCATTGAGCTGAGAAAGGTGAGAGAGAACATACTGTACCTGTACCAGGCTCGTTTTGTTGCTCATCCAAACAGTGTGTTGATCGACCGCGAATTTGCCCCGAAAAGGTTTCTCAACGAATTCTCTCTGCTACATTCTAAACTATAGAATTGTCTGTGGAAAGTCTTCAGGGAGCTAAATCATCATGCAGATTGCATATTCTGTGTTAAACACTTTCTTGACTTTTTCTATAGATATCGAGAAGGCGAATTCCCGATGGCAAATTTCTCGATGCATATCGTAATTGCCTATTCTTTCGCAATTATGCTAATTATCAAATCTCTTTCCAGCACCCGGAACAACAACTGGGAATGGGAATCGGGAAGAGAAGTCGAGGTATTCTGGTCACTTCCCTCCAACCGGGAAGTGTGGCAGCCGAGAAACTGAAAGTCGGAGACCGGATTCTAGCAGTCAACGCGCTTCCCGTCACGGATCAGGTAGACTTTCATCACATGCGTATTTCGTCCTAATTTTATGGAGTTTCCATGTATGCCAAAAACAACTGTTCGCTTCCAAGTATAAATTTACCGTATTTTCCCTGAATTGAATATTTGACATGAGAAATTAATACTTGGGTCTCGCGAAGTCGTAAAATACGGTAAATTTGTCCGGACACTTGGAAACCCCATAACTTCTTTTGTAATTTGTAATCGCTTGTATATATGAGATTATTTGTGTGCAGGAGTGGATTTCTCATTCGTAGTCTCACAATTAGACTATTATTTGTATTTGTAACATCTAATTATTATTTGTAGTAGTTTCTGTAGTACGGGTATTGTAGTACGGTAACTCAAAACTAATCCAAATATCAATTTCAGCTTTCCGCCGTGACGTTTGTGAAGGCGAGTGGCGAAAGACTTTTCCTCCAAGTGGCTCGACCTAGACAGAATCCCCATCCTTAGACTAGACGCAGTCCTCCTATTTACGATATTTGCATCTATTTCGTCCATTAGTGTCCCACGTACTTCACTTCATTTGTGTAGGCTTTCCCGGTCCCCTATACAGTATACAAGTTTTCATTAAAGTATAGTATAACGTATTGCCCCAGTTCTACTATAGTAGAACGAGTAGAGTAATGCTAGTGTACCTTCTTTCCCAACCTTATTATCTTTATTTCCTACATATATTCTACGTAATCCCTCATCTCGAAGTCAGTTCATTTTCGGGTACAAATTCTATCCATCGTTTAGCATTTTTCGCAGAACTTTACTATGTATTGCCCATATCTTACAGTACCACAAAATCATTCCTATTCTTTTGTTACCATAGTCAAATTTGTGGCATAGCCTAGGAGTTAGCGAATCTACCGTTTAATCACAAATGCGGTAGTCTAGTCATAATATACACCGAAATCTAGTCAACCCATAATTCTAGTCATTTACTCTTATGATAAGCATAGATATATTCAGTAAGCATAAATAAGCAACCTTGCAAATGTAGAGCATGAGGCGTTCAGTAGTAAAACCCTAGTTCGTACAAGAAGTAAAAACCCATGAATGCCTCTCCCTATATGTAGAGCTTACGTTGACTAACAAAGGTGATCATCTTTTGTTCACAATTTAGTTTTCACTCAGAGCCTCCTAGTGACCTAGCCCTGAACATGCCCTCAAGATTTCCAATTCAACTAATTTATTCAAACTATTTCCAGAATTTCATTATTTGTTCCATGCATTTTCCCTCTAGGACAATTTTCCAATTCGATATGTTGTTGGTTTACGTACAATTTGTTAGCGTAAAACTGTATGAGCAAAGCCTCCTTTGCCCATTTTTCAATAACTATTTGATTCAGTAATAAGTAAATGTTTGTCGTTTTGCACATCGCTGCCATAATAAAAGCTTTCAGTGTTTCTGTCGCCGTTTTTTACGCAAAAAAAGTTACAAATTGGAAACCATTTATGAGAACCACTACCCAAAATAAAACAAAATTTAACGTTTTACTTCGTTACAATTTACATGAAATTACCAAACCATATCAAAAAGAAAGGAAGGAAAAGATATATAACAATTAGTAGAGATAGAGTATCATATCAACCGAATAGTTTTGAGCATCATTTATACCGAAGTAGAGAGATCGAGTATAAAAGCATGAATTCAATGTAAATAAATTACAAGTATGATTCTTCAATTAACCTTAACAAGTGATAGCTTGCGATAAAGGCGAATATTCATTAAAAGAGGAATGGCATGCGTTTTGTTAAACGTTAAAAAAGGTTAGATAAAGGTTAGATAAAACCAAGCATAGCTGCATTCCAATACGGTTGCCCTTCATTGTTAAAAACACATCTCATACCCTTTTAAATGTTCATTTGTTCACTCAGAAGACGCGTGTAATTCACAAGAATAAGGATTTTCGTATAGAACAGCGCGATAAAATTTAAAACCGAGATCGATCAATAATAGAATAAATAACCGAGATTCTAAACCAAGAGAAGTTGAGGTAAAATGAAATATACAATAACGTCTTAACATCCAATCAAACAATACGCCTCCCCTGATACATCTTTAAGTTCTCACACCGTCCACATATCTATCAACATAAGAAGTTCCATCCTGGAATCGGGTCCTGTAGAGAACATTCGCGTGGTTGAACATGCCTTCTTTCAGTGAAACGATGATGAACTGAAGAGAAAATGGATAATACATGATGTTTCGACGAAGTTATAATACCCTCTTCTTCGACTCTTTAACACTAAAATGTTCATCTCTGCAACCCCACCCAACTTTTAAGATCGAAATCACAATCTACAAGATAGACAATCACAAAGTTGTGAAAAGGAATAATATAGATAATCCAATTGTTCCAACCTGACTGTTTCGGAAGTGCTTCTTGATCATCGCACCAATATTTTGCGTGTGTGAAAGATCGAGAGCTGCGTCAACCTAAATACATCATCCTATGATAATGATAAAACAGGAGCTAGCGGCAAGGTTTTTCTTCCAAGGAGCGGTAGAGATCCAAAAGAGACTATAGCACATGTTACATAAATAGTCACGAATGAGTGTATTCAGCAAACCTCATCCAGAATATACAACGGGGCGGGTTTGAACTTGAGCATGGCCAGAACGAGGGACAGCGCCACAAGCGACCTTTGACCTCCACTCAGTTCAGTCAAACCTTGTTTCCATTTGCCATTAAAAGCAACCTGGAAAATATTAAAACTAAGAAGTAAACAAGAATATTCCAAATATTCATAGCACACTCATAAGAAGTAAGGACTATAAAGTATCCCACAGAACCGCTTCTCACGACAGACATACTACGGTAGACTACGGTAGGGGATAAAGAAATATCCATACCTTAACCTCGAGACCGTCCAATGCTGTCTTTCCGGCCGGCGGTTCCAACTTCGCATCGGCTCCGGTAAGAAGAGTGGAGAAGATGTTGCCGAAATCCTAAAACAAAACAAAAATAAGAAACCCTCCTAGTCTGCTTCTATTCCAGCCCAGATATGGGCTGGATTAGATGCAGGACTACGGTACATTTGTGCATATGTCAATATGAATAAGTATACCTCATAACTTCGTTCGAATAACAGGGCACAAACTGAGGAAAGGGTAAATCACTGGAATATATCCAGGGTGTTCCACCCCGATTTCTATTGTACATGTATAATGTACATCGTCTTCCATGTATATATAAATAATGTTCAATGTATCTAAGTTGCTTACCTTGGTGACCTGTTGATACGCCTTGAGTACTTCATTCTTCTTCTTCTCATCCAATTGTTCAATTGTGGAGAGGATCGTCTTCTTATCCAATTCCAACTGCTCCTTCTTTTTCATTAGATTCATCACCTAAAAGTCAAAACATAAAATAAGCAACCGTATATAAACCCAGTAAACAACTTTACGAGTATCCTGGATCCACAATCTATCACCATTAACCACATGAAACAATATCAACCAATAATCCCATCTACCATCCATTAAAGCGAAATACCGGCCGGTTTTTGAAACGCATCTCAAATATCTGCATTCTTATGCAGTTACGCTAAGTGGGGTCGAATTGGGGTCTATTTTTTATTCTAATTTATGCTCGTTTGCGTATGATGCATAAGAAAGCAGGGACACGCCATGCGTTTCAAAAACCGGCCGGCATTTCGCTTTAAATAGATAATCTCTATTGGAAAACAAGACTCACAATACCAAGACCAAATGCGAAAATCATAAAAGTATAAAAACAAGACCTACATTCTCCTCGGCAGTTCCCAAAACGTTCATCGCCTGTGTGTTCAACTTCCTTCCCAACTCTTCTTTCCTTTCTTTCACCGAATCCAAATCCTTCCTTCCGCGTTCATGCGAGTAGCTGAATAAATATAGCATTATAATAGATAATACATAATACAACAAATTGAATTAGACCAATTAGACAAACCTAACTGAACCTGCACAAAGTTTCAGCGAGAGAAAAGTCATCTGTAACTAAAAAAACTATGATTCCTTGGACTCATTATAATCAAACTTTAGCAAACCCTCTCCAACTTATCTCGTACCTCGTGAAATCGAAATCAGTGCCCGGTTGACCGAGGCACTCCTCAACATCCTTGATCCACACGTGCTTCTTGGCCACATCGTGGTACATCTTCTGATATTGTTTGGCTCTTTCTTTCAGTTCCGTCCGTTGCTTTTGCAACTCTTCGCACAGGTTGGTCAGCTTTTGACTCTCCTAGATAAAAAAGAATGTAGAGCTAGCACTGGCGATATAAAGCCGAATGCAACTTGCTTACTCCAATAACGTTCACTAAATATTAATAAAAACCTGAAAATCACGATTCCGTAGAGAGAGAGAGAGAAAGAGAGAGAAAGAGACAGACAGAAAGAAAGAGAGTAAAAGATAGCGACACAAGTAGCTTTTAATCATGGTACACTTAATAAAGAATTAAGGGTGATACACCAAATAACACAATGTTTCACAAAGGAATGAAAACCGAACTGACGTTGAATTGAATGCTCTGTAGAACCATGCCCCCCACCCGCCCCCCCCCCCCCCCCCCCCCCAAAAAAACAGTGCTATCTAAACATTACTCCAATTCAATTCCAACCTTCCTGAGTGCAGCCAAACTGGTGGCCAGTTTCTTCATCTCATGATCGTGCTCCCTCATCCGACCTCTGAACACTTCCATTTGCTCGTTACCCTCGCCGACAGAAGCCTAAACACATCAACAGTATTCAGCAGTAATGAACGGTAACCTAATTCGAGAGCTATGGATAAATCACTAGCATAAATAAAGCAAGATGCTTGCGCATAGCAACCAGAACAAGCTTTAAAAAACTTTGTTGTTCGATATCTTACGTGAGACAGGTTCAAGTAGATATGGAAAACGACTGGCATAAATGTAGGCTGTCTGCTAACAAGTCCCCTAACAAGACAAATTCACAAACTTGGCACAAAGGAGCCCAAAATAGGGGTGTCTTAGGTTTCATTGACATTTCATTGACACCCCTTCACTGCACTGTTGTTAACCAATAAACCATTGATATAAACTGACCGCTGCCACATCGACCGCCTTCTGTTTCTCCTGCAGTCTCTTCTCCGCCTCCACCATATCCTCTTCATTGGTGATGATCGTCTGCTCCAGCTGCTTGATGCCCTCCACCAATGCTTCGACCTCAGCTCTAAACAAATCATCAATCAATAACAACAACAATTAGATCTGTCAATTATTATAATAATGAAATCTTGAAGTAAGTGTAAGGCGGCATAGCGTGCCCTAAAACCCAGAGGGAAAAAGAAGGTTGTAAAACGTAAAGCGTGAACTTTGGTGAGATATATCATGGTGTTAAATAATGATGCCTAATAATCAGTCGGTCCCATACCTCCTGGCCGCCAGCTGCTCCCTACAGTCCTTGAACGATTCTCCCAGTTTCTCAAGGGCCGCCTCCGCATCTTTAAGGTCCTTCTTTGCTTTCTTTTCTTCTTGCTCCTGAAAAAAATGAATAAATTACATTGATTCTACCCAAAAGTGATCATACATCCCCAATAGTTAAATATACATTCAAAATCCAAAAAAAAAACATGTTTCTTTTCAAACTGAAATGACGGAACCAATTGGAACGATACTGCACCAGCCAAAAAACTATCCGTAATAATAAACGCACCTTGAAAGACTTTGAATTCTTCTTCCGTTCCTCAAAAGACTTCACTTTCTCACTGAGTTCTTTCGCTCTCGCTTGCCCTTCCTTGATGGTCGCTTCGAGATCGGGCAGCTCCTAAATCCAACATATAAAACCAATACCAAAAAGCTACAATATAATTCATCTAAACCAACATCGCAAAAAGACACCCATCAATGGCAGACTTTTCGAACAATTAACATAACATAACAATTCATTATAATATGAAAGCACCCATAATAGGCGTACAATAGAATGATGCCATCCTCAATAACATATATAATCAGTGAAGCATGAATACCTTCTCAATCTCGGTGACCTCATCCCTGAGTACTTGTACGGGACTGTGGCGGAGGTTAGTTTCCAGGGCTTGCAGACGACCTTCAACCTAAAGCTTTTCCATCAATACAAAAAATCAAAAACAGAAAGTTGTTCTCCACAGCAACATCTCTATTACTGCATATAAAGTGATATGGCACGTGCTTTCGAATTATCGAACTGTTGATGGCTGATGGACAACTCGCACGTTTTTTACACAAATAGCTGCCCCCATTTGTTATGGGGCATTTGCCTATCATAAGTGTCAAAACCACGTGCTATACCACCCTAAATTTTTGAAACCTCAATAGTAAACAAAAACACCACCAACTCTAATTGAAAGCGAAGCTATAGTACACTTTAAATGGCGTATGATATGGAAAACTCAAGAATTCGAGTTTCGATCACAAATTCACTAACTAACCTCATCCAATCTCTGTTTCATATGTTCATATTGGTGGCGCTGGGGCTCCAATTGTGACAGCTCAGCTGCAAGAAAAGAGAAGATATAAAAACATATCGAGGCACACGAAGCACATTAGTAGAACCAATACTTTGACGAAACTCAGTTTCACTATATCAACTTAAAGCTCTGATAATATACAATCTGATGGAAATAATAACGGTTTATTGATTAACAATCAATACAAAAAAGAACGTGAACCAAAGGGAACCCCAAGACCCCCGGGCTTCACAACGCGAAAGTACTTACTAGGGACCAAATATATAGCTAACTAACCATCAATCGCCATCAGTTCATCAGTAATCTGGGCAACATCCGACTCCAATTTCCTCAAAACATTCGCCATTTTAATGTACGAGTGAGTCTTGTCACGGGAACCTGAAACACACACAAGCTTCAAGGAAAATTACATTTCTTTTTTTCTGCCCAATACATGCAGGTGGCGAAATACCGTACACCCTCTTCAAACAAACCAAACGAGACAGTAGATCGAAATAACAGTATACAGAAATAACAGTATCGCCAACATTTAATCTTAGAATACAGTATCCTAACCCGTCAACTCGTTAAACTTCCAGCCACGTATATTTAAAATAAGTAAATTATTTCATACAATAAACAATCTACCCACCTCCCTGTCCTGAACCGCCCGGCAAATAAGAGTCTCCCTCTAGTGTCACTGTCCTCAACTTGCATCGATGATCGTATGTGATTTTTGAAGCCGTTTCCTTGCTCTCGCACAGGATGATCTGAAAAAATGAAAAGATCGTATAATTGCATAACATGACAATTACCTAACCAGCTCATGCTTAAAGAAACAAACATGATCTACCGAGTTGAAAGCTTAAAGCAGCTTATGAGCTTAAAGCAACAACAATGAGCTACGGAGTTTCGGTAAACAAGACAATGCATACCATTATACCATATAATACGGTAACATTTACCATCATAAGATAAGAAGTGCGCAACTACTGGCTAAACACGTCACCCTTAAACATCTCATTTGCACACACCATTTATACTAAATGCACAAATGACCTATGCCGTCAATCTTTTTACAAACACATGATTAGTCATTTATTTTCTACAAATATATTGTATTTACTATTCACATGCAATCTCACACACATTCACACTTAATCGTAACAAAAATAATCAAATTTGTACGCTCGCTGGAGCCAGTGCCATAGTAACCCCAAACCCTGCGAACTACTAATTTCTCTACACATGAATTGCCAACTTACCAGGCATATTTTTTTATATTAAAATAACCTATTTCTTGTGCAAAACCCCCGCAGCTCATACTTTAATATAATTCTCCAGATTCTTTCCAGATTCACAAACTCCGACAAACTCATATCATCCAATATGCGGACGCAATAAGAGTGCTCCCAAATAAAAATTCTGCGCGCAATAAACTGCCCGCGGGCGAAATGTTTTTTTTTTCTGGCGTACGCAGATACCAATAAAAGATAAAAGTGCTCATACATTTACTTCCCCTCTTAAATAATGGACGATAAACAAATATTCAAGCGAGGGGGGGGGGAGATATTCATATCCCTTCCCATTAAAAGAAGAAAGAAGACAAGCTCCATAAATTCCAAGAAACCGATCTATGAAGCCTTAAAGTGGTATAACAGCCGGTTTTTAACCAGAACCCAGAGTTACGAGTTCAGTTTAAGCTCTAAGTAGCTAGCAACGTACAAGACAAACTTCCTCGAAGTTTATCACAGATCTTTTGCCAACCACTACCACCATTAAAACCACGCTCAATTCCAATTTTACTCTATAGGGCGGCGTTCTGGGAAATTAGCGCCTCATGATTAGCTTATGGTCATACAGAGTGGGCGACAGCCAAGAAGTGGAGAGAAAAAGAATGAAAGAAAATTGTCGACTACAATATCCAAGCCCAGTGCCGAGATTATTGACTAGGTTGTCAGCCACAATTTAGAGCAGCACGCGCTGCACCCCTTTAAACTTTTCACACTTCTTCCGTTTCCTACTGATTCTAATCCATCGTTTCGAATTATGCTTTCGTGTTCCAAACCGACATGCTTATGCTTCGAGCAGCCACCCGGATGAATAATTTGCATTCCCACACTAATTACCTAATCGTTTAATTAGCTAATTTTAGGGTTAATGTCATTCCGGACGACCGTCCAAAGAATGTTCTCAGTTCAAAGTGAAACACGTCATCTGCCGCCCATCGAAAAACAATGTGGATCAACGAGGGAGACGAAGAAAACAATAAACGACAACCTTGTACTACCAGCTGAGGAAAGCACGTAAGTGGGAAGTCCGAAGTGAACAATAACCAAACCATTAAGCGATTTGACACGTGGTTTGCGAAAACCGTATGTATTACTGTTCATTATGTGCAAACAGCATTCCATTCGGTGCTTTATCGATTTAACCGAGATGTCCTGGACGAATTTCAATCGATCTCCGGCTCTCAGGGCATACATTCGCCGCAACAATGTCAAAAGTTCCCAGTTTTTACAAAAGTAATTCCTCATGTTTGACCCCTCCTCAATTCTCAAGAAACACCAAGTTCAAAGAAACATTGAAGACAAATTCGCCTATTGTTAGTTTGAACCAACGACGAGACAATCCTAATCAGACGTTTCTCTCCCACTCTGGGCACTCCACTTACGAGAATGTAGACTTTGACGCCTCGCCCACAACATCACTACTTTTTGTCTCTTCACTTTCCACATCACGACGTCCTTCTCCCTCTTATATTCTTTGAAGATCTAGGGCCACTGGGCTACCGAACCCCCCTCACCTCAAAAATCGACATTTTCAATTTCAGCATGTTTATAAAACTTGTGCAACCACCATTAGGCTTCGTCATCGCCGGTAATACGAGACCGACGCTATTTCTTGAGCACAAAGCATTTGACTTTGTCTTTTTCTTAAATTAAGCAATTCTCGTGTGTTTTTCCCCAGACGCTTCTGGATGGGAATCCTTAATTGTTTCGAATCCATCTTTTCTTCCCTTTTCACAACAATTAGTCAACCCTCGTGGACGCTTCTCCTCTTCTCAGAAAAGAAGGCCCAATCCCTTCGATGTCCCTTTCTTTTCTCAATTTACTCTATTCAAACTATAGTAACTGTCGTTGGAATTGCTCATTCTTTGTAATTCTCCAATATGTCAACTGGTAGGTCGATAAACAACACAGAATTGTTTACAACATTCCCAAGTTTCAATTCGTCGCTCCATTAGTACACTTTCCTTTCCCGTCAACCCGCAGGGTCTTTGCTTCCAACCACGACATAGTTTGAAAACACTAGAATTTTTTCAATGCTGTGGCTAGCCTCCCATCAATGTCCTTATATCATGAGCAACTCAGGCACTGTCACACAATCCCAATACAAGCATCACTTGTCACTGGTCTTTTATGTGCATGTGAAATAAAACCACTCTGGTGTCCCTATAATAATCCATCAATCAGATTGCGTTGGGAGGGCTCTTGTACTCCGTAAAGCCGAGCAAGACCACATTGATGTGGTGGGCCTGGTCTGCTTGGTAGAGCAGAAAGAGAAGAAAGAAAAATGAAGAATAGAGAAGGGGAATATTGCGTCCTTCAAACAAAAAGATCGCTTGTCGCACATTCCCCACGGAATCGACGCTCTCTTTTTGAGATTGGGACATTTCTGGACCACACAACATTTTGCAAATAACTACTCACCTTTCGATATCAATATATTCTGTTCTACTCCTAATCATAGCTGCTTGGAATGGTTTAGTCATAAGTCATACTGTGGGCGAAACAAGCATATTTGGTATAATATAAATTTACGCTATCGAAAGAAAGTAAGAAATAAAAATGCCAAATTACGCTATACAAAAGCCCTCACACCCAAATACATACACTTACTAGTTTCTAGTTTGTACTGTATTTTCTACCATGTTTTTCTTCATGTTTCAATTAATCTTTAAAGCGAAATGACACCCAGTTTAGGGTTTTTTCACCAAAAATAGTTTAAATAATTTAATTAATGAAAATCACCATTAAAAATACCATAAATGGATAGGAACTGAAAAAATAGCAAAGCAAAAACATAACTGCTCGCATTTTGTATGGAAAAATTGTCCATTGTGATAGCCTAATACATTTCACCCACGCACCCAAAAATTTAATCTCCCGCTTAATAGCCATTCCGAGATTTGTATTTTGGATTTACTCGTAGTGTTCATTTCAAATCTAGACACTAGTGCAAATCCATACGTCAAATTCCTAATGCAACCACACCAGAAAGTGGAACCCGTAGCCGAGTGATAGCGCCCTCTCTTTTTGTGCGAGAGGTCCCGGGTTCGACCCCACAGGCGGCAAACAATTTTGCGTGAAATATTCCTTTCCGAGAACGAGAAAGGAGCTGTCAGTTCGCTTTAAAGAGCAAATCCAAATTCACAGCCACTACCAAAAAATCTTTGAGAATCCCGTAAGATGCAAAACGCAATTTCAAAATCCACTATTATTTTGTTTTCAGACTAGTAAAGCCACTCACCCCAGAAGAGGGTAAACCTCATCAGATCAAAAATTTGCTCCCGCAGGCACATTCATTTCATATGGAAAACTTATATCATCATTTCCTCTTTCTTCTGCTATTCCGCTCTTCAAGCTGTATTGTACGAGGTTTGCGTAGCGTACCCTGCACAACTTCAGTTCCAGTACGTTCCCTTCCTTCAGGCACAGAATGGCACAAAACTGCACATAATATGGGAATACAGTACTGCAGCATGAGCTTTACAAACCTGGTTCCATACCGCTTTAATAAATAAATCGGAAAACCTACATGTCCGAGTACGTGCCGCATTGCCTTGTCAACTTCCATGTCGTATGAGATACACTCGATGGCCGACCAACATTCCTCACCACGTTCGGCCGCCTAGAATTTTATTTTATATTTTAAAATTTATAGATTCATAACTTTAAAAGAAACAACTATTTTTTTCCTCGCTCACTTTTTCCTTCACTAACCAATTAGTCTTATTTCTTAGCAAAATGCACCAGAAGCAACAAAATGAACTAATTTCCCAAGAATAGGTCTACATATCTTATACCCCAGTTTCCCTCCTATAATTAGCCCTCAAAAGTGAACACATTCGGAGATGCAAAAAAAATTGAAAATTGTTTTTGTGGTAATGGTTCGGATGGGCAATTAACTCTTCCTCTGCTGACAGCTTAGCCAAACATAATCAACTGGACTCTGGCGCTCTGGCCGCAATGGCATGGTCGTTAGTCAGAACTAACAACATATAGAGATACTGCATAAGGAAAGATCCAGCCTTTTAAGACCAAATTTCAGCGCCCTGCCCCTTACTAACTGTTCAGCACGTAAAAATAGTCTTTGAAGTAAACTTATTCATATTCACCGCTCTTTTTATGCCTTTCGATTCATTCAGTATTCAGTGAATCGACGTTCCTTCCTACTTTTCCGGTGTCCAAATTCAATCAAAGTAGAGACGTGCCATCAAAAACAGGGAAGAACGAGAGAGAAAGAGACAGAGAGAGACAGAGAGAGAGATGGAGACAGAGAGAGAAAAGTACAATAGACAAAGAGAATCCAAGCGTCTTATTCATAGTAAATGTCACCCTTATTCACAATAAATAAAACTCACAATTAAAATTGTTCACTTTCAATTTAACCAATTAAAGTACCTAATCCCCTGCTTTAATACAATAGAGTAAAAAACCCATCTACTTTCAATATTCCGAATGAATAAGCGTATGGTCAGTACCACCCCCACCCCCTTTCATATAACATATCCGTGCCGCATCAAAACTTTTTCCAACTCTCCCATCATCATTCTGATTCTAAAGTCTTCGCATACGAACGATAAATCAACGACGGGAAATGAACCCAGAGGCGGGAGCAAGCGGGAGAGCCAGCCCACTAAACACTGCCCACAACCAGAAGACAGAAGGGGAGAGATTCACACAGAACAACTATTCTCAAGCAATAAAAAGAGAGAAGAATAATGTGAGAAAGAAGGAAAGGAGGACGAGAGGAGATAATATAAGAGAAAGAGAAATTGAACAAATTTATATACAAATATCAGATGAGCAAATAGTTCAATGGCGATTTAAAAGACATTACATTCTTAAAGCGAAATACCAGCCGGTTTTTGAAACGAATAGTGGACAACTGAATTCTCACGCATTTATGCTAATTTTCCCGAGTTTAACTCGATTTTTTTATTCTACTTTATGTTCATTTGCATACGCTGCATAAGAATGCTGGTGTACTCGATGTGTTTCAAAAACTGCTTTAATACGCGAATTCAGTGACCATCAAGTTATTCATTCTAGAGTTATAGTGAGGCAATTAGTGATCCTATTAACAAATACTCAACACCCTTTCGTTTCGACCGTAATTCCTGCACACGCATAAGTACCGCACCAATCCAATCCTAATACCCTTCGGCTACAGCACAAATCGGTCATTCCAGATCAACTAACTAGTAGTAACCCGGATCAAACTCACAATCTCTTTGGCTATTTTCGTCTTGTGCGGTTCGATTCCCTTCCATTGGATGGCGTCGAGGGGCACAAAAGTGTTCCTATTCTGAAGACATCCCTTGGTGTCGATCAGCTCCTTGGCCACAGAACTCTCCTTCACAATCACATGCCACATCTGAAATGGCAATAAATACAGAAATAAAATTTAATCAATTTTCAATGTATGATATCCCTCCCAGCCTATTCATGTTACCTCTCTCTCTCTCTCTCTTTCTCTCTCTCTCTCAAGCCAATGTCTGTTTTTTAAACTACGGCAAAACCTGCAAGCCCGGCTAGATAAAGGTATTTATCTATCAATCGTTGCCATCACGGAACTACAAGAACAAAATATAGTGTTAGAGCATTTATAAAAAACTGAAACTGGCTACAATTTCCTTTAATAATCCGCTCTCCCCGTCCCTGTAACTCTTCCATTCCCGTTTCAATGTACTTACATGCTTACATCAAATTGTTCTCTTAATTCATCTCCAGACCCCTCTTTTGCCTTTTTTTGTGCTACACGGCCAAAATTAACAGACGCAGTGTCACTACAATATTACCAAAAAAAAACAACAAAGAGCAAGAGTGTATGTTTCTGTCTCGCATCCCCTTCTCCATTCTAATAGCTTTGGAATAGCTTGCGGCAGGAAAAGAGAGGGAAGGAGGGAGGGCCCAGTTTCAGATGGCCGCACACTCAGGAAGACAAGGACAAGCGCAGGCCGGCCGGCCACCTCGTAGCCCTCGACGTTCCCGCCCCACCAGGGGAATAAAAGGATAGAAACATCCGAATGCGAACTTCAATAACCAAATGAACTGATGACGTCCCACCGTGCTAGTTTTGCCGTATACCTTATCTGATCTACTAAATACATACACTTAGGAAAGTAGGACCTTCGATCTTCTCTATGATTTGCTCTACTTTGTCTACTATTGTAAATCACGCATATTGAACGTGAACATGCGCGTTTATATGCCTATCGATTATCTGTACCGTGTGTTTTAGTTAAAAATTGGTACGGTTCCGTTAAGTTGAACATAATGACCCGGTAAGGGGCATTATGTTCAACTTAACATCTCCTTATTCTCGACATTTTCCTAACTCAGCACTTTCACCCCCTGACCCCTCATCCTTCAGTATGTGAGAGAGGACAAAACGTCGTGCAATGCGAAATGCGAAACGAAAACCCGGAAGTTTCGTCACATAAAACTCCTCCGCCGGCCAAATATTAGTTCGTTATTTCACGAAACAACTCAAATAACTTGTCTTTCCTCTTTTTGGTGCTTTGTTTATATTTCCTTTTGCATACAACTACAGATGGACAACATTTATGATTTTTGCTTATTTTAACCCACACAACGAATGGGATAAAGTGGGACCCACACGTGCGTGGTCAATGATTTATGTACTGCTAGATTTATTGACATTGAGTAGGCACACAATGCACCTGTCTGCCCCCTAACCATTCCTTTTATATATTGTTTTTGCCAAAACATAGGTTCTAAACACAAACTAAGTTAATCGTGCAAGTTTCAGTCCGTCATTGTCCTATTAGTTCCCATAAAAAGTACGCAAACACCCTTATAAGTATGTTGCAAGTACTAGGAATTTGACTGTGTGAGAAAGTAGATGTCAAGAAGGAAAAATAGCGCATGAAAATGGGATATGTATTATGAATGCTTTAGTTCCACGAACGACAAAGGAATCCTTTTTTGCATCGGTTATAGTATAGGTTTTTTCTATAGAACAAGTTGTAAATTTAGAGTTCATAAAGCAGAGTTCATAAAGCTCACATAATTTCTTTTACGTTTCTGTAAATAACACTTTTGCATTTTCTTAGCCGTTGTATTCGTCTATTTGCAATTTATACTTGCGTATCATTAGGCAAACAGTCCTCTGCGAACATTTATGTAATAAACAAACCAGTACGTTTAAATTCATTAACTATTATAAACTAATTTCTCAGAACGGAGGTTATGGGTGAGGATGTGGTGAAACTGAATATTGGCGGGACAGCCTACTGTACTACGCGGACCACACTACTCAGAGATTCATGCCCCTTATTCTCTAACGTGCTCGACCGCGATCAAGAGGTACGCACATTTATTTTCGTTGCAGCTTTGGGTACTCTTCTTCCAATTTTCTTTGTTTGGTTACTGTCCTCGTGTTGTTCTATTTTCTACTTTTATCTACTTTTCAAATATTCTACTTTTATCTACTTTTCAAATTTCAAATACACGTAAATTCAATTCAATATTTTCAGCTACCAGGAGTTATACAATTAGAAGATGGAACCATTTTTATCGATCGAGACGGGAATCTATTTAACCACATTCTACAGTATATGCGATCCGGCAAGCTGATTCTTCCGGAAAACTATACGGTGGGTTGATTTTGTTTGGCAAGTCGACTTGTTTGCAATGTTTGCTCATATTTAGCATAGCGCCCAGCTATTTTGCTATTCTGTATTTCGCAATTATGTAACTGTAATAACATTCTATTATATTCATTACTATACACTATTGGTTTTATACTAGCACGTTTTGTTGTTGTTTGTTAATAATGCTCTATATAGGAGAAGGCTCGACTTCTGGACGAGGCCCGGTTTTACGGTCTTAGCAGTTTGGCAGACGAGTTACAATCCAGTCTTAGCCCGCGCACTTCGTTCAAAACGCTAGCACTTACAAATGGAAACTGCTCAGGAATGGTTGAATCAGGTTGGCCCCTTTCACGATTAGAAATACACAATTACAAAGATAATTGTATACGTCAAGTGCCGCAGTTTACGAGACTCCAGATTGAATTTCTTACGCACTACGTAGTTTGTCGTTTGTCCCCTTCTGTTGTAACCGAGTTCGTCTTAGGGTATCCGTTAGATTACGGGTGTCTTCCTGATATATGTCAGCAATAAGCAATATCATTACTATTAATATCGCTGGTTCATAAGAAATTCGTTTCAACGCCACAATAGCCCTCCAGTCAGGCCGTCGTTGCCAGGCAAAAAAAAACTATATTTTCAGTTTATACCCCCAATTTACGGCAATAAAAGCCACCGAGGACTCACCATAATTATATGCAGTGGTGCTATACGAAACACTCAAAACGTGCGCAAAAAAAAGTCAAAATTGGCAACCAAGATAATATATGCCATATCTTAAATCTCATACATTTGGTTTAGGTGGTTATATTACATTGGGATATCGAGGGACATTCGCTTTTGGACGCGATGGGCAGGCCGACGTTAAATTCAGGTAGAATTGAGTACGATCACATTAAGGATTTTTTTGCTTCACTTTTTCGTGAAACAGATTTTTGTTTTGCAGAAAATTGCATCGAATTCTCGTCTGTGGAAAGGTTGCTCTATGTCGGGAGGTCTTCGGTGACACGTTAAATGAAAGCCGAGATCCTGGAGATAGAGACGGCAGTGAACGATACACTTCCAGGCTATATCTCAAGCACCAATGTTTAGAGCGGGTACGATATTCAATTGATTGTTCTGCTTAGGACTTAGAACTTAGAACGGGTAGGATATTCACAACATAACTTTGCGTTATTCGTTACTGGCACCGATAGACAGGAAACACACGATGACCTTTTGTTATTTCGACTCTACAATACAGCTAACAACTAACTTGCAGGCGTGCGATGCAATGGCTGAGAAAGGTTTCAAATTGATTGCTACTTGCTGTAGTGGTGCGAATGGATTGGCAGCCCCAACACATTCAACAGGTCAATCTTCAGCCGGATCAGGGCAAACGGTAAGAATTTGAAACAATGTTAGGTTACTAGTTTTACTTAGTTTAGTTGATTTCTTGGTAACTGGGTTTTCTTTATGTTGCATCCAATACGGTGGTTTTATGTATAGATGTATGTATATCAAACATATATATTCTTCATACATCTATATCCTTCCCCCCCATGAATAGAAACTAGTGGACTACCGTCCCTCATCCCTCATTTAAGCATTTTAACATGATATGCCGTCAGCCTTCAATCAGTTATGTCCTTTACGTTAACTAATATACTTAAACTAAATTAAGATTGAAATATGTACTTTCCTCATAGTTTACTACTGATACACCTTTACAGTATAGAAAATTAAGTTGGGAAACACTTAATCCATTCATGGAATTGTTAACTAATCAACCTTCAATCAGGCTTATTAACATATACCATTCCACAAAACTAAAATAACCATTTTACGCTAAGTTAACACAAACGGGTCAAGATGGTTTCCGGAAGAATTTTTTTTATAAACTTAATGTGGCACCTATGTTTCTATTTTAACAAAGGCCGCTCGCTGGTGTTCGTCACGTAGTTGCAAATATCCGTATCCATATCAAATCGTTGATGCAAAAAAGTGCGTATACGACAATAGACATGCATTCAAATGAAAAAGACAGAATCCCCTCTGGCGTCACTGCAAAGGGCATAGCGATTGAATTATTCCATAGACGTCAAGAGAAAGGAAGCAGCATCTCACCACTGCGTGAAAAGGTATTCAAGCGAAATCGAGAAATCGCGGTACAGCACGTAGTACATCAAAACTGGCCAAACTGGGCATAATTTCGGAGTCAATCTTAGGCACTAGAACAGTTTGGCATTAGAACAGCTTAGGCTTAGGCACTAGAACAGTTTGTAAGGGGCCTGAAAACAACTATGATATGTTTCACTCGAACACGAGGTTTGAATAGCCTCCGGCCCGAGCATCATATTGAGTCAAGCCTCGTAGGGATCCTCATACATTAGGAATACGGAATTAGATTCAAAAGACTCCAGCTCCTCTTTAGGGTTGGCTAAGTGGAGGTCGCCTTCGTAGGGGACTCTACGCCGCTGCCTCCGCCGATGACTATCCAGAGGTCTAACATAACACCAAGAATTCTACGTATTCTTTGCCGTGCACGATCAAATCGCTTTCACTGCATCCATACAAAATGTGTTCAAATCCTCCAATAAGTTCACGGTCGCCCCAAGCTTGTTGGCGGTGGCTTGCCCCTTAGTGTTCATTCAAACTGTGCTTGTTTCTGCAAAAGCGTGGGACACTCTGCATTGGAATGGTCTGATAGAGCCGCATGTGTTTAAGGCACAATGTGTTACTATCCAAAATTCTGTCACAATCCCTTTAAACCTATAGTTTCAGGACTTGATGACTCATCGCAACTGTGGTGATTACGAAGAACAAAGGTGGGCACACTACACCGAGTATGTCTTCTACCGGGAGCCAACAAATAAGGGATTGGGAGATAGCCGAGCCGCTTCACCCGCCGTTAACAAGGAAACAGTCGTATCGACTATTTAAATCAATCACTCCACGTTGACCACTTAACCGCTTGCCGCAAAAGGAATCGTACTTTGCATACTGACTTTCGCATATGGTTAGTGTTAGTGATTAGTGATAAGTTTATTTTTTTTTCGGTGACAGTTTAGGATATCTGAGCGCTGTTCGTAAAAATATTTTTCAATGAGGTCGGTTATTTACACAGCTTCTGTTTACTTGTCCACTAAGAAAGGGCGAGAATCTCTATAGAAATTCAATTAGACAGACAAACACCTTACTTCTAGATCTAGCTGCTTCTCGTTTCTTTAATCGTATAGTATATTTGTTGTAAACATGCCCAAAAGTATAAACCTCCGCTTTAATTAAACGACCTATATATTGGTAAGAGGTCAAATACAAATACCCTATTTTTAAGTCATAGGCTATTTGCGCAAAACCCCTTCCGGTAGTTGTGCTTTAATTAATGGTGAATGTTCATTCCATTTATTTATTCTTTGATTTCGTGGTGTAGTGTTGCACATTTCCACAATAAATGTGCACTTATTGGCATTATTCGATGCTTGCGAATCAAAGCAGTAAAAGAAAGACAAATACTAATTTTCAATCGCTCTGCAGCCCACATATGTCAAAAGACAATCCCAAAAGTGCGCCTGCTATTGAAAGGTGTTTTTTGAGAGTCAATTTGTAAATTGCTCAACTGCCTCGACCGATTCGCTTGTCTACATTCTATTATAACCACCCAACTATAGACAAAGACGTACTTTAAAATAAAATGTATGACTATTCCTCATCCTCAATTATTGTTGTTTAAAGCTGCTTTCTGACTCTTCATTCTCTAGATGCTCAGCAATTGGTGTCTTTTTTGCACGAGGTCTTTTTCTTCTCGAATCGGAAGAGAAATCATTCTCGTGGGAATCGCTTTGCACGGCCAAGAGGGCGAGAACGGCAAAGGGAAAGAAAAGGAGAGACCTCCTTCAGATAAAATAAGGAAGAAATTCACGCAGACGGAGAGAATACAATGGGAGAGAGAGCATGACGACCTGACAGTGAAATGCCCTTATGACTGCGACGGCAAGCAATCAACCGACAATATAATTCTGCACTAGAGAGACGTCAAAAACAGAGGGAAGCGACAGAGTGAGATAATATGGTCATGCTTCATTATGGGGGTTCCAAGTATGGTGAAAATTTACAGTATTTTGGAACTACACGAGAATATTTTTTTCATATTATATACGCAAGTTTCGTGCAGAAATACGGTAGTATTGACAGAATCACACCGAATTTTTGGGATACTTGGAAACCCCGTTATGAACATAATGCTCATAACGCAAACCAACAACTCTAGGTTAAAGTTTTAATATGTATGTGTATCTATTCTATAAGAAGCACCTCCCAAAGTGTCTCTGTAAACATTGTATAACAGAGCGTTAAGCAGGCAAAGTCACAAAACGTTGTAAACACTGACTCAGATCAATAAACCAACAAATAAGCATAAATAGACAATGAACATACATAGAGAATACCGTCAACCATACCGAAACAGAACACAGAACCATAACGCATATTGGCTATACCCTCATTACCAAAATATAAAATACCCACCTGTCCTCCAGCAGCCACCTCCAGCGCCTGATCAAACTTGGGGTCAACAGAAGTAAAGTGACGCGCAATACAACCGACCACTTTGGACTCGTCAAATGTGCGAGGTAGCAATTGACGATTGTAGTTAAAGTTGATAGCCGACCTGAAAAATAAACAACAAAATGTTTCATTTATACATTTTATACACACCAACTCGTACTTCGCTTGTTTGGCTATTCCAATTTCTGCATCGTGTTGAATGAACTCAATTCACGAATAATTACAACCGTACAATACTCAAATATCTGAAACCCGAAAAATACCACTCACTTGCACGAAGTCTCGTATAGTTTCTGATCAGCAACGTGCTTCTCGCGAACCAGGTGCTGCTTGCGCTGAGAAAGCTGCCCATACCGTCCCTCGTCAAATCGGGTTTGGCCAATTTTATCCTGAAAATTAGCTTGAATGATTGAATCAAAGAACATTCCAGTTTCAGTTTCAAATGTAAGTACCTAGTGATGGAGTCAGAACGGATAAGTGGCTAACGGATAAGTCACATCGATTACACATAAGGACTGTTCATCTCACATTGAGTTTGGCTTGCTCGGCCTTCAGGCTGTCCAGCTCTTCGCCCTCACTCGTCTGTGCCTTGCTCATATTCGCCAACTCTTTCTTCCTATCGGCCAACTGTGGGCGCAGTTGTTTTTCCCTGAAAAAATGTCGCATTGGAAAACGTAAATAGCACGACAACCGAATCGCAAGATGGTGCACTAGCAGAGAGAAGTGTAATTACTGCATTGCATAATTTGAAAACAAAACAAAAATACGTAAACAACGAATATTAGTGTAGAATGATAGTGAGACTATCAAATGGAACATATCACCTAGAAAGTACAAAAAAAGTCACCTTGTTTGCGCAGCCTTCACCTTGGCACTCAGTTCGGTCAATTCGGACTTTGCCTCTAAAAACAATCAAACTTTGGTGAATACAAACGCTAGACACTCAGGACTCAGGAGTTAGGAGCACATCATCGAGACAACCGACAACGATGAGAAACGAGTGTTACGATAAAGACAGACCAGACCTTTATTCTAAAGCCTAAAGTGACAAACATACGATTAATCTGTGCTTCGACAGTGACAGCCTTTCCCTGATCGTCGGTGGTCATTCCCTGCATAACGGCATTTAGATGTGCACGTGCCTTCTCCACACGCTCGCGCGCTTCCACACCTAAAGACGAGAACAACATTAATAAATTATAACAAGTTCAACAAGCAAGAATCCAGAGGATAAAGCAGAACCTCGCACACCAAAATAACAGGCCAATAAAACAAGCGGTTAAATGCTCAAGACACAATATTCAGACAGACAGTCTAATAATAAGATAAAACAAAGTACAACCCACAAATAAGGACGACATTAACTAAAACTTGGAACCATTGACAATCCAAAGATTTCTTACCTCTTTGTTCCTCTCCTCCCTTATCAGCTTCCAATGATGCTAGTTCTTTCCGTTTAGAGTCCAACTCCTTCTTGTCCTTCAATGATACATTGATACACATAAAACAATGTCAAAAGTACTAATCCACAAATGCCTTCTTCTAATTGTTAGTGAGGCAAAAGGGGGAGAAACAGACAAAAGCTGTACAGGACGCATCAACTGACGAAATCACTTAGCATTCTCCAAGAAAACCTGATAATGTAAATAGCTTAGAATCCATCAAACCTGTGCGAGTGTCTTCTTCACTCTGTCCGCTGATTGTCCCAATTTCTTTTGTTCATCTTTCACCGCGTCACGGTCGCTTTCAGCAGCTGCCTGAATAAACGACACTTTGAAACAAACCTACTGACTTTGCTAATTGCTTTTCTCTCGTCTAAAATGCTCGATCTCGCTGTATTACCTTCCTGTTACAATAAACTATCTAGATTAAGAGCTAGCGCAGAATAAACAAGCGCCACTATAAATAGAGCAACCGTAACCTATATGACATTCCACCACTATCTCATTAGGATGAAATTAAAAGTCAACGCACGATCACGATCTGATAAAATGTTTAGAAAAATGCTTTAGAATAAAGTTCTGTTCAATAATTAGAAAAAAAAACTATAAAGCAAAGTTAAGCCGAAAATCCGAAAATCATACCAGAATCTTATTCAGCTCCTTCATTTTCGTATCGAGCAAGTTCTTCTCCTGCGAAGAGTTCTGAAATGTGAGTCAATTTGTGAAAAAAAAAGATGGGCGCATACAAAAAGAAACAAAATACTAAATTTTTCTCGTCAGTAGCTCACACTCACAAACAAAAACGAAACCGTACCGCAGTTTTGATTTCTTCCAGCTTAGCGTACTCCTTATCGCCCTTTTCAATTGCGGCTACATTTTCGGCTAACTGAAATGTTAATAATAAAATCAGTGGAATGAAAACCATTAACTTGATGCAGTTGACATCAATATTATATTAAATTGAGTATACCCAAAAAATCCAGTTTCAAAATAGAAACATGCTTATCATTTTCAGTTCAAAAGGAAAAGAGTTCCAATTTTCGAAGCTAAAAGAATATAGGCGGTATTAACGATTCACGGAGTTTGCGGACAGTGTGAACAGTAAGGCTGAATAGTATACAAAATACATATACATGTATTTGATTTATTCAAATAGAAAGCCATACCTTTTCCTCAGTTTCTTCGATGGCAGTCACCTTCTTCTGTTCGTCTTCAAGACACTGTTTTTGTTCAATCTATAACAATTTAGTCAGAATCGCATTTTCACGTTTCATAGTTATTCAATGTGGTATTGCTCTGGCAAAACTTGTGCGACATTACATGTTCGTAATACATGTTATGTTGTTATGTCATATCATAAATGATATACAACACATAATAACACATTCAATATGAGATAAAATAGTGCATCTTACTACAAACTAATTAATAATACAAAACAAGTAAAACCAAACTAATCACAAACCTTGCTCTGATAATAGACAAAGGCGTTCAACTTTCTCTCCAGATTTGCAATATCACGATCGGTTCTGGAAATAAAACGCGTGGTAGAAGAAATCTTACATACTGTTTATGTAACCGTAACCCGTACTACAAAATACAAATGGGGTATAAGTGAAACTAACAAAATGTAAGAGAAAATATACAACAAATACAAATTAAGATACACAGCTTACTTTAAATACTCCATATAATTCTGTCGATCTTGTTTCAATCGTTCGACTGTCGGGAGGATGTCTTCTGCGAGAGCCTGAATCAGATCAGGACTTCAGTTATACGAGCGAGATAGTTAAATCTGTATTGAACGATTGAACCTACTAAATGTACATTGAATTGAATAGACAACTAGAATTTTACACCACCAAATAGACTAAAAATAAGAAGCGTAACAAGAAAAACATGGTTTATGTCAATTTAGATGTGACTGATCATATGTAGTGCGAGGCGGTGAGTGACACCCGTCCCTATATGTTAATCACGGGCAAACAGTAAAACGTTAAAGCGAAATGCTAGCCTCTTTGGAAAATGTGCATATGATAAGCAAATCTTGTGTATCCTATGTTTTGTACGACTGCCGTGGACGATCGTACAAAATTAGCATAGGATACCTAGGATTTGCTTATCATATGCAAATTTTCCAAAGGGGCTAGCATTTCGCTTTAAGGTAAAGGTAGTAATTTCATAGAAAAACCTTACCTTGTCAATCTCCTCTACCTTTGCCTGTTTCTTTTTGATCGTCGCCAGCGCAATATCCCTCTTTGCATCGTACATTTTTGTACCGGCTGCTTCCTCGAGCATACCCAAAATCTATAAAACAACATACTTATCACTGTATAAACAAATAATATTATATATGCCGGTGTCTATAGGACCATTTTCGGGTTAATCATGAAAGGAACCGACTTCAACCAAAATAATAATAATAATAATAATAAAATAATGTAAATAATAAAAAAATACCTCATGAGGTTTCATATTGAGCACTTTTGTAATACGTCCTTGCATAATCAGGAAATGGGGATTGTTCACATTGAGGCCAATGCCACGGAAGAAATCAGCCATCTAAATAAAACATCGTGAATAAATAAATGAATAAAAATCAACGTGAATAAAACGAAGCGATGTTTGTAAAACGTCACACGTATAGAAAATAATAAAACAGCAGTCCTCCTCTCCCTTCTCATTAGAGAAGGAAAGAAGTCATCGAAAATTCCAATGTTAAACAAAAATAAAAAACATTATTATATAATTAATCAAAACCCAACTCACCCTTGAATTGGTGACAGCGGTTCCATTAATCGTGTAGGAATTCTTTCCATTTACGATTACCTGAAGACGTAAATAATACATATTTGAATTTGACTCTTTATAACATTCAAACATACTGCGGATCTTTACAATAAACACGCAAAAAGGTGTCATCATAAAAAGATATAAATCAAAATCATATGGCGGCTAATTCAGGCTAACTGTTACGCATTTACACGACGTAAAATCTGATGCACAAACGATATAATTGCAATCCACAAACCTGTCTCCGAACAATGATTTCATTCAAATTTGAATATCCTGTGGGTGAACATGATTTGTCAGTGTTGTCAAAGGTGATTGTCACTGTGGCTTTATTGATACCAGCTTGACCCTAAAACCAACAACTATCGATGTGCAAAATAAACAAGACAATGAAAAGGGTTGAGAGAAAAAAACTACTTTGTATATGTGTATTACACGGGTGTTAACTAAAACGCCAAGAACCGACACAGCACCACTAGAGCACCAAAACTATATGAATGTCAGTCAACTAACCTGCTTAAAAACGAGATCATTCATCTGATTTGCACGAATACAACTGAGGTTAGTAATTCCGAGTACAAAGCAAATCGAGTCCAGAATGTTCGACTTTCCTGTTCCATTTAGACCCTAAAATTAATTGATTTTCCCTTATGATGATAGGAAAGGGAAAGAACTTTAAAACTAAAAATGTAGTAGTGCAACAAAAAGTGTGACGTGTGACATGAAATAAAACTAATGAACCACTGTATATGCCGAGCCAGTTGATCCTGTAAAACGTAAACCTAATCTTGAGTGAAAAGTGAAATGGATGAAAAAAATAACCCACACGACAAAATAAAAAAGAACAAACTAAAAATTAAAACTCACAGTAATCGCGTTAAACTCTGAATCAAATCGATCGACGACCTGACGTTGTGCATACGATTTGAAGCCATCAATTTCGATGCGTTTTATATGCATCTTACCTGAAAAATAAGTTTATTAGTAATGTTTACATAAAGTTAACAACTGTTAAACCATAATAAATCACGACATAACATACAAATACAGTGCATAGTCTTCATGATAAATGAAAGACGTAAAATGATTTAAAGGAGAGAGAAAGCATATTATGCGGCAAACAGTTCCTGACGGTATTTTCACTAACAATAAAAAAATTGAATATTTCAAAACAATACTAACTACAAACAACGAAACAGCCTCCAACTTAATACAATATACTCCAATATCTGAAATTGACTAGACAATAAGTATACAATATTGTAATGTGTAAATATTTTAAACAAAACGAGCTTGAGTGCTTGAGTAGCAGGAGAAGCGAAAGAAAAAGTTCAAAAAAAATGAGGATCATATGTAATCACAATAAATTCTGAGAATTGGGAACAACCGCCTTGAGCGCGGTAAAAAGCGATACTCTAATAGAAATTACACCTTACGGTTATGGGCTAAGAGATGAGAACTAATATGAATATGAATTATAAACGCGAATAAATAATAAATAATAAGAAAACTAGACGTCGTATTCATCGTCATGTTGCGAAGCATCACTCGTGCCAAATAATGGCTGTTGAACGCCAGGAGGAGCACACGACTGAAACTCAACAGATGCAATATTCAATATTTAAGAAAATAAAGGAAATCGTAAATCAGTGAAAGGCCAGACCAGACGCAATATTCACCACTCAAACCCCTCAGGGGGATATTCCCTGTGGACAGAAAACAGCGTTCTAGGGTGAGAGTCGGAGAAGTCTTCCGCTGGGAAATGAATATGGCGTAGTGAATATGGCGTGTGTGTTCAAACACATCACACATAATGTGCCACATGGGACACTGTGTGCCTGTGCTGTGTGTGCTGGCAACTGCTATCGCTATGGCATACCAAAACAGCAATACGAGTAGGTCACAAATGCGTACATGTGATAACCAAAACTGAATTAAATCAATGGGAAACTAACTACCTGCACTCCCGGTGCTAATACACCAGTCTGATGCATATGTTGGTGTTGTTGAAAAGCGTTTGCCTGAAAATAATAATATCTACACTACACCAAACGATAAAAGACTATTTACACTAATACGCGATATAGCATCTAGTACCTAATACATGCTGATAATAAGCTTTGAAATTACTCTGCGTGCTCTTTTTGTTTTGATTCGGTACGATACTACTTTTGTTTTGATTTGGTAAGACATTACACTACTACTTCTTAGTGCATAAACGTGATTAACTTTTTACACTCAATTGCAATTTGCAATTCGATAAAATGTTATAGATTAACACTTAAAGGTACGAAATTGGACATCGAAAAGTAAAACTACAATAAATGTAATGTGCGCAATAAATACCTGCGAAAGAGCTTGCTGGGCTTGTTCTTGCCGAGCTTTCTCAATCAATTGTTGCTGCATTTGGTAGAGTTGTTCCTCGGGAATGCCACATCTGCAGCATAACTCATAATAATTGAAAATAATAATATCTACACTATTAAAATAATAATATAAAAAAGCACGGATGGATTTCTCAAGAAAATGACCGAAACGTAGAGTCAACTCAGATAAACGTAAAGTCAGCGCCAGATAATAAACCATTAAAATCTCATACGGCCGAAAGAGTGGACAGCAATATACAACTGACCGGAAACCCTCTATATGACATCGTTAACGAAATACGAAATATAATTTAAGAAAAGCGTACTTATCCAAACGCGAGTTTTTCCGGCGTAACTTCTTCTCCGCGGCAATCTTACACTCGCCAAGTACGCTGTCGGCAGCCTGAAATGAGAATACTTATTGTTGAATTTCATCGTTTTTGTGACAATAAATGATTGATAAATCTTGAGAATTGCAAGTTTGTGATACGCACAAATTAATATAAGTGAGCACACCTCAATGTAGTCGGAGGTGAACTGCAAGTTGGTGAGAGCCTTTTGAACGTGTTCATGGTAGATTGTCTTCCGCTGGTCGTGCGCCGAAATATTCTGCGCTTCCCTGGCGATGTGTTTCACGAATTCGGCACAGCATTGGTTCAACAAATCCCTTGATTCGTTGGCAATTCGCATATCGGGAAGAACCTCCTGAAAGGGAGAAATGAGCAACTCAAAGCATGCCCCTCAACAAATTGAACCCAGCGGCCGGCAGTAGAGCGTAGAGCACAAAATTGACATATTTATACTTTTCCCATCTTAAATGCAATGGCTTAGTGAATCAGTGAATGTACCAATATACCCGTAGCCTTCAACTAAACAAGCAACGTAAATCAACAGTGACGCGTCCAAAAAAAGCCACATAGTTCATTTCATTTAGACGAATTTACCATTTACACGTGTAGATGTTGGGAGTGACTTTATGTAAACACAGTTAAATCCATAATATCGATAAATAAAGATATGCTAATTAAACAGACACTTCAAATTGACCAGGCAGATACTGCAAGGCAGTGGCAGAGGAAATAAACATAAACTGAACCTGAACCATACCTTAATAATCATGTTCAATCCCTTCTGTGGTAGTCCAACCTCGTTATCCTCTTCCATTTTGAAGCTACCTATAATTTTTTTATTATATATTAAAAATCAGTGGCCTATGAAATATACAATTTTACGAGGAAAAACAACGAACAACTGAAAAACAAAGTAACAATCAGCAATCAGCAACAACAAATGTAGTTTAGAGTCAATATCAAGGATAAGTAAAATAAATCGCTATGCAAACAAAACAATAATCAGTCGAGTGGGGGAATGGAGAATTAAGGCTCAGAAGGAAAGGAAACAAGGCTTTGGAGGAATAAGGATTCGACGATTGAAATACAATTAAGCCTTCTTTGATGACTTCTTTCCTTGTGCGGTATTGGCACGCTGATTGGCCATTTCTTCATTCTTGCCGTTGATAATTTTGGTGACTTCACGTGTGATCTTGTTTTCAGCTACTGCTGTTGCCTTCTTTGGATTGATGAACAGGAACTTTCCCTTTCTCGGACCATCAGGCTTCTGCTTCTTCACCTTCTTTTGAACGCCTTTAGGGAGAGTAACTTTCTTTTTCAGAGCATGTTGGGGCATTATTCCTACAAACAGATACACTGAACATAAGGGCGCGTTCGGGATTGATTTTCCGAAAGGAAACTCGGCCAAATCCTCGTTCGGGATGGACTTTTTGGAAACGTTCCAATGCTTGGAGAAAATCAAAAATACAGTATGAATTAGCATGGAAAATTTGAAAAATATGCGCGGGAAACGTTTTTCGCAAGCTAATTCATACTGTATTTTTTGTTTTCTCCAAGCATTGGAACGTTTCCAAAAAGGCCATCCCGAACGAGGATTTGGCCGAGTTTCCTTTCGGAAAATCAATCCCGAACGCGCCCTAATGGGCAACAAATACAACTTTAAGAAGACTGGTGTGAAGGAATTGAAGAAAAAAAAAAAAAAAGAAAAAAAAAAAAAAAAAAGCAAAACGCGAAATAATACGGTACAAATGCAAAGCCAAATCGCTCAAGAGAGCCACGAGGATTGAAGGGAATAGAATAAGAACAAAAAAACCGAGCGAAGCAAAACACCGCGCACTTTTTCAAAAGAGGATTCTGCATTGGTGGCGCGAAGGACGGGAAAGACGCTTGCCCGGACTGGAGTTTCGTTTGATGCGGAGCTACGATCTACTCCTAATGACGAAACGAGCGTTTACCATACCATGGATTGGCGAGATGCCAACATCTGCCAGGATAATTCGAATTTTCACAGTCGCTTTTCGCATAGTTTTTCTATGTTATTTTAGAGTAATTTTTATTATATGTTGTGTCACACCCTCAATTGAACGTATATTTTTTATTTTTGATTGTTATACAGTAAGTGGGGAAATTGACTCTAATAATATACTGACACTTTAGCTGAATGTAATTGAGCGCTGGCGAGAAGACATGTATGCTGTGCGACAAGGAGTTTAAGGAGGGATACAACCTGCGCATGCATCTGATAAAGATTCACAAGGTAGAATAGCTATTCTAACTATGAATTTTCGTTGATGATGTTGATCGTAGCGTAGCTTTGTGCATTAATGCCACACTGTCTCTATTATGAATAATAGGAAATTCCATTCCTATGTTTAAGGTGGACGCAAAATTTTCTGGTGCGGTGAACGAAAAACAATTTCAATGTCCTGACTGCCAGAGTGGCTACACAGAGAAGACAAGCCTTCGGAGACATGTCAGAAATGTACACGGTACACTTAAAATTGAGGAGGAGCAAACTCCCGGTGAGTGCAGTACACAGAAGACAATAATGCGATTATAAAATACAATCTTATTATGTGATATATGGGTTGGGAAAATACTGCCCCAATGTTGGTGAAATATCCCCAGGAAAATATTCGCAACTCCTAAAAAAAATCATCGAGTATTTTGCAATGAACGCGCGACTGACAAGCTCCGCCCTACAATTTTGTGGACGGGGCGCGCGACCGCTGACTGGTGCGCCAACAAGAGCGCATTCAAAATTCGCATGCAAAGTGCCGACATACAGTAGCTGGCATGTACGGTGTTAATTCCGGTTTTTAGAATTTGTGAAAGTGTTGGGCGGAGCCTAAATGCCGCGCGTTAATTGCGTAATACTTGGGCGTTCTAATTTACGTTTTCAATTTATTTCTGAAAATAAAAAGTTTCCCTTTTCCTTGTGAGTAAAATATCTATATATAATGCTCTCGTACGCCTAACTTTAGTGAGTAGACAGTAGGCAATAATCTGATAGTAATAATAAGACATGGTAAACTATGGTAGTGTGCAACTTCAGCTTTTGACTATAATTTGTTGTGCTTCACTTACGAGCTGGAGTGAAACGAGCAGCCTTGCCTGAAAATAGATTAAAAAAAGTTTCTGACAGGTCTAACTGGCAGCTACAGATGCTCATTGTGCAATTATACTGCTGATCAACGTGACACCTTGTCTGATCATTACGAGAGCACGCATCCCGAATGCGGTGTGACGAAGAAACGTTTAACATTTAGCAGCGAAGCAGAGTTCAAGGTAAGCCCAATATGTATATATATATATCACATTACTAAACATTTATACATTATCTACTTTTTTGTACCTAGATTGCATGCGAAAATGTGCACAATAACAAGTAAAAATCGAATTATACATAGAGGTATGCGTATGTTCTAAATAATATGAACTACCAATATTGTATGACCGTAAGCTGAACTTTTAGGAGTACAAGAGGTCGCTGGAGGCTGCACAAGGCTCGTCATTTTCTCTGCAAACATGTAGGACGACTGAAACCACTGTTTACAAGTACTACAAGTGCAGTCGGGACCCCCCCCCCCCCCCCCCACCCCCCCCCCCCCCCCCCCCCCCCCCCCCCCCCCCCCCCCCCCCCCCCCCCCCCCCCCCCCCCCCCCCCCCCCCCCCCCCCCCCCCCCCCCCCCCCCCCCCCCCCCACCAAACCGGAAATCAGATGGAAATATTCGCACAACCCATAATCATAATATGATTACAACGTGTAGTGCTTATATCAAGGTCAGCTTGCTATCAGGAAAAAAATGACAAATGCAAGATGGAGCAGCCAAATCATTGAGCTTTCGTAGCTTTGAAATAAAATAAAAACTATCTTCAGATGCGCAGCACCTCATCTGGCGTAATTGTGGACGTTGTTGAAGCACACGTGCACAATCTGGACCCTCCAAAACTGCTAATCACTTCTGAAATTAAGGAAGAATCAGCGGATGCCGACCAGGTAAGCACCAAATCTTTGGCCTTAGTCGTTAAGTGTAAAAAGAATATTGAACCTGGCAATACATACAACATTATATTTCAGGATGTGACAGAAACTGGACGAGATACGATAGAACACTCGGAACAAACCAATTAAAGAGATACTGCAGAGTGTTTCGCTGAGCTTGCCGCTCTACAAAACGTAAGGAACGCTAGACCCGTTTGTTTGAAGTAATCCGAAACAAATTAAGCAATTTCGGGTAAAACTTTCTAATATATAAATAAATTTTCAGCTTCTTTCCGCAATAAACAAGAAGGCCATTGATGATGCAAAGAAGGAAGAAATGGGACTCATTCGAGAGGCAACACTTGTGCTTGGTCAATTGGCATTAAACTACGACATAAGAATTCCTGATTCGCAAGAGAAACGCGGTCGATCGGGAAAGTTGACTCAAAATCAAGTGGCAGAAGAAATGCATGTAATCAAGGTGAAGAATCATATAACCTTTTGTTCCAAACATGACATGATGAAAGTAGATAAGTGGACAGTAATTCATACTTTTTCAGCGCAGCAAATCAACAGAAGATGCTTTCTGAATGGAATAATACATTAACAATAGTGCCTCGAGGACCGGGGACTTGTCACTCACTGCCAAGTTCCGCCACTCGATGGCGTGCAAACCTGCAAACTATCAAAGGGATAAGAGCTGCCTAATTTCATTTTGAATACGTTGTGTTATCTGTTGGTGTGCTGTTCCGAATGTTACAAGGCAAAACGTGACATATGATTCTCGCGTAAATCCCTCGAAAAATCAAATCAACTAAGCATATTAACCCAAGAGTACTTGAAATATAATGTAGGCATAATTTTATCTCATGGAAAAATCGGATCCGGGTTACAGTATTTACAGTATTTCAAAGACTCGTTGAATTGTTTTAAATATCTGTGTGTATTGGTAGATGCTTTGCTCTGCTTTTGATACTTTATTTTTCCTATTTGTTTATACGATAGCATTTATATCTCACAAAAACAAATATAAAAAAGAATTTTAATCTTTATTTTCAGTAATAAATCACTTCTTCGGTGTGATTCTATCAGAACTACCGTATTTCTGCACGTAACCTGCATATATAATACGAAAAAAAAATGTGGGCAAGATACAGAATATTTTCAGGATACAATTGTAGACCTCACAGCTATTTTGTAATGAACGCGCAGCATTTAAGCTCCGCCCAACACATTTGCATATTCTAAAAAACCGAATTTACACCGTACATATAATGTACTGTACTTAGATTGCGTTCCGGTCGGCGGAACGGTCAGCGGTCGCGGGCCCCGTCGTTAGAAGAGTTGGGCGGAGCTAAATACCGCGCGTTTGCTTCAAAATACTTGCGGTTTTTATTTTACTTTTCTGCTAATTGACTAATTTATTTTATTCTTGCACGTTTTGCACGCTTTATTTTACTTATCAAATAAGTTTCGAATAGGACGCCCCAATTTAAAAATAAGCCACCCTTGAAAAAATTTACTGAGTTACTGAGTTCCTGAAAATAGTATTCTATTGGGGTTTGCATACATGGGAAATCAAAATCCCCGATTTCGCCCAGATTCTTGCTAAAAAAAAATACCCCGATTTTGCCCCGTTCAAGTCCCTCAAAAAATGGGGCCTTCATCAGGGCGGAATCGGTTTTTTAAAGAATCGGGGTTTTCACTTTCCCGTGTATGCTGAAAATATACCGTATTTTCGAAGTACACAAGAACATTTTAAAAAAAAATTTCATCTTATACATATATGCAGGTTTCGTGCAGAAATACGGTAGTATTGACAGAATCACAGACAATTTTTGGGATACTTGTAAACCAAATACAATTTTGCTAGATCATATGAACCTGTCAATTTGAAGTCGTTTATCACATGATAAATTGTATTTTTACAATTATTATTATTGCCTAATTGCACTCACCGTGAATATCCTCCTCATCAATGTTAGGAGTTCGAGTACCGTGCACAGTCATGACATTCCAGGGTATTAATAATAATAATAAATGTTTATTGGATCAACGAGTGGTAGGAACAAAGAAGAAAGTTCTCGGGGTAGTTGCTGTTAGCGTATTCATTATCGTCCGCAGTCCGTGTAATTTCTTTCATGCATAATCTATTGTTATCCAGTAACTCCCATTCTCAGTGAATTATCTCCCTGGGATCGTTTTTTTCTGTAACTTGCTACTGCTACCATATTTCTCTGCACATCATCCTATATTTAATGAAAATAAAAGAAAAATTACGAAAAACATAGGAGTGAAATATTCTATTTTCCCTAATGGTCTTACAGATTATCCTAAACATCGGTGCGATTCTGTCAATACCACCGTATCTTTGCACGAAACCTGCATATATAGTATATATAGTATGAAAAATAAAAAAATATTCTCATGTAGTTCCAAAATACGGTAAATTTTCAGCATACCTTGAAACCCATAATAGAGACAGCGTCTGGCAAACTTAAGTGTCAACATAATCAGCGAAAATTGATAGTCAGAATAACTATTATGTGTTGTAAACCCTTTACAGACGCAGGCGACAGTTACAAATTCTTTTCGTGATTAGGAACATTTCGTAGCCCCGTACTAAAACGGCCCACTACTCCGGCCCAGTACTCCGGCGATACTCCGGTCCGAGCGCGGCTTTCGCCTATCCTTCGCGCCACCGGTGCACCTGCTTTTGTAAAATAAAAATGCATTTTTTAAGGTTGCTTTGAAGTTTTCACTTTTGTTTACCTCCGTTTTTACCTTCTTCGTGATTCTCTGAGCGATCCGTTCGTAGACAGAACTAGACGTTTATGGGCAGGGAATTATTTACTTGTGCAGTTTCGCATCACGGGGCTCCGTATACCTTTAATTCACGTTTTGAATCCTTCACATGTTCCCTTCGTTAATGTGTTCCTCAGTTCCACCCAATCTCGCATCAACTATTCACATAAATCTTGCTGTTTTGGATCCGTTTTGATTCACGATGCTTGCTTCCTTTTTTGTTTTATCCTCGCTTCTATCCTTCGTCGGTCTGTTCAGCCACGTTCGAGTTGGGAAAAAGTTGGTGGAATTTTCCGGAATTCCACCGTTCGAGATGGACGCGGAAACGTGCGAGGAACAGCAAAAATACCGTAGTGGAATCGTTGTGGGATTATATTTTTGACAACTGCAAACTGCAAGAACCAAAAATGACGCTTGACCCCGACGGTTGGGGCTAAATAACGGAAAAACATTTATTTTTCCGGTTTCCCATCTCGAACGGTGGAATTCCGGAATTCCACAACTTTTTTCCAACTCGAACGCGCCTTTCGAAGAGTTTACCGAAATTGACCACTTTTAGATTGTATAATGTATATAATATATAATGTAACCGGTGGTGTTGTATAATTTACCCCAAGTTACCCCAAATTCATTTTGCACGTTTCGATCCTTACCTACCATGGACACATACACAGACGGAAAGATCCCTCGAGTTTTGCACCAATTCGTTAACGTTATCGTGAATCTCTGACACTTGTATTTTTCGTGTTCAGATTCAGCGTTCATTTTTCGTAATTTCCAATCTTTCAGCTGACAGTGCTTAGTGCATATACTGATATACACCAATAAAATGTCGCAGCAACCATTCCGAGATGCCTCCAACCGGTCTGCGGTCACCACGCCGGTGAGCAAAATGGCTCGAGGATTGGGAGAAGTGTCACTTTCGTAAGTATTACCTAATTATGCAGTGCGTAATTCTAAATTACACTAACTGAAAGTGCGTGTTCATCTATATGTATTTTCATAGGTTGAGTTGTTTGACATTGATTTTGATCCTGAGGCCGTATTCACCAACACAGAGGGAACCCTCCCTGGGGTCACCAACCAGCGCTCTGAATCTCTTCTGCTCCCGCATTCTCTCCGTACTCTTTAGCTCCCTGGGGAGGCCAGGGAGGGCTCCCTGCGTGTTGGTGAATACGGCCTCAGTTTGAATGACAGTCTTGATTTTTCAGGAAAACTCCCGGGAGCGTTGGTCGCAGTCGAGCTCTCTTTACGAGAACTCCTGGCAATGGAGCAAACAAGGTTTGTTTATATTTTGCTCCTTTTTATTGCATTACTTTTATTTCTTAACAGTAACTGTATTTTATTATTGCATGTATTCAAGAGTTCATCTTTCCAGAAAGGAGGCCTCAAAAGGCGTGAAATCACACCTTCACGAAATCATAACTTTACCGGAGTTGTCGCTGGAGCGGACAGGTTCGCTTTTGAATTCTTTGTTATTTCTCTATTTTTTGGTAAAAAATTTTTTTGAGGTATAATTGTTATCGTAGGAAACATAAAATCCTATGCCTATGCAAGTGATCAGTGTAAACAACATATAGATACGTATCCAGTGTCCAGCAAAAGTCATTATCAGAACGTAGTCTCAATATTGTTTACAACACAATAACACCCAATGGTTACCGAATGCACTTGGTGGTTTCATCAATAGTTGGCGTTCTTTTATATGTGTCCTAAGCCTAAGCCCCAAAGGACCCTTTCAATTTTAGGTACATGCCAAATAGAAGTTCAAGCCAGTTCGAGTTGGCCAACTATCATTTGACCCAGAGTATGATGGTACGTTTTTAGTATTAAAATATTAGTTTCTCTCACTTAATAATATTTTGATGTGGTTTATATATATCGTCATTTTGTTGTTTTCGATTGGGTAATTTTAAAATGAAATCCTACTGGAAAGTGGAAAGTGTCAGAATGTCCAGTATCAGTGGTAAGTCCTTTGTTCAGAATACTACTGACAACACCTTCAACACCTCTTCTTCTGCACCTTGCAGTCCTGCGAAGAGAGACGACGACAAACAGAAAATGATGAAAATGATGCGAAGTTAGTTGAAATTGGAAATTTATTAATAATTATACTTATTATTATTGTTATTATTTTATTTTATATTAGATTACTTGTTACTAGCATCGCATAGGGCCTTTTGCGAAGTAGAATAGGGAAGTTAAGTTGTTACTATCAGGGATATTGAATATATCCTAAATTCCAGCAAAATCCGCCTCAGACATGGGCGCTCTGGTTGCCGGCGAAGAGGACCGCATCCTCGTGTATAAGAAGAACTCGGCCCCGCAACCACCAGTTGGGCACATGAGCTCCACGGTATGTTCTTTTTTTTCGAACTGCGATTTTCTTATTTTTCTATTTACTAGTTTTATTTGCGTTGTATCAGTTATATTTTCACATCGTCAATGCGTGTATCAGGTATCCACCGCTTTTTCACACTCGTGAATTTTCTTGCAATTCCGTATTATACACAATTATAACATTAAAATTTACAACAAATTTACTGACTTTAACTAGTCTGCACCTGGGCAGGAAATGTACCTTTAGTTTTTCGTTTTTCTCCGCTATCAATATTTCCGTGAAACTTACCTTTCAAACGTAAGCTCCATCAAATTATACGGTCAAGATTTTTATTTTATTTTGTGCTGTCCACTTCTTTAGTTTATATTTCTCGCGCATGCTATTAACAATAAGCCGTATAGAATGTTCCGTCAAACGAAATAAGCGAAGAAGATATTGAGCTTTATAAAACCTGTGAAACACTTGTTCATTCATTACGTCTTCCTAACTAGATTGTGTACGTCTTGCTCTTCATTTTTTTGTCCAATAGGCAATGTTCGTGTAGTTTGTACTTCTCCTGGGGTACTTTTTTTTTGCCGTTAAAGCGGTATAACGTACGGTTTTTTTATAACATATGTTGGACGACGGCATTTGCATGTATTATATGCAAATTACTTTATTTATAGACCAGGAAATCGCCCAAAATCCGTCACATTTTGCATACAAAACATGGGGCTGCTGTGTCAACATTCATCTCACAAACCGCACCGCCTGTTATATCACTTATGGCTATTGGACTAAATAACCCTACTAGTATGTGTAGTATTCTGTGGCCATTCCTCTGATGAGCTGGCGATCAATGCCCTACGAGACCCTGTCTGTTTGTCTGTTTGTGTGTCCACATCTACCTGTCTGTCACTCTCCCTTCCTGTCACATTTTGTCACGCTCTCCCTTTATTGTCACTCACGCAATCTGCACTCTCTCGTTTACCTATAGTCTCTCGTGCAACAGGCAACAGCTCATGCCCGCTTGACCAGGCCAATATACTTGATGTTTTCAGGGTTTTAGTTTAGTTTAAATGAAAAAAATCTTTATTTATTTATTTTGGCTTACACTTGTGACCTATTTGTTTAACGATTTTGTTGAAATTGGCAGTAATCGTGGGTGTCTATATTCTAGTGACTCGGTTTGTAGACATGCTATAGGGCCATTTATAATTGTTTTATGTGTTTGTTTTTGTGACTGAGTGTTTTTCTAGGTGCTCTACACAGCATGTGTTCAACCTTCGTCGACCGTCAAGAAGAATATTCGACATATTCCAACGGCACCTGACAGGTATTGCTATTTGAGTGCGCAAATTACGGTGACTAGTTGAGTCAATTTATTTAACATAAAAACATGTATGCATATGACGAATACTATAGTACTATTTATGGATCAGCTCCTTAGTCCTTAATCGTGAGTTTACAACTTGCACTGACTTAATGGTATGGTTCCGGTATCGATAAATCGATATTGATATTTATGAGTTATGTCTGGGATTGTAAATGGTAATACTTCTATTTCTTAGAATCCTTGACGCTCCCGGTTTCTCGAATGATTTCTATTCGGACCTCTTGGACTGGAGTAGTGCTGGCGTAGTGGCTGTGGCTTTAGCAGACGCTATTTACTTATGGCACGCCGAGACAGGAGAGATTTCGGTGAGTCTTTGTCTTGTTTAAGATACTGTGTTTGCTTGTGCTTCAGTTCAGTAAATTTGCTTCGGATTCACCCTTCGTAGTTAGAAAAAGGTTAAAGCATGTTTACTGGATCTTCGTATTCCACTACTTCCTCATAATACGGCGTGCGTGTTTAATTAACGGAAGATATGAAGAAAAATAGGATATCAGTACCAAGTTATAGAAAAAAGAACTCAGGGAGAGGAATTACTGAGAATGGGAGAAATCACCCGGGAAATTGCATATGTGTCTCATCTACTGTAATCCAGCGTTACCTTCTTTGTCGTTTGTGACTTGTCGTTGGTATACGTTTGCAACACTTGGTGCCAATTTGTTGATAATTATTTATTTGCAGATTTTGTTCGAATTGGAACAATCACAACAGGAAAACCTGAGTATAACCTCTGTTAAATGGGCCAATGAAGGAAAATTTTTGGCAATTGGATTCTCGGATGGCTCAATTCGGGTAAGTGCATGTTTCTCGTTGATATTTGTTATATTCTGTCTTATTTTTAAGTTTTATATTTTATGCTGGATGGCTGTTGTTTATCCATTAGTAAATTAGTATCTAGTAAAAATGCCAAAATTATTACTTAAAAGACTGAAAAGATAAGTTTTTATTCTCTCTAGCTGGGCCTAAACTTAAGCCATTACGTAAAATCACACATCGACCATCTCCGGAAGCCTTATATATAATTTGGTGAAACGCGCTGTTTTCATACCGTCCATCTCCGGATAGGCCTTTGACCATCTCCGGAACCAATTTAAAAAAAAGTGTATATGCGCGTGAAACGTAACGTTATTAGCACCATGTTACGTATCGAACTTATACTTTGCAACTTGGCTCAGCATCCCCTATATTTAGTTGTTCGATCCTGCCCGTCCCACAAAACAAGAACTACGAAAGATCCAAGCGCCCCGCAACTGTGCTACAACTTGCATGTCATGGCGTCATCATGTGGTCTCTGTCGGATACAAAAGTGGTCAAGTGGTACACAATGATGTGCGAATCAAGCAGTCGGTTGTCGGGTGAGTACATTTATGGGACCTAGACCTATGTATATATGCTCCCTATTTAGATTCAGACCCCTGGAGCATTGGGACATGGAACAACAAAAAAATGAAAAAAGTACTTTCTGATATTAGTATATTAATAACGTGGGTCTCGTAGTGTGTAAAACGTAGAATTGCGTTTGGTCAAGAAAATTATTTTGCAGAGTTTTCGAAGGCCACTCACAACCCGTGTGTGGAATGCAGTGGTCTACAGATCAGAAGACTTGTGCCACTGGCGGAGGGGACAATGTAGTTTGTATCTGGGACGAGAGTCAGATTAACACCCAGGGAGAGGTTGGTTTAAAATACATAATATAATTCCTTGTGATTTCTTAGTCATGTATACATGCATGCTAATTGCCATGTATCTTGTACTTTCTTTAGTTTATTGTAAATAATTGTGTGAGTTTTATTTCGTTGGTTCCTCTGTCTAAGCCCCTTTGTCTAATTTTTTTTCTGTTGTATAATCCTGTGTACTTTTATGGTGCGTTAGATTTGTTAAATCGTTGGTTTTTTTCATTTTCACAATAGTAAGTTTTATTGTACCGTGAATTTAGTTTTGTTTATTTGTCATTTGAGCGTTTAACACTTCACTCCAACTCTCAGTGATATCATACAATTATTGATCATTAGCATATTTACCCATTTTAATTAGCGGAATGCGCCTGCTTTCGCATTGATATTGTTTGGTGAGTGTTGTGTCTCCTCTGATTCCGAGTTGCCAGTAGCAACGTGACAATTGAAGTATTTGAGTGCAGATTAGCTGCCTCTTACCTAGGCAGACCCTTTCATTAAGAGAGTAGACGGCTTTAATAATTGACTGAATAGTCTAGGGTGTTTTGCACTAGTGTAGTATTTAGTGTTGTATGATGATTAGCTAGACGTTGGTAGTGTCAGTAGTGTGGGTATTCACTGTCTATCATTCTCCCCTTGTATTAGCCTGGATAAAGATTGCCGTCACTGCCTCACTGCAAACTTCTAGCTAATAATGACAATTAGCCCGTTAGCCTGCGCCCGGCCTGCTCCGGTATTCCAAATTTATTTAAGCTATTACATATTTGTTTATAGCGAAATACCAGCCGTTTTTTGAAACGCATCGCGTACCGCTGCTTTCTTATGCATCTTACGCAAATGAGCATAAATTAGAATAAAAAATAGACCCCATTTCGACCTCACTTAGCATAACTTCATAAGAATGCAGATGTTTGAGATGCGTTTCAAAAACCGGCTGGTATTTCGCTTTAATCAAAACAGACTACCTCGATTTACTCACCCTGCTCTTTTAGCGGTCATTCGTGGGTGAGTGTCAGTGCTGACTGTAGTGACCGTAGTCGGTGTGCTCCCCTCCCTTCCCTTCCTTGCCCAACCCTTCCCTCCCCGGTCCCGTTTTGTTTGTTTGTCCCCGCTCCCGCACCGCATTCTGATTGACATTTGCCCCCTTTTGTCACTTGACACTCTGTCCACACGTCAATCCCTTTCCCCCTTTACATACACGCTCGCCCAGTCACCCAGCCTCTGGGCCTAGTCTCTAAGCCTCTCACTTGCAGTCTCTCTTTTTCACTAAGAACATTAGAAGAACAGAAGTAGACTAGAAGTGACCACTACTGCATTATATTATGTTTGCCTCATCCTCACCTCATCCACTCATTTTCTTGGGTCACTGGCAGCTGTAGCTGATCACCTTTTTCTATTCTAAACGAAGATTTTCTTCTGACAGAGAACTCCGATATAGGTATACAAGAAAGACGAGAAACATTCGGGTTTTTAGCGACTTGTCATTTGTCTTAATTCCTTGACTTCGGATTTGGGTGTGCTGTGTTATTGAATTTGAATAGTGTGTACCCATATTTTTCAGAATTCTTATTGGTTGGGTTTCTTCATCTATTCACAATCAAATATTCTTTCTGTTACAGAATGCGGTTCACCGTCTCACCGAGCACACGGGTTCGGTCAAGGCAATCCAATTCTGTCCCTTTAAACAGTCGCAATTAGCATCTGGAGGGGGACAGTCTGATATGAGTGTCAAGCTTTGGGATGTGAGAGATGGAAAACTGCAGAAGACGATTGATGCTGGAGCTCAGGTATTGGTGTCCTTTTTGTGATTTATGCTAATTTTTGCTGTCCGTATTTCAGACCCGGGACCCAGGTAGAGTTTCGCGGGGGTATGATATTATTTATTTCGTCCTTGTGTGAAACGAAGTCAAGGGGATGGTGATGCTTTCGAAACTTACAGAACAGTATCGACCTCTTTATTTATTCTAGGTGACTGCAATCCGTTTCAACAGTGACTACAGAGAGATGGTGGCTGGACTTGGAACTCCAACAAATGAGTTGAAGATTTGGAAACACCCGACTTATCAAGAAGTTGCCACTTTAGCTGGTTAGTTACTTTGTTTTTTACTATTTATGTTTTATTTGTTTAATACCACGTTGCACGCGCTACTAATTGTCTTTCGCTACTTTTCATAGTGTACGTTTTTGTATTTGACTTACTTAGTATCCTTTGCATTTCAGCTTCATGTTTTCATAAGAGTTGATGTAGAGTCTGAACCAACATTTCCGTCGCCGCGAAAGAAAGCGCATAACGCGACCGTTTGCTTCGCATGTAAATGTCTATGAAACCTGCCTCCGGCTGAGGGTTTTGAAAAAATTCCACCTCTTTAGGCCACACTGACCGTATTCTGGGACTAGCTCTTTCTCCGTGCGGTCAATTTGTGATGAGTGCGAGTGCGGATGAATCTTTACGCATGTGGCACTGCTTCAAGGTATCATATCTTTTTTTTGTTTCTAATTATCAGAGCTAAGACCGAACCTAATTGCCCCGGCCCTTTGGCTTTGGCATAATGACTTGAATTTGGTGTAGTATTTAATTTCCTTCCTATTCAGGTGGACAAGTCAACGCAGAAACTTTCCCACCGCAGCAAGCTATCGGCTATGAGCGCTCTCCGATAGGTTTCTGGTTTTTTTTGTAGTTTGTAGTGTAATTACTATTGGTCAGTTTTATTGATTTCGTTTTACAATATTGCAATTGAAATTGGAAATGGTAGATTACTGATACTCACTGACTTGACTGATCTGCGTGAATTTAGACTTTAGACTATTGAATGCACTCTTTAAAGATAATTGGTTGTTATTAAAAGTTTTGCCTTGCCCATGCCTTGGCACTTTCACTTCCATTTTCCATTCAGCTCAAATTTTTAATTTTCTGTGCTAGCATGTCTATTGTAATATTCGATTGAATATGATTCTTAGTTATTATTTTTATTGTTGACTATTGTCTTGTCTTGTTGTATTATTTATTCGGCATCCGAAATTTTAACATGCAATACTAGTTTGTCCTTTTACTAACATTTTGTATAATTGTACTTGATGCATTTTTTTGTATTTTGGCTGTTCAACTGTTATTCGTCTGTTGTATATTATGATCTCTATAATGGTTATTTATTCTTACCTTTTGCAATGTTTCATGCGGCCCTTTGGTACTAGGCACTAAATACGTGAATAGTTGTCTACCTAGGCATTCATCGATTCAACTTTGAGTGATTTGATTATATTTGTTTTCTTCATTCCTGTTTCATTCATTCCGATTCTGACTGCACCAGATAAAATTGAATAAATTTGATGTGAACTGAAAAATTATCTTTCTGTATAATTTGACCCGGGTACAGAGCCCATTACACTATATTTTTTGGTAATATTTATGTTTTAGTTTCTTTTGGTAAAAGTCTCGAAACTAAACTTGACATTAAAGTTTTGTTTCCAGGTTTATGCTAGCACTGGATCGTATGCTAGCAGTTGTAAGCGGCACCGATGCAGCGGTAACCACATCAAATGGGGAGCAGAAACATGAGGAGAACGATCAATATTCTACCTCAGATATACAAATGGTCGATGCGGTTTCAACGGTTGGAAGGTAGGATTATTACGGTTATGGTTTATGACGTCGTAGTCGTAGTATCGATCTGTTCGCATATGTGCGGTGTGTATAGTTAGCTCAAAGTGGCGCATATTTCCTTGCTAAATAACACCCTTTTTATCCTTTTCTCCATGCAGAGCGAGCGGTGGTGTGCTGCGTTTGTATCGTTGTATAATACTGAATAGTAGTTTCAGTTCCGAAGAAGCTAGCTCTGTGCATTGCCTGTCCCTTCGAAATGGGATGAGTCATGCAGACAGGAGAGATATGAAAACTTGGCAGAAAGTGGAATTTGCGAAGCTGATTAGAAGTCACAAACATATTCTATTTGGGGAATGTGATGGATTGCAGGTGCGTATGTATTAATCGTTATGGTGTTTATTATATAAGTTGCAAACCCTACGTACTACAAACTGTCAGTTTTAATTATCTGTATTCTGTACCGGAATTAAAAAACGCAACTGTATTGTTCAGGTGACTGCCAAAGCAAAGGAAGACGCATGGAGGAGTATTGCACAGGAACTCGAGACTATTGGCGCGACGTCGTTTAAAGGTCTATTTTTAATTCTTTACTTTTTTGAGTTAAAAGCAGGCCGGACCGTGTATTTCAGGCACGGGAGACCCGCGCGGAGTTCAGATCTCTTGCGAAGACGGGTCATTAACCTTAACCTCTTTACTTTTTTTTGAGTTGCGATGTTTATTCGATGGGGGTGATAGTGCGCGATCATGGACTATCATTTGATATTTTGTGCCAGGAGTGCGCAACTAGTAGGCTGAATTGTTTTCATGTTAAATAGGCCCGCGTTAAAGTTGTAAGTAGAAATTTCAGAGCACTTGAGCACTTGTAAATAATGGTTTGCCCTCTGTACTGAATGTCCACCTTTCATTTCATCATTTCATTGTGATGCACACCCTGTGGTGTTATTTAATAAATAAAAAATAAATAATCTTACAGGTAAAACTTGGATGCGTCTTCGTGACCACGACTGGCAGTACATCAGACGACATGCACTCAGCCGATTCGAGAGTGGCACGATTAACAGGGTGGGGTTTTATATTCCTTATTATAATTGACTTATATTATGTTCTATTGCCATCTTTTATATTCATCTTTTGAAAGAATCTTATTGACTAATTGCTTCCAACCATAGCCTAAGCCCGCTGACGAGCTCACCGGCGAACCACCACCGGAATTAGAATAGTGCATAAATTTAGAGGGCTCATGGCTGAACCACCTCCGGAATTAGCATAGAAGGTATGAGAAGCCCGGAGATGGTACGAGAAATTTATTAGAAAGGCGTATTTTTCTGTTCTGCGATTCGACGTTTAGAATAGTTTAAAACACTTGGGTTGAATTGAGTTATGCCACTGTTTAAATCCGTTCGTAAATATTTATCCTCCAGTGTTGTTATTATTTTGTTCTATTATAGTGCAGCCGTTTGACCGAATTGGACGAAATTGTCATGGATATTGTGCAACCTCCCGATAGAAATGGGAACAATAATACCACTCAGGTATAGTATAATAATAATAATAATAATAATAATTTATTGACACTTTATATGTCATTGATGCATTGCATTCAGCCTTGACCCCTTGACCGGGCTAGAGGAAAAAGAAATGGCGATCAGTGTGTTGTCAAACTTCTTTGTTGTATTATAATTCACTGCTGAAGCTGAAAATATATCGATGTGACTTATTGTTGTACTTGCTGGTTGTTGCATCATGCTTCTCTATCTAGGTATTTATCCCATTTTCATCACAAATTCACAAAATACTTGTTCTATATTCTAATTGTTCAGTTGGACAAACAAAAGCAAATGTGCACGCCGGCAGTGGAGGAGGTATTCAAATCACAGCTGACTAACTTTTTTGCTTCTTGCTCCGATGGAATAATGCCGTCTTCGCTCTTGGACGTTGCTGATGTGCAGGTGGGATGAAGTTTTTGATTCTTTTTCTTTTTGTATAATTGTCGCGAGAATGTGAATTTTTTTTATATTGCGATGTTTCAGCGCGTCCACATATTAGTGCGAAAAAACTATGTTTCACTATTCGCGGTTCAGTTTTTGCCACACTACGATTTTGCATCTTCGTATGATGAATCAAGATACTACGTAATACTGCTCAATTTATTAGTATTTACGTTACGTCCCTTTATTTTAGGTGAAAGAGGAGGACGTGACGTGTGGGGTCTATACAACGAGTGAATCGTCTTCCATTACTCAACCATCAACACCTCACTCACACAGCACTCCCCCCGTACCGGTGACCCTGAAGAGGAGCAGTCGAGCCGAGTGGTAAGCATTTATAATAATAATAATAATAATAATAATTCATTGACACATCATATATAATATAAGTGTGCATCATATAAAATGTTCATTTGTGTTTTTTTCATTATGAATATTGATAAGGAAGCCATTGTGTTGTTGTATGTATTGTATTGCCATTTATGGTTGTCATATCAAAACTCGTACTCGTAGGCCCACTTGCCCACTAGAATAATAAGTAAACCAATTTAGCAGTGTTCGTGGATCGTTGCAAGCCGCCCTTTCCAACCTTCCTCTCACTTCTTCTACTTCATTGTCAGCTATACAGCCAAATGGGCTGAATGGTAATGGGAACTCGAACTCGGCACCCCCGTCGGCTAAACGTACGAGATGTAGATCGCCGGAGAAAGGGTTGGTTTATTTTAGTACTAATCATTTTCTTACTCATTATTGTTTGTTGGTGCTTTTTTTTCTCAAAGTTTTCGAGTTTTCGTTTCTCTCTATTCCCTTTTTCAAACAAATTATCGTAACCCAATAATAGTATTTTATAAAGGAATTAAGGAATCGAACCCACGTCTTTGGATTACCCATTGGCTGCGTTAACACTACACTTACTACTGTCGCTCTTCTCTATTTTTAGGCTTACATGCGCTTTATACCTTATAATTTGTTTTAGTGTCGATGAGCAAAGCGGTGCTGCACTTGAAAGGGAGAAACTTCAGTTGGAAATTGAGTTTATGCTCAAAGAGGAGGAAAGAAGGAGGGAATTGCACGAGTTGGAGGTAGGAGGGTTTTTTCTAGTTTGTTTAGTGTGAATGGTTTATTTAGCCTTAAAGCAAGTGTATTTAGCGTACGATAACTTTTTTTTATTGAATTATCAATATGCACCGTAAAACCGTATTGACTGATATTGTTGTGCAAATGAGTGGAGTGGAGTGTAATGAACTAATGAACTCATTGTAATTGTATATTGTATTGTAATATTGTAATGAACTAATGTAATGAACGCAAGCGAAGTTTAAGCAAGTCTTTTTTTTTGTGTACGCGTGCTCCATTTGGGAGAAGGTGACTTCATATAATAGGTAGAATCTTCGAGCTTATATGACTCCCGGTAAGACAGATGGACAGATGTTACAGATGTTAACCAAGTCTTTTTTTGCTTTGCAAATAATAAATAGACTGAAAATACTATACACCTCAAGTGCTTATTATGTATTAGTTGTTGTGTAACTTATTGCTTTATTGACTCAGTTTCAGGTAGAGCGCCGTCGTCTGGTCAACCAATGCATACAGGCCAGGTTAGTAAAGGAACTGGGAGAGAGACTGCCACAGGAAGACTTGACACAGTTCATTAATAACCTAACTTCTATGTTTTCATAAGGATTCGATAAGTTATTTTTGGGTCTAGATTTGTTTATAAGTTATAAGTATGATTCATTGATGCATACTATTTTACGACTAATTCAGGTATTATCGTTATTTTAATCATGCTTTACTGTGTTTTCCACTGGTTTAGGTGTTTTAATGGTTGTGATCATTTGCGCTGCAATAATTTTCATGTCTAACTAACCGATCTCTATTGTTTTAGCTATTAATTTGTAATTTATGCTTTGTTTTTTTGCAATTTGCAATGCTTTATCACGCACTGTGATCTTTTTCCGTTTCCATGTGTGCAATTTTGTGGAATTTTATTATGTGTTTTAGTTTGGTTTATTTAGTTACTGATGGTTTACTAACGTTCACAAGGTGTTCATATTTATGTGAAAAAGGACGTACTTATGTCAATTGTGACCTCTCTATGTTTAAGTTTTTTTTTTAATTCTTTGCAGTGTTTCCGGTTGTATTTTGCGTTATAGTCGTATTATAGCTCTAAAACCTCGCACAATTACTTCGTGCATGAATACCCATTTATCACCTTCATATCTTTATATTTGTGCAATACACCAGAGTTTTTTACTCCTTTATTTTGTGATTTGTATTAATAGACTGTGATTATTATGTACATATTATATTAATAAATTCTTTATTGTTTTGATCGTGTGTGAGTGTGACATCGGGTTAAGGCCATATTGATATTTGATTTGATTAAAAAATGTGGATCCAAGGCAAGCTTCTCTTCGTAGGTAACCAATAGCTAATGTGTATACTCTAATCCATTGGTAAGCCATATGTTTAAGTTTGTGTAACTTGGTACTCTTTTCCATTACATACTGTACGTGGGACCCTAATGGTTAGTGGGGTTTGCTATGACCCATGGACTTGTTTTGAATCGTTAGTGTACTGTAGTTACTTTTATACTCCTTTACAGAAAATGAAACTTTCTGGCAATAGGTCATTCATTAGTTAGTGCATTTTTTATCCCGAAACTGACCTCGGTCATTGTTGTTTATCTTTTATTTCTTTTCTCTCGCATTTGGTCGTCGAATAGTTTGTGCGTTAGTTATGCGCTATGACTCATCCAGTTTACTATTGATTCTTGAAAACAATCCTGATTTCTCTTTTTTTTTCTTATTGTTAGGTTCTCAGTTTTTCAAGCATAGTTATTGGGATTTCTAATGTAAAATGATAGTTCTTTTCTAACGAAATTTGAAATGTAAAAGGAAATGAAATTTAAAATTCCCTTAAAAAAGATCAGTTTACTGTTGATCATTAAATTGAATCTGCACATCTGCAGTTCAATGACGTAACTCGTAGCGTAAGAATTTAAAGCGAAATACGAAATACCGGCGGGTTTTTGAAACGCATCGGGGACAACTGAATTCTTGCGTATTTATGCTAATTTACTCGAATTTAGCTCGATTTTTTATTCTAATTTATGTTCATTTGCATAAGCTGCATAAGAAAGCTGGTCTACTCGATGTATTTCAAAAACCGGCCGGTATTTTGCTTTAGGGCGCGTTCGGGATTGCGAAAAGAAAGAAAAGAAATCAAAAAAAGTAGTTCGGGATGGCCCTTAAAAATTTTCCGAAATCTCCACAGTAGGAGGAAAGTCGTTGTGGGACCGCACAGTACACTATTTGGAGCAACTTTTTAGTAAGTAAATTATTGCAAGCAGCATTATTCTCAGTACTAAAAAGTTGCTCCAAATAGTGTACTGTGCGGTCCCACAACGACTTTCCTCCTACTGTGGAGATTTCGGAAAATTTTTAAGGGCCATCCCGAACTACTTTTTTTGATTTCTTTTCTTTCTTTTCGCAATCCCGAACGCGCCCTTAACGATGAAATTCATTCTTTTACCGTAGGAAAATATTTTTCCTTTCAGGTAATAAAAATGGAATCAGCTTCAACGAATGCCGATTGGGGTTTTCTCACCAAGAAACCATTTGGGATGTTGATGGCTGCACAGACGGTGGGTTAACTTTTGTTAGTTGAAGGATTTGGAAAAGGGTTTTACATAAGTTTTACGGCTTTACGTAAGTTGCACGAGCACCGGCTTATCTTTTCCACAGTTACTGTACTGAAGCAGCACGTTGTCATATACATATGCTGCCTCACTGTCATATATCGTCTGTATCTTCAAAGGTATTGAGCGCATCAGAAATATGATGATCTTTATTGGTATGTTAAGCAAAGCTGACTTTATTAACTTTGTAGGCTAAAACGAATCCTAAGATATCGTATGTTCAGGTGACAGTATGAACTTGCTTGAAGGCTAAAACGAATCCTAAGCTACCGTATATTTAGGTCTTCTCGTTCATCGTGGTCGTGATGCCGGTATTCTCTCCGTTTATCGTGGAGGGGGGATACTTCACTGCCTCGACTGCCCTCTCCCTCCTGATCTCTTCTCTGATCCTCAATGCTCTTCATGTGTTCGGAATCAACCGAAGGGCCATGTCTCTTGGTGGAAACGCGGCAATTTTCATCCCGTGCACGCTGATTGTAAGTAACTTATTGTATTAGTTTTGCTAGTTTTTGAATGGTTACTGTAGATTGTTGATGAGCGTGGGTACGGTGGTTTTATTATAGGTTGTTGCACCTTAAATCAAATTAAAATTTGTTTACGCTTCAGGAGCGTGCACCTTTATTCAAGGGCATTCAAATTCAAAGTTTGCTTGTGACATGTTCCACAGAGGTCCTGAGCACAGTCGACGAGTTCCAGATGATTGTTCACCAACAATAATTCGCTTAATTTCAGTTGTTCTTCATGTCTCTGATATTCGGAATTCTTTTCTGTTTCTCTACTCTTGTCTTCGTGATTGCGTTCTTTGAATCGTTCAAGTATACGTTCAGATACATGCTTGCGGTTGCGATCACTCTGGTAAGCTTTATTCTGTATACATGACACTCCTAAATGTTTATGAAACTGTCGCAAACCACCGTAACGGACGCAAATGAACATAATTCCAGAAGAAAGCGTAATAGGGCTTAGGCTTGCGGAAGAAGGAGCTATTTTACCCATTGTCGGAAAAAGCTATGTCTAAATAATCTCTTTCCAGATCCTGGTACTTGGTCTGGCCTATGTGTGCCTTCAGTTGGTCGTGTTGCTCTTCCGTGCGGCCCCGAACTCCCGTGTTATGGGACTGAGCCAAGTTGTCATTGAAGGTCGGTTTCTGTACTGTTGACTGTTGATTAAGTTTCAATTATTTGTTATTAGAGCGGGTAGTATAGTCAACAACCTTAATACTGCAGCCTGAACTTTGTCATGTTCAATGAATGTTGCGTGAAACATGCAGTGTATCATTTTGTATGTGAGCATTTTTTTTAATTGAAAAATATAGAAGCTTATACAAGTTCCCAAGAATCCTCTCCTTTCAAACAGTATCTATATTATGTTTTAGGAGAAAGAACGGAACTGCTGAATGCGGCGACTTTCCCCGCCACGCCCACCAACCCTCCCTCGAATCCCCAGTTTTCTGTATAATTAGTTGTTAATTATCCTTGTGAACATTTGTCATTAAATGTGTAGCATAATCAGTTATAGTATTCTGCTCTGTCTGACTCTCTTACTGCTCTCCCTGTCTGTGTCTCTTTCCCATCTCTCTCTCTCTGTTACTCTGTCTGTATGTCTCTTTCTCTCCGGTTCTCTCTCTCTCTCTCGCTTAATTTCTCAAATATTTCAATGAAATTTGCAAATTTCCTCTTTGTCTTTATTTATTTCTTGTTTATTACATATGACCGTGACGATTGTTTTAAGTTTGCCATACTATTTATCTTTCCAATTGAGATATGTTTGTGTGGCTTGGATCATGTATGTGCTTTTCTATTATAGTGCTAAGTTTATCTAATCTAACTTTTTGATTGTACGATTTTTGAAGGTTCTTTCCTTGACCGGTTTACTTGGTGTTAATCATTACGCATTTTTTCTTCCCGTGCTACTGACCTGTATCGATCTTTTGTGTCTTTTTGCTTTTCAATTTGTTGCCTTATCTTGCCAGTTATATCGAACTAACATTTTGCTTATTTTAGAAGTTATTTTCCACCTTTTGACGTTTTTTTTAAAGCGGTATAACATGCGGTTTGTGAAACATATGTTGGACAACTGCATTGCCACGTACTGTATGCAAATTGTGAGCTATTCCATGCGATTAATCAATATTTGCATACAATACTTGAGAATGCAGTTAATACTGCCTGTTATACCGCTTTAATATTCTATCTTTCAAACCTCTCCATGTAATTGAAAAATTCAGTTGTACTTTGAATATGAAGCTTTGATTTAATAAATGTTTTCGAATGAATTGTCTTGGTATAGTTTTACGGACGGATTTTTTGTAGATATAGATTGTGGGTGCTGCGTAAGTTATTTACCTTTATAAATAGTTTAATTTAAAATATAACGTTTGGAATTATTTATATTAATAAAATCTTATATTTTATGATCTCACCGCATTGCATTGTTTCTCTAAGAGAGTAAACCTTTACTTTATTAATCTATTGAGATATTTGGTAGGGCTAACTGAAATAATATGTACTGATTGTGAGACATTGGCAGGTCTAACTAAAATTACCATACTTTTAACCTAATAGGGGGAGGCTCAACTTGGTAACTTATTAGTGATTATAACCGTAGTGAGTGTGCGGTTATTACGCGATTAGTGGAATAATTGCGTGCAGGTCACCTTGCAGTTCTTGATGTTATCTTTTGCAGTCCTCTTTTTGTGCAACATATTGATCACACAAGGTTCACTATGAGCAATTCGTTAACTTTGTGTCCAGCACTTTTCTTCGACTCCTACCGTACTTTTCAAAAAATTACCGTAGTTTATGAACATCAATGCACGTCTTATTGGTGTGTACCTCTTAATGAATTTGTTATGTAATCAAATAAGAATGAACATATTTTGTAGAAAATGGGCAAAGGAGTTGTGGTTTTCGGCAGTGTTGTTCAGGACTTGATTAGGTTTGTTGATGATGTTTATTATTCGAAGGATACACATTTTAAATGATATTGAGCATCATTTTGTATAAAGGTTTATTGATAAAAACCGACAAGTACAAAATAACAAGGTAAGCGAGAAAATAATATTTTGACATACAGAACCATATAGTTACACAAAACTATAGTAATTTTCAGTGATTTTTGAGGTTTTTATTTAAAAAACCTTGGCGAAATTTTAACCTTTATTATCTGCTATGAGAATTCCATCAATGAAAAGAAGAAATTTCTCCGTCAATTTATATTTAATTGGAACTGATCTTGTCCCTAACACTCTAATTGTAAATAAACTATAGTATTTATGGTACCATTCCCTTTTTGTTAAGTTATACTCCACGGTTCCCCCGTCCCGGAGAGTCCGTTCGTGGGACTTCATTCCTAGAAGGCCCAGGTGGAAAGGGAGCGAACCAAGCAGTCGCCGCGGCCAAACTCGGAGCTCAAGTTAAACTTATAGCCAGGGTTGGTCAGTTTTATTGTTCCCCGACTCTAACCGGTATATTTGAATTTGTGGAAGCATGGAATATTCTAGAAATTCGCATCTGGCATTCGCAAGCGCGGAGTGTAGTGACGCAGGCACATTTTGAAGAGTGCACGATATGTGCCACAAGTGTGCCACAGATGCGCCACCAAGTACACTGGTCACGAGCTTGCATATTTTCGAGGTTATTATGTATGTTTTATATTTTGTATTTGTATGTTTAGGTTGGCGACGACCTATTCGGCGACAGGAATCTCGAATGCCATCGAGCAGCGGGAGTCGATGTTTCCCATGTGGAGAAATTAAAGGATCAATCCACGGCCACCGCTACGATTACGGTATCTGAGGATGGTGAGCAAGGGCGTTCATTACTTCAGAACATTAGACTTTACTCACAAAGCCCTGTTCGACATGTCAGAAGCGTCACTTCGCCTTTGTAAATTCTGATCGGAGATTATCAATTATGGACTTACTAATATATAAATGAATAAAATAATGAAAATGTTAATACTTGAAGGCTCAGCCTTTCAGGTGAGAATAGTATCGTGATCGTGGTTGGTGCGAATGTTAGTCTCAATGCGGAGGCAGCGGACAAGCACGCGGACGCGATCCGTAATGGGGCAGTGCTACTCTGTCAGGCAGAAGTCGACCCAGAGGGGAATAGACGAGCCATGAGAATTGCCAAAGAAGCAGGAGGTATTTCAATAATAAACTTTGTGCAAAAGCTGGGACCCTCATTACGGCTCACCCAACTAGAGTGCGCAGAGGAGACGCGCGTCAGGAGTGCGCTAAGAAGTTAAGCGTCCAAATGGTGCACCCACCTATGGCATACATTTATGGCAAATGTCGGGCCCTTAGCAAAAAAGGGTTATATTTTCGTCGCGCATCTCTTTTTCATCTATGTACCGATCAGTGTATGAAGTGAGCGTGTAAAACAATTAGTAAAATGGTATTCAACAATAAGAATAACTATAAGAATAAGTCATTGATGGGTACTGTATCGAGAATTCCTTTTAGTAACGACTCTGTTCAATCCGGCCCCTGGAGACCCTTCTCTAGACGCGACAATTCTATCTGAAGTTGATATCGTGTGCACAAACGAGAATGAGGTAATATCCTTATAATTTGCTCTATGTTGTATTTCCAAAAGTTGAGCGGAACAGAGCAGAACATCAATTAGTGTGTGCTGAAACATTGCGCCCTAAAACTTATTATTTAAATTACCCTTACCTGTGGCCGTATGCACGAACACGGGAACCTCCCTGGGTGGGAGAAGTGTAATCCCTCTCTTTATCTCACCTCCCACTGGGAGGCTGGGAGCTCCCGGCGCGTTCGTGCATACGACCACTAATGTCGTAAAAACAGCTGAAAACATTTGCAGACCGAGTTCCTGACCGGTATTAGTATCGATTCCGGAGAAGAGGATAAAGTCCGAAACGCCGTGGAGAAAATGCTGTCGATGGGCCCGCACACTGCAATCGTCACTATGGGACCGCGCGGAGTTTTCGTCGGAAAAAGAAATGGAGAAGACAATTTGAATACATTTTTAAAGATCGACGTGCCGAAGAAAACCGCTGTGGATACGACTGTGCGATTTCGAAAAATATCAGTTTTCAATATAAGATGTTTAATCATTCCTTAACTTTATTTAGAAGAAAACTCTTTTTGTTTAGAAAGAATTTTTAAATAACTTAGCCTTAGGAATGGTATTCATATGTTTTAAAGTAATTATGCCCATTCAGGGTGCCGGTGATTGTTTCTGCGGTTCATTTGCATATTTCCTCACTGAGCGAAAGGATCTTTCCACTGAAGAATGTGTGAAGAGGTAATTTATGCTGGAAACTTCTGCTACTCAATTTCAATAAATATGCTATAGACACGGCTGCGCCAATTAGTAGACGCACACCCAGTCCAGTCTGCGCAACCCACTGTAGGTATGCCAGTAAGGCGCGAATACGTACGATAGTGAAACTTTTGTCCGCGCACATACGGCACGCTTTTGGCACGTGGTCATTATTCGCTGGTTGTGCACGCCAGCAGTTTTCCGCGGTATGTATGGATTTGCTCTGAATCGTAAACATCAAACAATCCAGCATGTATCATTTCTAGTGGACCTGACCCTAAATAAAATAATACAAGAGGTTGGCTTTCCTTTAGAAAAAACTTTTCTATTGCAGGGCAGCAGCCGTTGCTGCAGAATCCGTTACTCGGAAAGGAACTCAGAAAAGTTACCAATTAAAGGAGGAATTGCAGAAGAAAAATCCAGAATTATTCACATAAATTCATCGTGTTCATTGATTTTGTTTAACAATATTAGAAGAATAAAGAGCTTATGTCGTCAAAGCTTATCTTATGGTAACACATTTTTAGTGTTCGCAATAAATGTTCTACTGCAGTAAAGTGTCGTTATGTGCACCAGGATAAACATGCATCTTTTTATTCGCCTTCTTATTCAATATTGTTTTATCTGCCCTGTCCTTGTCTTAAATAAAATAATAATAATAATAATAATTTATTACACCGTAAAGGTACGCACAAACATACACAATTAAAACAAAAATACTTGTTAAAACAGAAAAACGGTAATAAGGGACATGAAGCGAAACCTGGTAGCGGACACTATCGTCACTAACACACATTGGGGTGCACTGCACAGTCCCAGGGTTACGTCAGTGGCTAAATTCACCTAACGACCTAGGCGCAATACTTGGGATCTGATGACACACAAAAAGAACCTTTTGCCTTTTACTCTTTGCGAGTAACTTTTGTAGATTTGGGTCTCAGAACCCGATGTTCTTTACCCAAACCCGCAAGCCCCATTTTTAGGTGTCCTACAAAATTGTAGATTACGTACGCGTCACTGTTTAGGGAATTCTCTGCCCCTCCCTTTGTATATTCCTGTGTACAACATTTGAATATTGGCACGTGGAGCCGGTTCATTTGCATAAGGACTTCAGACTTTGGAGATAATTTCTTTAGGCTAAAAATGATAACCGGCGTACCACAAGCAAATTTGAGCTGATGTATACTAGCTTGCGCTGTAGTAAAGTTCTTTATCAATAGTTAGATCTGTTATAAAACACTAAAAACGGAAAAGTAGCGAAAATGGAACTAGGTCTAGTTATTCACTTTTCGAAGCTCTTTCCAATGAACTGAAATAACACGTTGAAATTTGCAAGGGTTTAGCATTAAATTGGTTACGATAACCAGACAGCTTATCGTCAAGAAATTATTAGCTCCTGGCGCGAAATTTCTGTTCGCGCGAAGAGCCGTTTTCTCCTTACACGATAAGAGGCAGTTCGCGCGCGCGCTTCTCTCTTTCGTGACCCGCTTATCACGATAAAATTTTGACCACTTATCGCGAATGCAAGGCTCTAGACCAGACTCGTGGAAATTAAGTCTCCTGTGTCCGTATGCGCGAACATCGGGCACCCCCAGGGTGGGAGAATTTGTCTCTGTGCCTCTATGTTTCGTCTGATCCCTCTCTATCTCTCACCATCCACTGGGAGGCTGGGAGCTTCCCGGGGCGTTCGTGCATACGGCCACTGGAAAGAAAAGACCCACGTATTCGGCCTACCAAGGCCTACCATAATCCCAGCGGGCACCAAATAAATTGATTGTAATCATAACTTTAATTGTGAGCTTTTTAAATATGATTATTTTTACGCGAATAAATACTGAACAATTATTTCAAAGAACTAGAATATAAATAGGTGAAACAAAATGGAGACCAGTATTTCATTAGTTTATTATCCTTTATCTCAAACACTTGAAACATAAGCGCTCCCAGAGTGATAATATCATAGTGCATCTCTCGTGTGCGTTCTCTGCTCTGCGTTATCATTCGCGCTTCGCGCGTCTCTCGTCATACGGTAGTGCGAAGATCATGTAGGGAGAACGGGAGACTAGAAAACACAAATGATGATTAACCATTAGCTGACCAGTGGTGACCGCATGCGTTTTTTTGGAGGGTTGATAGTTGTTGCGTCAGGTTTTAGTTCTGTTTTGACTTTGGAAAAAACACGTAAACTTTAAAACGTGTGAATTGTCACGTAAGAAGGTGAACGGTAGAAAACAAACTCGTAAAAGAAATTTGTGTGTACTCGACATTAGATGGTCGTTACGCTAGTACGTTTAAGCAAAACTAAATATACGTATACAAAACGGCTACACCGCCTGAGGCGTCTTTCCATATTTATGAAAAGTCTGTAACGTAGATGAAAATCTTTACGAATTGAGACATACATCGTGCTCTTACATAGAATATTCAAATTTGTGCTAATGCACTCTTTTATCTCCAAAACGGAACAATTTAAGCGAAGTCTACTTCCGTAACGTGAATGCTAGCGCACGCTACAGTTACTCTTTTTAAAGCGAAATGCTAGCCTTTTTGGAAAATTTGCATATGATAAGCAAATCCTATGTATCCTCTGCTATGATAACAGTAAAAATTTGTGCATTATTATGTTTGGACTTTGTGCCATATACACCCAACCTCAAAATCCTATCTTTAATTTTTTTTGGGAAAGATGATTTCTCGTTCCTTTATAACTGGATTGTCAGTTTTTCTTGTGGCTCTCGGCCAATGACCAATCTTCTTTTTTTTTTCAATTTTCTCTTCCTGAAAAAATGGAACCAACCGCGCTCCTTGCACAATGGGGAAGTTTTTTTGTGTGTGACTAATATCGGGATTATTTTTGAAGGCGGTAGTAACAAAAACTACGGTAAATGAGCCAGAGTCCTCCCTTAGTCAATGATGGTTCGTTCACAGAATATGGTACTTTCAAAGTGCACCGGCTCTCTTCTAGAAGACAATGGAGTGTTTTCTACCTTATCCCTTATCTCTGAGGCCATAATCATACCCGACCTCGGGAAAACGTTCCCTGGGTGCAGAAAATAACATTTTAAAGTGACTGTCGCAGCTCGAAGCCCTCCCTCGCCCTCAGGACATTGAGTGTTGTAGATAACTATGACTGTCCCCGTGTGTCCTGGGTCCTGGCAACCTCCCTCTATATCCGCTCAATCCAAAATATTCGAGATGTGTCGACCTTTAGTCCGTTCCGGTGGACTGTCTATTTTTTTTGAGTGACAGCTTGATCATTTGCTTGATTTGATAGAAAACAACCAACGGTCAACATTGCTTCGTGAACTGAAAATAAGTGACCGCAATCCAGGAATATAAGCAATCTGTGCTCTAATCATAAGCTGGTCTATGTTTTGCAACTAGTGGGAAAGTATGCGTTTCGGTGTCTAGAAATGAACACTATGCGAAATATGATATCAGTTAGCTTACATTGAGCACGCAGTTTAGAGTCGAGCACGCCCCAGGTTCGCGCGAAAGGATGGCGCACCTTTGGCACACTTTCCACACCCTTCCAAATGCGCCATATGTCCCTTTTATCGCTGCGCGATACTGACTGTTTACTTTCTTGGATGGTCAACGGGATCAAATTTTTAGTTCATTGAGGAACCTCCTGCAAAAGTGCTTTCAAAGTCAGAAACTGGGCATAAATGTGATAAGCAGAACATCAGTGTCAGAGAGACCTTTTATCGAAAAGTCGTTGCACCCATTAGAAGGCTCTTGAATCTAATTGTAAGACTACGCTAAAATGTTGTTTGATCATTAATTGTAAAAAATAAAAGATTCGAACTTCTAATAAGTGTGCAAAGATCAATAAACTTCCCTATAATATTGTTGCACGGGTCATTTGGAATATACAGAAAAAGGTGTTATCTCAATTTTGCAAAGAGAACCTGCAGCCTGCCGCATGTGTGTATGACTTGTCGGACGTAAATATAAACAGTGACTTATTTTTTAGTTTCACATCACGAGAAAGCCAACGTTGTTTTTGAAATTTCTACTAAAAACAGCAAAAAATGGTTCCGTGTCAATAAATGTGACTGCTGATATGAAGTGCCTTCTTCTGCAGAAAATAATAAAAACAAGTGGGCAGAGAAAGGACGATTTTTGAGCTATATACTAGCGAACTTGAATGTTTTAGCCAATTACTTTATATTAAGTTGCTGCATAGCATTGTAAGATACGTAAGATAAGAGATAAGTACGACAACGAGATGGGGGGGGGACCGGCTAGTTCTTTCTCTGAGTTGCTCATTACATTTAGTAACGATACATTGTGCGCATGTATATATAAGCTTAAAGCGAAATACACAAGCTATACACAAGCTTAAAGCGAAATGGTGGCCGGTTTTTGAAACGCATCGCGGGCAACCGAGTTCTTACGTATTTATGCTAATTTACGAATTTAGCGCGCTTTTTTATTCTAATGTTTATTTGCACAAGATAAATAAAATGCAAGTGTTCACGATACGTTTCAATAACCGGGCGCTATTTCGCTTTAAAATAAGTACTCGACGAAGAACCCCTGCTGACTTCTTTTCAAGAGTGCATAATTTACTTCCGCAAGTCAAGATTAAAACCTCCGTTCTACATACTAATAGATTGTCTTTGTCTATGCCAATGATCGGGCTATTATCGTAGTTTTTTTTTTATCATTTCACCCCCATTCAAATGATTCCAACTCTTCATTTTGTGTACTGGTTCGCCTCTAAAAATACTTCCTCTTTTAATCTTGACTTACGTGCAAATGCTGATTATTGAGGGGTAAAACTGTGCACAAAGAGTGTATGGTTGTGTGTTTTTTCTCCCGAAGAACCAAAAAAAGGAATGATAAGAGGCACGTCTTCAGAATCAGAATACCTTCCCAAACAAGGAAGTTTCTGCACTAACAAAGGGTTACGGTCGACGAATAGAAGGAAATCGATCAATGTTCAGGATACAGTAGTTGAATTTTTAAATTTGAATGTTCCAAGAAATGTTCAGAGGACGCTTGAAGAAAGGTACAGTTTAAAAAACATACAGAGAAACGTCAGTTACATAGAACCCGTGGCGCTATTTACCCTTACAACCTAAGTCCGGTATGGATAGGAACATACGAAGGGCATTAATAACTTATGAGGTTTTCGCATATTATGTAAATACGGTCTATTGCCTTAAACTAAACAGACGATGTATGACACTACCCAACTTCAAGACAAAACCTCCACGTGAAATTCTCGTGTATAAAAATGGACTATTTCAACGAGTAAAGTGGCCTGCGTGCAAATTCGGAAGCAACGATAAAAAACTACACATCTCTTTAGGCCGTACGTCACGTACTTCCTACTACGTGCAAATAAGTGATTTTGTTCTCTCTGTGAAATGAACTACCGTATGCTGACACCACAACGAAGAATCCCCTCTTTTTCTTTTCTTTTTTTATCGCAGTCTGAAATCTTGATGTAATACTAGAGCATCAAAAGAGCCTGCATAGTAGATTGCACTCATAAAATAGTGTATGCGCCGGTGGCACCCATCGAGTTATGGTTGCGCAACATTATTGAGTGATATCCGTATTGTCATCATTGTAGGATCACCTTTTCCTTACAATTTATCATCCCGTTGATATTCCACATCAGATCTTGTAGTTTGTGGCCATAGCTACAGGTTTACAAGAAGGGGCGGAGATCGAGAGATACTACGTGAGAATCTGAAACTCTGATACAGTGACTATCTCCTCAAAAAACTTGCTCCGCCCAGTCTCGTATAAGTATAATACTGGGTTCAAGGTAAGTTCAACCTCATTTAGGTATTCACTCAGATCACAGGGACCTATTTTTGGTTAATAATTTCCCTTTGTTATTCGCTGTACTAACAATATAATACCAATGCTGAGCGGAAAAAACACATTGCAGTCAATTGTGTCTAGGCGTACATAATTAGACAATTTGTTATTTGTTTCTTTACACTTCACGGTTTCTAAACTTACTCTTGTAAGATATGATACGAATAAATAATGTCTCTAATTTCCATGCAAGCCGATTTGATTCTTAATTTCTGAACGCTAATATTGCACAGCCGGAGTGGATCTAGCCTGAATAGGCGGAGCTTGGTAGTGGGCTCCGCCCACTCAAAAAGGGCTCTCCTGCAAGCTTGAAGATAATGGCACTTATGAATTAGTGAACATTAATATTAGGCTATCAAATGAAACAATTTTTAAATTGATTGTTTCCTATGCTTGTCCATGTTCTATGTCTCTCTCTCTCTTGCTCTCTCTCCCCCTCTCTCTCCCTTCTCTATTCCCCCCTCTCAAATGGTGCGAATGCAAAGGTGGTATCTAAACATTGCTCGATCTGATAGAGAAAACTTGGGAAGCAGAACTCAAGAAACAAATTTCAGGAATCTCCTCTCCATATACAATTTGTGTGCTAAAATGTCGATCGATATCCTCTTCGAGCATTCACTAAAAATCAATATTATGGACGTGCATCCAATGTACGAACTACTACACGGATATTCCGATCCAAATGCAACCGAATCAAAGCAATGTATTCTGAATTCCTTCCTTCCCAACTCGATCCACATGGCCCTCACCCCTCTAATGGCCTGGGCAATAATTGTAATTATCGGAACAATTGCCCCGAAATCGGCCTTCAGATCATTATCACTGACAAGGTCTATTGAAGAACTGTTTACCTCAAGACAGTCTCGACTCAATGTTCTGGATGTATTCAGGTGAGAATGCAATTATAATCGATAGACAGCAATTAGAAGTAACATAAGATGATATCAATCGATATCAAACATGAACTAATCAATACATCCTTTGCAGAGTGGTGGCCATCTTTTGGGTGATGCTGAATCATACGGGATCGGAAGGTCGGGCGGACGTGTTGGATAGACTGCCCTCATCGGAAACATGGAAGAACGCAGTGCATACCCACCCACTATTCGGGGCACTGCTGGGCAATTCGGCTCTGGGAGTCGAAGTCTTCCTGGTTCTGTCAGGCCTTCTCGCTGCCAGATCTTGGCTGAGATCTGCTGATAAACCATTCCTCCAACATTATCAGTCTTTCATATTCCGTCGCGTACTCCGACTTATCCCTTCTGTAGCAGTCTTCGTATACATCGCTATCGGACCAATCACAGAGATGCTCCTGCCAAGGTACGGTAGATCTCTTTGGATTACTGTATATCAATTATATGGTTACTGTAGATCTGCTGTTCTAATTGTCTTGCAATGTCGATCAAAACCATATATTATTTCCAGATACTACTCTACAATGATTTCCGACTGCGGTGTAAGCGGAGTTCTTTCTCATTTGACTTTCTTTGGAAATTGGCAGTCCACACCAACTTGCATGGGATATTTGTGGTCAGTTGTTATGCAAATCAGTTATCCCTTTAATAAGACTGCATCACAAAACATCTGTTCCGTAAAACTAATTGCAAAAACAAGGCGTAAACGAACAATTGTCCTAAACATTTCCATATTTAGGTATCTGGGTCTTGACATGCAACTCTACGTCCTAGCTCCCTTTGTACTCCATATTCTCTACAAATCTACTAAACTCGGAGTTTTTATCTCAACATCTGCCATTATTTTATCCTGCCTTATTCGTGCTGCATACTGTACTGCCTACGGTGTCTGCAACAAGTCGGATGTTGATATTCCGGTAGGTATTCTATCATCAAACTGTATCACTTGTAAATTAGTTATTTAGCGCTGAATAATTTACCTCCCCCTCTTACCCTCTTACCTCTCTAAGGCTAAGGTAAGGATAATTCACAAATGCACTAAGAAAATCATTACTTTATTATATTTCAGTTCATCTACTACCCTGATGTGAGCCGCGAAGAAATGGCGCAGGTCTATGCTGGACTCTGGGACATGTATGCCCGACCCTACACTAAATGTGGACCTTTTCTCATTGGAATGCTTATGGGATACGCCACCATGTACATTAAGGTAAATCATTAGATCATTAACTATATGAATGATTAATTCCTTATGTTAATCCTAATGTTAACACTATCCTACTCTACCTTTACCGTACCTTTTGCAGGTTGAGCTGAGCTCTGTCCGTGCGCGTGTTCTTTTCCTTTCTGGACTCTCACTGGCTGTGGCTACTGTATATGCAATTCTGCCTGAATATTGGTACCCAGCAATGGATTCGAATATCTACAATACAACATACACTGCAGTCTTCAGAACAGTCTTTGCACTGGCTATTGTAATGATGATCGCTTCTCTCTACTATCAAAAAGAAAGGTAAATACCTATATTTACATGCTTCATATTATTTTATTTATTCAACAAATGCGCTCAAATATAAGTTCAGAATAATAATCCTTATATTTTCTCTTTTCAGTGTCTCCGTCTCTCCGTATTGGACTGTGCTGGCCCGGCTCGTGTTCAATGCGTACCTCCTGCACATGCCTCTCATCTATATCCTCAACTACCTACCGTACCTGCAGAATGCAACGAATGCTGTAGCACTTCTGGCCGTCCTGCCTCTCGTTGCTGTAATGTCCTTCACGGGAGCTGCCATATTCTATCTTTTCGTAGAATCCCCACTGGGAAATCTTTCCTCACAATTGGCTGCAAAACTTGGTTTATAGGCCAAGTTATGGTAATTATGGAAATTTACATAATAAAAGGAGCTACGGGGACATCTACGGGACATCTGCCAGTTATGAGCTTATTTAAATTTACTGTCAGACGATTAAACTTTCAATAACTTAGTGTGAAGAGCTTTCGATAATAATTCAACATATAGCGATATAGCGCTGTGAAGAATTTTATTGTGAGGTTAACGAAAATACTATGAAACTTTGATTACGTTGGTCCAAAATTACTAATACTGTTGCGCTTATGTAATGGACAAGTATGCCTAGCCTTAAGCTTTCCAGTGTGTCAATCACGTCACTGCAACCGCTAAACTAATATGATTATTATATTAATAATTTATTACTTCTATAATGAATTATGTGTCTGTAGTCTGTAGTTAGTGCATATTTAGATTTACTCACTATATGATAGTGTCTTAATAACTGCCATAAAACTGATCTCGACTGAATGTTTTTACTGTGGAACAATAAATTTGTTTGAATATCACTTTTTATAACAGATTTGTGCACATTCAAAATTACATAACAAGCGTAATTACATGGACAACATGGACAATATATGCTAAATAGATGTAGAGTTTTACAAGAGTGTTACTTAGTCGGCGAGGTTTTTTTGGCCACATAACGATGACTTCCAGTCTTGCAGACGTAAATCGTTTTTAACAATAGTTAAGTATCGATAATTGAATTTGCTCGCTTCCATCCTCATCTTTAATTAATTTATCCAAAAACTAAAAAGTAGGCATTATATTCAACGAATTGAGAGGGGAATTCGGCTGCAATAATTCCTAAATAGGAAGTTGGCTATTCTTCTCGTAGCCACTGCCAGGTGCAAGTTCCTCTCCCTTCACAGACAAAAGACTAACAACTTTTCACAAACGAGAACCTTTGAAACACGAAGTGCTTTATTAAAGAGACTAAAAATGTTGGACAAGGAGTGAAGCTGTACGGGGAATCTTGGAAAAGAAGCAAATAGAGTAAGTATAATATTTGGGTATCAAATGTTTGGATTTTTGAAGGATCGGAAGCGGGGGCAAGTTAGGAGAAAGTTCAAAATTATTGTTCCTGCGGATTACGGTGCTTGAGGTGTCACACTAACAAACAAACAAACAAACAAATGTAATTCCCGTGTATCATCCATCTTTATTTTCACGTAACACATACACTTCAAAAACACACACAGTCAATGGAATAATACTCGAGGAAAACACAAGAGGGGTTAGGTTAACATTCAGGCACTTACACAACAGAGGATCTCTGGAAGTTTACCCAATTTTTACGACTACGGTAGATTCAAAACGGAATTTGGTAAGGGAACTTCCAGTCTACCTCAATCATAGGCGTACGCGGATAGACTCTGCACATTCATGAGAATGGGAACAATATATATACACCACTACGGAATGCACATAGATCTACCCACTTCACCATACAATCTACATATTAATAATCAATATTGTTTGGGGGCGGGGCTAAACTGGTTAAATTATGCTTCCGTATTCCTCATATTGTTAATCGATATTCGTGGGCGCGGTCGATTTTTCGGAAGCGGGCTGAAAACGGGTCTGTTAGGGTTGTGCGATCGTTGTGCGATCGCCGTCTAGACCATGAAATACGGTTTTGGTAAATCCTAGGTGTACGGTAATCGGATAGCTAAGGCTTCCGGGCAAACGGGTACGATACTCCCCAGTGCATCTTTTATGCAGTTGACTTGTGACGGGAATACTCGTCCAACTAGATGCTTATTGTAGATTTGATGAAGGATGTTGGCATGTTGGGCCATGTCTGCCGCAGTCGTGCTCATCGTCTTATTGAGCGGAAGCGTTGCCTGAGCAATGTGGATCTGAAAGGGGCAGCCGCTCGCTACCAAGTTGGGCATTCCCAGAAAGGGTAAGTTCGCGGGCTACTTAAACACCTCTTCTTTCAAACAATGTGCTAAGCTCACGAGGCTGCTCCTCTCTGAGGATAAGATAGGACGTGGAATTTACAAAAAGAACTACTCTTTTATTTTCGTTATAATCACCACAAAACATAGTAAATTCCATTCAAAAGACAGTCCAACTTGGTAGTGAGGCGCCCCAGATACTTGTGCCCGATAATTGATGTTTTTGTTAAAAATTCAGTGGGATTCGTCCCAATCAATAGCACGAGTAAGGCATAAACTCCCACCTTTGTGGGTGGTTCAGCTCGGGGACAATTGCTATTCGGATCATTGGAACTGGACGGGGGCTGAAAACATATACTGGTTGCATATGAATAGTGAAAGACTTATCTTTAAAGTGAAATGCTGGCCGGTTTTTGAAACGCATCGCATACACCAGCATTCTTATGCTTATGCAAATGAACAGAAATTAGAATAAAAAAAATCGAACTAAATTCGAGTAAATTAGCATAAATACGAACACAGTTGCCCAGGATGCGTTTAAAAAACCGGCTGGTATTTCGCTTGACTTCTATTACCAAAAAGGTGACGAATGTTACGGGTGAAAGGGTTTCTTGCGTTCTAGCTTCGCAAATGTTTTCTTCATTAAAGCAAGAGGGAAAACGGAAAAGGAACAAAAAGCACAAATTGTAGCTTACCTGGCGCTGGCCTCCTTTGGGAGGAGCTGCATCAGTGGGAACTTTGTAAATCACCTGAATAAGTGTATAGATAATGGTTGCTTTAGATGCCTCACTTTGAATTCACTTAGTTTACACTTGATTGATTTCTTACCGCCTTTGCATATATGTTAAAGTTTGCCGTTTCATAAAAGTCGAAACCCATCATTTGAAGTGACCCTTCTTTAATTAAACGGTCGCAGAATATTCATAGCGTATTTAATACACTAAGGCTAGGCTTAAAAATATGCTCAGTCAGGTGTAATAAATTATTGACGTTCAGTATTTCCCACCTTTTTATTGACGACCTTATGGCGCGTGGCAATCATTTTTCCATCGGGTCGGGGTGCCATTTCAGTCGTGTGCGACGAATTCGATGTCTAAAGGAGGGGATTGCTCTGTGTGGAAAGCAGAACTGTGAAATTACAACTTGCCATTACTGTAATACATAATTGGAATCAGAAAGCACCAACTAAGCCTTGGTGATTTGTGAAGCAATTACGCAGATTGAAAGCAATTAAGCCAATTCAATCCGTGCCTTTGTGGGATTATTCGCTTATGAACCAGTGTTCAGAGCTTCAAGTGCTTTATTGAAGCAGCTTTGCTTAGTTAGACCATGCTATAAGAGTAAGCCAACTTATAAGAGTTCTGGCAAAGTTTCAAAAGTATATCCTGTTGGGCCACTGGCTCTCAGAAATTGCGAACAATTTTTGAACCAGTTTTGATGGAAAATTCCGATATACCCTATTCAATCCCCTTTCCCTTTATTCCGTTCAATAAAAAATAAATGACTTTTACCGATCTGACTGATCCACCTCTGCTGATTGTGTACTGGTACCATTGGTCATTCTGGAAACAAGAAAAAGAGTAAATACACATTTTCACATTGACCAATTTTTGTGCAGTAAAATGATCCGAAAGTCTTTTACCCAAAACACCGCACCAATCCCCCCAACGAAATCCCCTGTCTGCATAAGGTAATTCAGCAAACCCATTTCCCGTCGTAATACCCTTTATGGAATCAAGGAGTAACCGACCTTAACTTCTCTGTTACTACCTGATGCCGACCTGAAACATTTTGATTTATTTTCACCGAATTTTTTTTACTAATTGTACTAATGCTAAAAAGTCGCGGAATACCGCCAGTCGAAAGCTAGAAATGGATGCGGTTGCAAACGAAAAACGGTCACGTTCACATCTAATAGTTATGCTCCTAATTTTGGCTACATTGAACCAAAAACCAAAAGGAAATTTCTGTGAGGAATTTTCAATCGAGCGTAAAGCCCTGCAGTAAAATTCGGGCAAAGCTTTCAGCACGTGTGTAACACTTACGTAGTTGGAACACTGGATGCACAGCTGGCAGTTGTGGAGCTTCTCGACGCGCTCGTGTTGCTCCGCTTCCTACGTGAATGGCTGCGACTCTTTCGTGAGCGACTTCCACTGCTTCTTCCTTTGCGAGAACGACTTCGTCGGCGAGTGGAACGACGATGATTTCTAGATAGACTTTCTTTGGAGATTAATTACATTTTCTCCATAGTATATATAGTCGCCCTTCTCTCTCACTGTCTCTATCTCTCGCTCTCTCTTTATTTCTCTGTCTCTTTCTTTCTCTCCTCTCTCTCCCTCTCTCTCTGTCTCTCTCTGTCTCTCTCTGTCTCATCTCTCTGTCTCACTGTCTGTCTATGTCTATCTCTCCCCCTTCTCTCTCTCTCTCTCTCTCTCTCTCTTTTCACCTCCGCTTGCTCGATCCTCCATTCCTTCCATCCTTATATCCTGCCACTCTTCTGAGCAATGAACGACCCTCAGATGTCGTCCATAGATGATCGACGGTGCCAGTATAGTGCATCAAAGTCGACTAAATGAATAGATCCTAGTGGTAAGAGTAATCTACATCTACAGATGGTTGTGGGTGATATGGCGGTAGCCAATAGCGCTACTAAGATCTACATACAATGTATGGCTGGGGAAATTTGGTTTGCAAAGAACTGTTTTTGAGTTTTGGGAATCATTTTTTGGCAATCCGTTTGGTGCTCAGTAAGTCTTTTGTTTCCAGATTTATTCGAACTCACGGCTATTACCGAAAACTTCTTACCAAAGACATCGCAGCGAGGAAGAAGTATACGGCAGTGTAGGCGGACAGATAGAACAACAAGTGTTCCCCATAGACCTTCAGAGAGATGAAAAATTCGGTGGCATCATCACTGACCAGGCACGAGGGGCTGCAAGGGGTTAATTAAAGCGAAATACCGACCGGTTTCTGAAACGCATTTTCAAGTACTTACATTCCTATGCATTTATGCAACGTAGGGTCTAATTGGGGTCTAGTTTTTATTCTAATTTTTGTTCATTTGCATATGCTGCATAGGAAAGCAGGTGTACGCAATGCGTTTCAAAAACCGGCCGGTATTTCGCTTTAACAGAAGTACTCATAGGGCAGCCGCCCTCTAGGATGCTCGGGTGCGCACCAGAAGCGTACAATTCTGTTGGTGAACTTATGGGCAAACTCCTCCCCCGCCAACCACCAAAATGTTGAATATACTTTTTTTGAGCGGAAAAATAAGAAGTTTAAATATCAACTTACTATGAGATTCCAGCCTCGCAGAATGCGCGCATTTGCCAAAGGACGATCAAGGTGACGAATGAGCCAGCGCACAAGACCATATATGTGGTGACCAGGAGGACGCACATTGCTAAATGGGACATGGAACAACTGTCGTTCGAGAGTGAGAAGTAGTATCACATAGGAAACGGAAGAACCTTTTGGTGACGGTAGTCAAGTGGTCAAGACATGGTCACCAAACGGTCACCAACCAGCCACGAAATGATTTTATTTGACAGACCAGCGATGCGTTTTCTGTGGTTCGCAATTATTCCGTTTCCCTGTGTAATAATACCAACGTGCCAACGTTAAAACTTTTAGTACATGCTGGATCATTGGACGAAATCCAGGCACAAAACCAGGGCGTCTAATCCCATGATAAGGTGAAAAAAATAAGAAAACCAATAAAATACGGACATTCAGATTGGGCACAAAATGCGAGTAGTGCAATGATGAGCATGAGCAATTGTATGCAGAGACAGCAGACGTAAAGGAACTTGTGGTCAGGATTCAGAGAAAGCATTCCATTAACCGAACCGACAATCACGGACGTGTACAGAGTGAAGAGAATCTGCAGAAATGTGCATAATGACCATAATGTTTTGCTGACTCGGTGAACAACGACATCCCCCCGTTTAGTCACTTTCGGACTTAGGAAACCTATCCTTGGACAAAAGATTCCACAATAAAAATAATAATTAATGACTAGGGCGAATCAATAATTCTTTCAATATAGATTTGTCGACATATTTATTCCAACAACAATATAATATTAACCTGGCAGAAAACGACGAGGCCTCCAAAGAGTTTGTATTTCATTTGTCGTTCTTGAGCCCAACGGTAGAAATTTCTAAAATAAGTGACAGTAATTCAAAAGTAAAAGAGTAACGGAACAATGCTATTGACAGTAAGCAATTTGTTGGATTTACTTTTACAAGGAAATCTACAACACAGAACAGGTAATATTCCTAAGCGCTATATTAGGTAAATGGTAAAAAGTAACATCCGCTTGTTCTATTGATTTATAGCTTTGTAAGATAAAAAGAAAAGTGATTCAAGGAGTGCAAATCTCAGAATTCTAATACAATAAACTACAAAATTTCCCGACGAAACCGATTGCTAGCTACAAGTAACTCACATGTCTTCCGTCTGGCGCTTGAGGGCGAGACGACGGCGCTGTCGCCGTTCGCGACGGCGACGAACACGCGAACGAGCAGCTCGCGATCTGTAGAACCCATGGAAATCACACAAAGTAACACCAGATTCCGACGGCGACACGTTGCACAACTAACCACTTATGTACATAAACTCATAGCCACAAATCCTCTAGTTTGTCATATCAGTAAAAGACAAACTACCTTTTCTTAGATCCCGAACGCGATCTGGATCTTCTCGTGCTAGAGCGACTACGGGAGCCGCGGCGGGTGCGCGAAGCAGTGCTAGACGCTCGGGTCGTACGGGAACGACTTCTCGATGCAGATCGTTGGCGGGACCCAGACCGTGAACTAGGAAGAGAACGAGAGCGAGAGCCATGCGAACGCGATCTAGAAAAAATAGGCTTCTTATGTTTACTGTGGATACAATCCCCACCATACACCCTACAGAGTAGTCACCTCAAGAAAGCGCAAGACCAAGCTAACAAACAGTTTGATTTATGTCTCAGTCTCGCTTAATCAACTATTTTGTTGTATTCACACAAAGTTACCTGCTTCTCCGTGGCCTATGTGCTCTTTCGCTCTTCTCGCGGCGCATTCGCGAATGACCTCCGTGTCCGCTGGCCGCGCTGTTGTCGTCCGTTCCGCTTAATAGAATCGAATAAACGAGCTAATACCAGTGTACTGTATCCTAGTACCTTTACCAAAGATGCATGGATGACATGCAATTAGATCAAGATAGGTGGCTAATTTCGAATTCGAGAGATAAACCTACAAATGATAAACAGTGTTTACGTTAATGTGAAAGGAATGGAGATTCCGTTCAAACGCGCAATTAGTGTGGTTTTGATTTGTCAGATGGTGTCGGACACGTTCTGCTGGGACCTACCCTGTAGACCTTCTTGTGGTTCTGCTAGCGGACGCCGACCTTGTCCTTCTCGACAGCTGACCGCCCCCGGGCATTCGGCCCAGCTGAAATATACTTAAGAATACAAAACTATGGGTGGCATCAAGATTCCTGTTACCGAAGTCTGAAGCAGCCTTATCAATAGATAGAACATGGAGCAAACAAATAATCGAGTAAACAAGCGTCACCTCAACATCGTGCACACTTGGATCCTCTCCCATTTTCTGAAACGAAACAATCATTTATCAATACCACGATAAAGCTCCTTAGAAGAACACCACCATTACAACTAGTCTCTAATGAAAAAATCGAATAAGTAATAATGCAAAATGTGAAAGTAATACTGTAACACAAACACTTGCCGAATATTCGATTAGATCAGAAAGAAGAAAGTAAGTCTTACCCAAAAAGGAACAGACGGCACAATGGACTATCTTGCGATTCTCGCCATTAGAATACGACATGTCGTTTAGTCTAAACGAAACGAGTATCTTAGAAGACGAACTCAAATACGTTGCACAACCAAGCCATATATGTATTTGTGAATTGGTCTTCTCTCAACACTAGTATTCACACCAAACACGGTCAGGCTCACGAGATAACATGTATACTTTGATGTAATATTTCTATTCTCCATACGAGTTTACACATGGGAATGTCGTTTTTTTAGATACAGCAATTAGAATCGGCAATTATATTGTCCGGACACTCCATATTATCGTATTTTTTATGCATTAAGTTACAAATATTGTTTATATCGTGAGCCAGAAACTTTGGTGGCACACCAAAAATTCGAGGTACACCGAGGACAGCAATTGGTTCTAAAATAGAGTTCCCCAAGGACAATCTTATCCTCGTTTTTTCACGGGGTCATACTGGAATAATACAGAATCCTTCCTTAAAGGGACATTCCCAAGAGAAAAAAGTGTTCCTCAATTTTCATGTGCAGAAAGTCAGAAAGTCCCGAATTTCAGAAATATTACTGTGAAAACTGAAAACCGCATTCCATAGCCCCTAGAACGAATAATAATACGAACTTGTGATGTGTTGTTTCCCAGCAAAAATCAAAGAATTGTTTCCTGCAAATTCCTGTAAAGAATATTCCACGTGCTCAGAGCGTGTTTACTCACAAAGAATCCGTCACGATTTAAACAAGTCACGATTTATTGGGTCATTCTTACGTATTGATGTGCCACTGAGATTTTGCAATTATATCTTTGCAGTTATACGCCTTAAATAGGTGTAACAACCGGTTTTTAAAACATATATTGAACGCTCCATTCACAAGTAGTGCATGAGTGCGCGATATTGCGCGATTTTTTTATTCTTATTGTATTCATTTGCAGACAGTGTATGAGTATGGGCATGGGAATGCCACTAACATACGTTTATCGCTTTAAACTGTTTGTGATGAAGCATTCACTAACATATGTCAACTTCCTTAATGTTTTTTTAGTAATAGTAACGTTTTAGTAATTGATGGAAACACCTTTTGTTTGCACTCCAATAAATAACACGAAGATAAGTAAATGAACTTTATTCAAAGTACAACCTTTACACAGTGAGATCTTTGATGGCAGTTGTTACAATCTAACTAAGGTAAACGACAGAAATGCCCGGCGATTAAAAGTATGTAAAAAGTATGGTTGATAGCCAGTGAATATTAATACGATACTCATTAAATAATTATAATTTACGTGACTAGACGCGAAAAGTGACTAGAAATATTAGTAAAATAAACTATACAGAAGATACACTACTGACTACAATTAGTTGTGAAATTTAAATCGCCTCTGGGCAGTAAAATGTCAAAAGCTCGTATTCTATCACACACGTAAGTACCCGTAGAACATGCCCCGTTTCTCCTCTTATTATGATAAGTTACAATAATAATAACCTTATTATCCCTCATTTAGTTTACAAACCAAGTTTGGCAGCCAATTGTGAGGACAGGTTTCCAAGAGGGGATTCTACGAAAAGATAGAATATGGCAGCTCCCGTGAAGGACATTACAGCGACCAGAGGCAGGACGGCCAGAAGTGCTACAGCATTCGTTGCATTCTGTAGGTACGGTAGATAGTTGAGGATATAGATGAGAGGCATGTGCAGGAGGTACGCATTGAATACGAGCCGGGCCAACACAGTCCAATACGGAGAGACGGAGACACTGAAAAGAGAAAATATAAGGATTATTGTTCTGAACTTATATTTGAGCGCATTTGTTGAATAATTAAAATAATATAAAGAATATAAATATAGGTATTTACCTTTCTTTTTGGTAGTAGAGAGAAGCGATCATCATAACAATGGCCAGTGCAAAGACTGTTCTGAAGACTGCAGTGTATGTTGTATTGTAAACATTCGAGTCCATTGCTGGGTACCAATATTCAGGCAGAATTGCATATACAGTAGCCACAGCCAATGAGAGACCAGAAAGGAAAAGAACACGTGCACGGACAGAGCTCAGCTCAACCTGCAAAGAGTACTGTAAGGGTAGAGTAGGGTCGGGTTGACATTAGGTTTAACATAACGAGTTAATCATTCATATAGTTAATGATCAAATGAGTTACCTTAATGTACATGGTGGCGTATCCCATTAGCATTCCAATGAGAAAAGGTCCACATTTAGTGTAGGGTCTTGCATACATATCCCAGAGTCCAGCATAGACCTGCGCCATTTCTTCGCGGCTCACATCAGGGTAGTAGATGAACTGAAATTAGGACAAATAAATATTTAAGTTTAATATTAAGGCTTGCGACAGCACCAAATCCACAGTAACGCATGGTATTTTATAAAGAAGGCTAGAGTTTAATAATATAATACCTACCGGAATATCAACATCCGACTTGTTGCAGACACCGTAGGCAGTACAGTATGCAGCACGAATAAGGCAGGATATAACAATGGCAGTTGTTGAGATAAAAACTCCGAGTTTAGGAGATTTGTAGAGAATATGGAGTACAAAGGGAGCTAGGACGTAGAGTTGCATGTCAAGACCCAGATACCTAAATATGGAAATGTTTAGGACAATTGTGCCTACTTATTGGCCAATGAACATTTTGAGCATACGGAACAGATGTTTTGTGATGCAGTCTTATTAAAGGGATAACTGATTTGAATAGCAACTGACCACAAATATCCCATGCAAGTTGGTGTGGACTGCCAATTTCCAGAGAAAGTCAAATGAGAAAGAACTCCGCTGACACCACAGTCGGAAATCATTGTAGAGTAGTATCTGGAAACAATATACTGTTTGGATCGACATGAGAAGACAATTAGAACAGCAGACCTACAGTAACCATATGAATGATGTACAGTAAACCAAAGAGTTCGATCGTACCTTGGCAAGAGTATCTCTGTGATTGGTCCGATAGCGATGTACACGAAGACTGCTACAGAAGGGATAAGTCGGAGTACACGACGGAATATGAAAGACTGATAATGTTGGAGGAATGGTTTATCAGCAGATCTCAGCCAAGATCTGGCAGCGAGAAGGCCTGACAGAACCAGGAAGACTTCGACTCCCAGAGCCGAATTGCCCAGCAGTGCCCCGAATAGTGGGTGGGTATGCACTGCGTTCTTCCATGTTTCCGATGAGGGCAGTCTATCCAACACGTCCGCCCGACCTTCCGATCCCGTATGATTCAGCATCACCCAAAAGATGGCCACCACTCTGCAAAGGATGTATTGATTAGTTCATGTTTGATATCGATTGATATCATCTTATGTTACTTCTAATTGCTGTCTATCGATTATAATTGCATTCTCACCTGAATACATCCAGAACATTGAGTCGAGACTGTCTTGAAGTAAACAGTTCTTCAATAGACCTTGTCAGTGATAATGATCTGAAGGCCGATTTCGGGGCAATTGTTCCGATAATTACAATAATTGCCCAGGCCATTAGAGGAGTGAGGACCATGTGGACCGAGTCGGGAAGGAAGGAATTCAGAATGCACTGCTTTGACTCGGTTACATTTTCCTCAGTGATTCCTTGTAAAAGTGAGAATAATGCTGGCATTTCAATATCGATTGGTCGCATAGAACGCTCGAGAACAAAATCAATCGATGAAACCATTTAGCCGCAGAAAGTGCGTAGAAAATGAATACGTGAGATTTCTGAAAGTGAGACTTTTTAGATGTTTACTGTAAGACACAGTACATGCAATGCGCAAATAAGATTGCATCAGAAAACTGAGTCACTTAGTAGTTGACATATTGAACCTTAGTAGTTGACCTATTGAACCTAAACCTCATGTAATATGTTAAAGAACTATAGAGCCATTTTGTTTAGACAAACCATCAGGGAAAGTGGTGGTCTGCACGCATTTGGGTAGCATCTTATACCTGTGAGACTGGGGGCGGGCACATGGTCTGTTTTCTGGTGTGATAAGAGTGAGGGTAGACATTAGAAATGTGCAGTTTAGCACGTAGCCCACCGACTCCGCCCCTTTAAAACCAGACCACACTATACACTGTTAACGTAAGTAGACTGTTTTGTGTATGTAAAGACGGTGTAGCATCATAAACAAGGTGCGCCTGCTTTCAAGTTAACAACTGACATAGTTAGTGAGATGTATTATTGGTGGAAAGGGGTGTCAGTGCTAGTATATTGACTTGAGTTACTCCCTGGGGCTTATTGATTACATAGGACAATACACTCATACACAAGAGTAATGGGGTTTGCAAGTATGCCCGATTTTCCTTGCAAGTATCGAAAAATTTACCGTATCTTGGCACTACACGAGCATATCTACAGGCAGTTTTTACGACCGATCGCCACGGGACCAATTGTTCAACAAAAAATGTCTTGGATGGCGGATTTTCTATAGTGCGGATGTGTCAAAATTACGGTAAAAGTGTGTAAAAAGCACACGATTTTGCGAATTGATACTTGCAAGGAAAACTCGCGGTTTTAAGCATACTTGCAAACCCCATAAACTTATTCTTAAAACTTTGAAGGTTGCAACGAACGCACAATGTATTACAGAGAAAAGGTTATGAATGCGCAGTCGTTACGAAACATCCATTCATCAGTAATCAGTACGATGCACTCCGAAGCCTTTCGTAAACTTTTCACCTATTGAACAATCTATGTTGTTCAATTAGTACATTGCTTGGTCTGGGTGCAATAATGCATGCACTTTTCTTGCACAAAAAGTGATCACTGTGCTTTGTTGTTTTCTATCTTTTCTATTAGTTGTAAAGGTATTGCGGATGTTTACGACGAAGTGTAACGTGTGTTTCTGCACGTAAGAACTGGTCATGTGTCTCCGAACACTTTTTGACCGGCAGACTTGTTTTGGCAACCATTATAACGAGTATATGAACTACACGTGAAGTGAATTCCCGTAACTTTCGGTTTATTGATCTTTTGCAATTAGTTATTCAAATCAATGATGAATCAGTATATTACATTGATCTTCGAAACCTTATTGATGTCTGATAAGTGATAAACCTCCCTGAGAAAGTGTATTAAACTTTTCCAACTGCTTCATACAAAAGAACCAAAGCCTCACAAAATTTCAATGAATGTCATGCTTGACATCTGGCTTGCAGGCATGCACTATAAATCTAGAGCCTTGCCTTGTTGCACACAATTTCTGATCGTTATTTAACATTTTTATAAAAACGCACAGATTGTCAAAAATTTGAAGAAAAGATTATTTGAGGAGACCTTTCCTCTTTCCTAAAGAATATTTACTTCCCAGTTACTTCCTCGTTGGTAAACGCCTTATCAGTCAAAATGGATTGACGACAGTACACGTCCTAAAGCAGAATACAGAACCATTTTTACTTCCAAAACTGTTGAAGTTTAGAAGAAATGATGTGAAAATAAGAAATAGCAGAAGACTCTCTCGGTCCTAGCCCAAAGACGTCGAGTAGTTTGCCTTCTGGAACTCCTAATCTGCACAAGACCTCTGCGGAGCAAGTCATCGGCTCTGAAAATTGCATTGAATCAAACAAAGGGGCACTCTCTTGGCACACTCTTTAGTGTTGAATCCGGCAGACACGGTATTCAATAAACACAGAAAGCTCTGATGCTTCGACAGAAGAACTGACACAATGAGACTGAATAACTAACTACAATGCCCCAGTTGAAGATCTACCATGCGTGGCGCAGATTCAAAGTCCATGCGGCACAACACACATTGCGAAGGAAATCACATAAAGTGGAATTTAGTGTCAAACTCCTGTAGCTACTTTAGAGATCCATCATCATCGGCTCGAGCAAGTTGTGTGAATGTCGTCTGATTTTTTTGTCAAGGCAATACCACATTGAATAACTATGATTTGCAATTCTGACTAAAATAAAAGCACCAAATAAAAACATTGCATATTTACAGGCTCTGACCATTCTCACCCATTTTCCTGTTATTGGACAGTTGTTTGTTCACTTGTTATTGAATCCATACTGTATTCACTAATAAATATTATTACTTATACAAAGGTGAACTTCAGATACAGAAATGTAACTTCCTCGTTTGGCGTCGCTTATCTTTGTCAGATGACACGTTCGCTCTATCGGCCTTTCTCCGGCAATCCAACGTATTTTTTGCCTCGTCTTCAACGCCGGATTCTTTACTTCTGCACGTAAAGTGGTGATTAAACGAGGAAGTATATTATATTTCTGATCAGGACACAAATACTTTACTGCCTTTCTAAGCACCAGTGTACACAGTACATTATGAGCTAAGAATGAATGACGTTTGAATCGTAAAGGGTAGTGTCGTGTACCGGGTGATACAGTATACGTGCAGAAGACTACAGTTGTCGAATAGCAGAATGCGGGATATCTGCATCGTAAGGGGGTAGTGTCGTGTACTGGGTGGTACAGTATACGTGCAGACGGCTACAGTTGCCGAATAGCAGAATGCAGGAAATCTTACATTTTCCGCGACGTCGGGCAGAGAGAATAATTGAACACAGAATTTCTCTACTTTTGTGCGTCAAAGCTGGATGTAACAGAAATGCAAGCAAGGTGCGGATGAGAACGTACCGGTTTATTTATCCGAAGCCGATTCAGAAGTTGGTTATTCGTATATTAATCCCGAAGCCCACTACGTGGGACTTTCGTATAGTACATTACTTCGTCCCATCCAACAACTACATTGCCAGAAGTTGAGATGGAAGATACGGTCTTTTTGATTGGTTGCCGTGTGTTGATGTTTTTCAGTCGCAGTGCATCTTTGCCTCCTGCGTCCTGCACCACCAGTCTACTATGTATAGATATGATATAGGGTTTAATTTTGTTGACCAACTACTTTAAAAATATTGTGGGCTGTGAAACACTATCGTGATTTCTTTTTAATATCTCCATATGTAGTGCAAATCATGAAAAGCGCAAGTACATTAGTACTAAGTACTTTGCTCTACTTGAGTGTATTCTAGTTGCACGGAATCATAAAATTCAAACTGTCATCTCCTTCACAAGGAAAAGTTCTCCACTTCCTCTTTGGTCTTCCATACAACAAGAATTTATGGGAATCACTCTTGTTTGTGGAATTTCTTATCACTTCCACTCCATTTTCTGACCATTTTCTGACTAAGGAGGTGGCTTTCAAACATATCTCTCTTTCTCTGTATCAATCACTCTCTCACTGTCTCCTTCTCTCTATTTCTCTCCCTCTCGTCTTCTCCCTCCACCTCTCCTCTTTTCCTCCCTCTGACTCCCAACGACTTGCAAAAAAACTAACTGAACAGAATCAGACAGTGCTTGAGACTCGGTTCTGATTGGACTGATTAGTTTCTATCAGCAAAGGAAAAAGTCTCAAACCAAGTGTGCCCTGTACTGATGTCTGTTCTTCTGTTTAGTAAGCAAGTTAGGTCCAAAGAGCTTGAAGATCGCGAATAAGTTAGTTAAAAAAGTTTTTCTCCCAAGGCGAAACTCTGGACAAAGTGCTGCGATTCCGAAAATTGGGCGAAACTTTGGCGGTGGTGGGCGAAGAAAGGGCGCACTCTGATTCTGGGCCCGTGGCGTCGGTGTCGGCAACATCTAAAATTGGTACAGTAATGTCAATGCCAAATAACAGTTACTGTGACCCTTTGAACAAGGAAGTATAATAGTCTCAACACTGCAGAAACTGTAATGTCGACATATTTCGATAAGGCGTCTGTGCGCTGAAGTGAATGCCTAACTCAGATTTGAATTCTAACCGAGAAAGACATAAAATTAGGAAGTTAATAAGTTCGCTTTGAATCTCCAGAGAAAAATATGACGGTCTGAGTTCTCGTTTGTTTTGTGAAAAAAGTGTGTTAGATGTGAGCTGTTTACAAAAAAATCCTACGCAACATACGATACGCACACTATATAACAAATATTTATTAAAACAAAATGTTGCACCGAAAAAAATATCACATCTCTTGTTACCATCAAACTTTTACTTGCGCAAGAAAACTTTCTTGCACAATATTGTATTGTTTAATTTATATTGATTATTGTGAGTTAAGTTAGAGTAATTCGTAAAGGGTTCGCAATGTTCGCGCACTAATATTTTAATGCGTAATTGATTTGTTTGCAAGAACATCAACATAATGCATTTTGCATTTCTCTTTTGACTTTTTTTTTGACCTTTAGAACTTTACCTATTAGTCCACGTGATCAAATTAGCGAACAAAAGAGCAGACTCTACATCACATGTCAAAATTGTTGACCGTGGACAAAGAAGATCGTGAACAGGTCATGCTAAAGTATAAGACGTGCTGGTGATGTCTCATTGCCAGTACTCATTTTTACAGTTTTAGAAAAATACGCATACACCAAATAGATTGTGGTAAATACATATGAATAATCAGCATTATTGGTCCCCTGATGTGGGCCCGGGGTAGGCCAGGTGCAGTCGGACAAAAGTCCACACAAAAGTTTAAGATCGCCGTTCTCAGGCCTAACTCTGGCCCAGACTGTGCCGGTGCGCGGCCTAGTCTAGACCCGGGCCGCCACACCTGCGCGCGCCTCGCACCTGCCAAAGTTTCGCGTTGTAGGGCTCAGCGACCACGCCAAAGCACGGGTTCCCCATCCCGTTATGAACCTGTTCTTCTGAAACATTAAAGGGGCGCGGATCATCGTCTACTCTTCACTCATTCGGTCGATTTTATGGCCGCAAAATAGTACAAAATGGTCACAAAAAGAGGCCGGGCGTTATTTCCCGCGCAGGGAACTCAAAAGATCAAAATTCCCCCGGACGGTTGTCAATAAATCAACATGCATGAGTACAGTAGAGGCTGCAGGTGGGGTAGAACAAGATAAAAAATGCTTTAACGTTAGCAAATTGCGTCGATCCTTACATTTTTATATTTATTATCGGCGGTTTCCTTATGGGCTAACTTATGCCCTCAAAAAACGAAGCTATATTTGCATTACAATTACGTACTACGGAATTTTGTATTACACCACACCAGTCTGAAAGAAGAATCAAGAAATTGAGGTGAAAAAAATATTTTTGGGCAAATTAATCTTTAAATTGTGATTCGCACGCGGGTTTGTTACGCGTAAACTCAAACAAAAACTACGGAAGTTGTCAGTATATTAATTTTATTTTCAACCATGAGCCTGCATAATTTTAGTGGTCACATTACGTACGTAAACAAGTACATAAACTTCCCAGTTTTCCGTTCAATGTTAAATATTAGTACTCATTTTTTGGTTTACGCTCTGATACGCCATCATAAACTAGAAAGCTGTTTTACATTTCATGACTATTCCTTCCATATTCTATCACGTGCAGAGTGATCTTGATCTTTAGTTCAATTTCAGCAAGAAATCACTCTGCTTCGTCATAAGTTCAGGTTCGTACGTGACAAACCGCACATTGGAAGCGTACGTGCGTTTAGGAAGATTCCGGAGTCCTGCTATTGTGTTATTTACGTTCGCTCCAATGTACAGAAAAAAAGCAGACACTTGACCAGTCTGGCGCTCACCTTTGCTGTCATCATCTAATTAATTCTCTAGTTTCTATAGTGTGTATCGCTGACCTACAGTATGAAAAAGGGGCGCGGGGTGATTTAGGTTCAAAGAACACACAAACCACGGGGCGATTACAGGAATTTTCTATGAGGGAATTTTTCATTACAGCTAAATAAATTATTCTTTCTAGTTTGATATATTTATACAAAGAACCACATAACCTGTGGGCGAACATAAATTAAAGAAGCTTGTCTAAATTTTTAATAGCACACATATAGTAAAAAAAATGTCTACAAAAACCTGAAAAACTGCAAATATTTGAAGGACAAAGGCGAGCTCCTTTATTCAGGGGTGTCTTATGACATGTTCTGCATATGACTTGTGATCGCAAAGAAGACAACGAGTTTCAGATTGAAATCACCTTGGTTTTTTTCTCGCCATATCAAATTTTAGTCATTCTCTATCCGTACAACTTGCACATGTGAGGAAGACAGCACGGCCCTATAATGCGGAAAATTCGCATCCCCATAGCGAGGCGCCGGCCGAGACGAAACTCGGTTAGCGAAAATTAAATTTCCCAACAACTAACTAAATTGCCTATGAAGAACCAGATAAAATGGAGCGCCGTGTGGTGGGTGAGCAGGCGCACTTGATTTGTTTTCGCCGCGCACCATCAATGCTTCGCATTGGCACGAGTGCACGCGCCTCGATAGAGCACTGTACAACATCAAATACCTGCGGCACCGGAGAGAAGATTCGATCATGCTTCACTTTATTGCAAGTTCTAGGTGTAATTTTGAAAGCACTGCATTCTAGTGTGTTACCCTTCACAAGCAGTAAAATAGTGGCGGCTCAAAATGAATAAGTTGAAGCACTGAAACGTATATTAGACATCTTTTCAATAAAGTAGTCGCTGCACTTTTGCAAATGTTCGAATATATGTGAGTATATGCAAAACAGGCAACCACCGGGCGTCGTGGCGGGCGCCTGTAAGCCAGCTTCTTGGCGGTAGAGAGTGGTGGATGGAGTGAGGTCGGGAGTTCTGGGTGCTGTCTCTATGTCGGCGACCGGACGTCCGTGCCAAGCGACGCGTCGCCAGGGGATTGTCCGGGGAGCTGGGCGATTCCTGGGCGGACAAGGAGGTGCGTACGGCTCAGGGCCCAAAGGCAGCAGGCAAAAGCACCCGCGCGTTGACAGTGGCCGGATCGCGTCCGCGAGATATATGAGCTTCCCCAGCCTGGTCAACCTTCAGACCCACTCTTGCTTTTTTCTTCCAATGAAATTCATTTTTTGGTAAATAAGACTGGGTTTAATAATTTATTACAATTACAGTTTCGTTTTCTACAGTGACGAGTGAATTATAAAAAAAGCGCTAGCTGATCGGAGACCTTTTTAATAGCGCGCACGCCGCACACACTACACACTTCTCACAATGCGAAACGAATACAACAAAATTCTTTTATACAAGTGGTCCAGTGGCAGCGCGTTCGTCTCTAACGCAATCGACCCGAGTTCGATTCCGGCCCGTGACACCTTTGAAACCACCACCAGGCGAGGGAACCATGGGCGATCCCTCCTGGCCCTAACCCGAAGACGTCGAGCAATTTGTCATCGTCGCCTACTGCTCAGGACCTCTGCGGAACATGTCATAAGCAAACCTTGAAATTGTACTTTGAACTCCCTTGAATAAAGGTGCACGCTCTAGAAACGTAAAACAAATTTTTATACAAGGAAAAAACAATGTTTTAAAACCTTTATTTTAATCATCTCAATTTGAAAACATAAATATAATATACTCTGTACAGAATGGTGTGGGGCGGAGAAGTGTAGTTTGTAGAGAGTCACTTCAGACCTGAAATGAGACGGTCGAAATAATAGAATCGTATTATGTAAAGTTGGGTGCTTTGTTTGTTTGGATGTTTGATTGATTGATTGTGTGTTTGTATGATGTGCGTTACGCTCAGGAAGTAATATTGGTTCAGTAGTTCACGTTCTCGTGCACTGCGCCTCTCAAAAAAGTCTCACCCTGCTGTCTGCAATTGTGCCCGCTCGCGTACTCCTCTCATCATCAGAATAATTGTCATAAACGGCAATTCCGTGATCATTTCTCAATTTGTTTATATCAATTGCCGTTGTGCCGACAGCGCCACCAGCTCGACCACTTCCACTGAAATTATGTTGATATGAGGCATTTTCTTTTGATTACATATAAGTGCTCTACGTAATTCTCCAACAACTGTGCCTTGGTAGGATTTATGAGCTTTGACAGAAAATGAAACAGCTATACAAACTAATTCAAAGAGGACACAAGCAGAGGAAACACCTTGCTAAGATTTCATAGTTGATAAAATTATCGAATATTCTCATTGCCTTTGAGTTGTATATTCCAGCCAAACATATGTATGTGGGTATTTGCAAAATAATAATTGCCCTGACTTGAAACCGACCGCGCTGTATTTGATCGACTCCTCGTGTGGTCCAAAAGCGCTTGCACGAACACTTGATTCTTGTGGTAGTCACCGCCTCCCTGGAGATGAAAGACAACAGTTTTGAGACAGTTATGATTGGGTAATACTGTAGACTTCCTACCGGGGCAAAGCCGAAGTAATACCGTAGATTTCCTACCGGTGCAGAGCCGAAGTGGACCAAAACAAGTACGAATAACTCAGTATACCTCAACCAAATCACGGGCGTCCTCCATCTGCAGTCGGTTGTACATTCTGACAATCTTCGTGTTATCCAATTGTTTGAATTTCTTGCTGTTCACCAACACTTTTTTGATGTAATTGTTGTTGACATGGGTGAAACTGAAAAGGGTAAGCAATGAATTTAACTCTGAGTGGGTCTCGTGCCCAAAGACTCGTCCGGTAAGCGGTAAGCTTTAGGTTTCTTATACACTACTGGAATAATTGTGTAATCCATATAGACTTTCCATATAGATTTTAGTTTAGTGCATCTCCTGTCACGAAAAACAGAGAAAAAATATACGCGAATAATTTATCGATTCTTATAGGAAAAATGGTAAAGTACAAAAATATTAGGTGTGGAAAAAAGATATTATGAAAATAATAAAGGGGAATGGGTTTGATATTTAAACACTTACGTATCTCTAATCCAGTGATGTCCATGCATTCCAGCGATATCTTCCATTCCGGACATCGTCTTATCGATTAACTAAACATACAAGCTACCAATATTGCAAGTCTTCAAGATCAAACGGAATTTTGATAATTTACGATTAAAGCTAAATAACAGTTGGTTTTTGAAAGGTGCGTGAACAGGCGGGAATTTTGATAAATAATTTACGTTTAAAGCTAAATAACAGTTGGTTTTGAAACGTGCCGTGAACAACTAACTGCATTCTTACGAATTTATGCAAAGCGGGGTCGATTATTCATTCTAATCTTATTCATTTGCATATGATGCATGGGAATGCAGTTACTCAACATACTTTCAAAAACCGGACGTTATTTCGCTTTAATGTTTTCAGAGGGTTGGCCAAAATATGAAGATAAAAAAAACAATAAATAGTTCTGACCTCCTGATAAATGTGTTCTGTCATATTAGATTTGTGAACGTTTTTCTTCTCTACTTGAAGGAATTCGGCGATCGGTTTCAATGTCATTCCCTTGAAAGTAATGGAAGAATATAGTGGGAAATGATATGTTCCACGATAGGATAGTAAATTCAGTCTACTTACTAAGACGCGCCCAGATACTAGGGCCCAGTTCTAATAAAACCACAATAAGCGTTGAAACACGGCATTGAACCATCCTTGAATAAAAGAGCGCGCTCTTCTAGCGTAAAAGATTTATTTATTTATTTATTTAGAAAACCACCGAGGATCAACCGTGCAGCCAGTCAATTTAGTGAATGAGTTTATAACCGATGAAGAGTAACGCTAAAGTTTAAGTGAGTCAGTAACCGTAATTTAGTGTACAGCTAATAATCGATAAATAGTAGTTCAGTATGATTAGATGTCTATAAATTTATACAGGATATAATAAGCCAATTAGCGAATTAGCCAATCGTTGTCCGGATATTTACCCCAATAAGGATAAAACTTAAAATGTCAAACCTGTAGGAACACCGTAAAGTAGATGACGACAATAGTAGCTGTAATGAACATGTTCTTAGCTGGAATATCGGGCATAGCCACTACCAGACCGTAGGCAATTGCACCACGCAGGCCACCGTATGCCATAATGAATTGATCGACCTGCAAGTTGTATAGTGGATAATCTACAGTAGTCGTGTCGACCTGTGGCCGTATGCACGAACAGCGGGAACCTCCCTGGGTGGGAGAGTTCGTCTCTGCGTCTCTCTGATTCGTTAGATCCCTCTCTTTCTCTCACCTCCCACTGGGAGGCTGGGAACCTCCCGGCGCGTTGGTGCATACGTCCACTGCAAGTTGTATAGTGGATAATCTACAGTAATCGTGTGCCGAAATATGATATCCTGTTTTGAACATGAATCCACCAATACATACAATTCAAGGCTTATTGGATTCTTTTTTTACCATTATACATCTTCTTGGCAGAGCTTTGTATATATCACATAGTTTATTTAGCGATAACTACATTGGAAGTATCTAGTAACATAAAATGGAAGAAATATTAATACGAAATTGATACCTTTGTAAATTTGTTCAATCTGAATCTATTAAGGAAACCGCACATGACAACGACGCCTGAAAGAAGAATATGGAATTAAGTCGGCTCCGATCCCACATAAACCGATCCTCCGTCCGGTACTCCGAAACATTATTTATTAGTTTATCAAGAAAATAAGGCATCAAAACTTACCCAGCGTTCTGTAAATGAGACAGAATACTACAGTAAGTATGATAAATGGTGTGTCCCAGTGGTGATCCGAAGATACGGTAGAAAGACCCAGGAAGATGAAAATCACTGTTTCAGAGGAAAGGGAAATCACCTAAAAAAAGTATAAATTATATTTTATTTTATCAAGTAATTCATCATCTCAAGCATGTCGTCAACGCTGTTCACGACCTAAAAAGTCCGAGCTTTGAACTGTATTGAAACATAAAGCGTAAGCATATTTTTTATTACCCCTACGGTTATCTTTAATGGCTTTAGTGACTTTAGTACTTTCTCTTTTCTTTGATTTTCCATTTACAGTATTATCACCCTTTATCAACTGAAAGAATCATGCAACTGGAAATAAATTATTATTACTATTATTCATAGGCATAGGGCATAGAGCCATAGGGCGTGCTAAGGTGACCAAGTTCGCCAACTTCATTTAATAAGGAGTTTAAACCCAGGAAAAACTAATAGGAATCGTGGATGAGATTCGGAAGGTTAACCTTGACAAAGTACTGAATGGCGTCCGCGTTCTTCTCCGGCACATTCTCTTTCACATACTGTTTCATTGCGGCACCGCAGAATACAATGCTGAAACATTTAAACGTTGGGCGAAACGATAAAGTATACCCCTTTATATGAGCCGAATTCTCTGAAATTTTGCTGTAGGTATTGCAGAGCAAGTGTGGCCAGCTATACGCCTACTGTGGCTGTATGCACGAACGCCGGGAATGTGCTCCCAGCCTCCCAGTGGGAGGTGAGAGAAGGTGAGGGATCACGCAAATCTGCGACACGTAGAGACAAATTCTCCCAACTGGGAAGGATCCCGGGGTTCGTGCATACGGCCACAGGTGGCCGTATGCACTGGGAGACACTCCATTTTGGGATAAATCTCCCACTTACTTACCAGCAGCTACTACTTTTCACCCCATTATGACTTGGTAATTGTGTCCGCTCCAGCAGCCAATATGCGATACAAAATGCTGTTGCTTTAGTTAAAATCGTGCGCTTACAATTAGTTTGAAGCTTCTCTATATAATGATAAAAATCTAAAAATCAAAAAACGTACGCCATAATACTGGAGAGTCCAAACATTTCGGCAAAGAGGTAGGACGCATATGGAATAACGATCACAAATACGGGATTGAGCACGTTCACCGAACGGGAATATCTGCAAAGAATTGAGCGAACTTAATTGGTATTTTAGTTAATTTGATCTCCGTAATATCGGCTGACTTTCCCCGAACGTTTCTCATAATAATAAATACGGCAGCGAAATACCGGCCTGCTTTTGAAACACATCGAGTACACCAGATCTCGTATGCAGCTTATGCAAATGAAGATAAATTAGAATAAAAATCGAGCTAAATTCGAGCAACTTTGCATAAATACGTAAGAATTCAGAGGTCCACGATGCTTTTCAAAAACCTGCCGGTATTTCGCTTTAATATACTTTTTGAAACCAACTTTGTAATGAAGCATGCAATGGCTGCAAAGAGAAGTCCGGTTGCTATTCCTCCAACGGCGACTACAAGGTAGGAGACCACTCCGAAGATGTAATCCTGAAACATGGACATATACCGTAAGCCATGGTGTTTGGGGAACTTCACAACAATTTTGAAAGTCTCGGAGAGAGAGAGAGAGAGAGAGAGAGAAAGAGAGAGAAAGAGAGAGAGAGAGAGAGAGAGAAGATTCAGCCAAAATTAAGTTAAAATAAAAACTCACTTGAGTGATCAAATTCTCTCCACCAATCAGCGTAAAGTCGACGAACATACGGTAGAACACCTGAACTCAACATTTACTAGGAGTAACTGTGCAAAACTTACTACTTGCACAATGATATTATAGGTGTAATATGGTTGGGTGTATAGGCTAGCATAGCGCGCCTATTATTCGAAGAATTTATTAATAGAACCCTTGAACGCCGTGAAATTCTCTACAACCCTGGTGAATTTCGCTTGCTAATATTAAGTATTACCTTAGTTATTATCGATGGAAAACGCTGCTTATAGTTGATAGCTTTTATAATATCTAAGAGTGCCATATAAAAAAATTGTGCACATAATCAAGTGATATAAAAATAAAAAGTGAAAGAAAAACTTACGACAGCCACTCCGTCATTGAGGAGCGACTCACCGAAGACCGAGATGAAGAGCACATCGTTGACCTAAACGGTGGAAGAGATTATAGTATATGTGATGAATGAATGTGTGATGCTATTATAACTCAACTAGTGCTAACGGGAAATAAACGGTAATACATGTCAAAATCTTATTATATAAAGGAGAAGAGTTTGTGGCTGGGTGAACTTATTTGTGGTTACGACCACAACGAATTTTTCCTACGTTTCAGACATTTGGTATAAGTAGGTATATGTTCCATATTTACAAAATATGCGCAATAGGATTTCTTAACACAAACGTTGGAATATACGCTTCAGGCGTTTCATATAAATATGCGCACTTCGAAGTTCGAAGTATCGTTTACGAAGCATACTTTAAACTTAAATGCCGCCTCAGGCTGCGATAGCCGTCTGGTTCTGGTGTACTAATATTCAAAGTTTAACTTTCAGAGAAGACACATAAGACCCTATTTTTAATCTTACAATTCTCACGCCATTACTATAAGCGTGAGAAATGAAAAATTTGACTTTCTTCCTAAGGTGTGCCAAGAAGAAGCTTCAGATATTCTACTTTTTATACAGTAGTTAAATACAACCAGACTACAGACTATAAACAACAAACAACAAACCCCCAGTTCCTCAAAAATGACAATCACAGCGACGGGATCGACGTCAGCGGCCACAGAACCGAATAGGAGAAGATGAATGAGATTGGTCTCCACCGAGAAGATACCGGTCAGGGAAATGGCCCACAGGGAAAGCGCTGCAAGACCAAATGGTTTTAAAGGTGTATCATACGACGAAAAAAAAGTTTACTCCATATCTATATCATTCGAGTGCACTTTCGCGATTTAGAACGTAGACGATCGCAAATGCTAACAAGGATTAACGCTTTTGTACTCTAATGTTGAATTGTCCTATAATAACAAAATCCAAACTCGAAAAACTACAAGATTAAAAAAAATATTATTATTACCCACCGATGGCAACAATGTTAAACGTGGTTCCGATCATAGAAAACATCAGAATTGAGCCCAAATTATCGAAGAACTGTCGAGCCGGCATGAAATAACCTAAATTTCTATATTCAATAAAAATTTATTCAAAATTCACCCATCCGCCCGCCCGCATTGTTCGACTGGTTTTGTTCTACTAACAATAAGTTGGCAGCGCGTAACGTGTAATTTTATTCCCACAAGTCTACCACATCATATATAGATCTCTACATTACATGTTGCTAATATGTTTATTTTTGTGCATCTGCCCGATCCTGTGGAAAACAGGAGAAAAATAAAGGTCCAATCGTGTTTAAAGCGAAATACCGGCCAGTTTTTGAACCGGCCGCATCGTGGACGACTGATTCTTACGTATTTATGTAAAGTTACTCGAACTTAGCTCGTTTTTAATTTATGGTAATTAGCACAAGCAGAATAAGAATGCTGGTGTACTCGATGTGTTTCAAAAACTGGCCGGTATTTCGCTTTAAATATATTGCGGTCGTCTCTTATGAGCTCTTGTAGACCAATACGAATACCTACCTGCATCAAAGACTAACGGTGGTAGCAAGTACAACATGAAGACCTCGGAATCCAGGAAGAATTCATTCTAAATTGAAAATTAATATTTAAAAGTTATAAAAAGTTCATTTTTTTCAAAACGTTTCTGATTGTGAGCGCATGCCAGCTCTGGACAAAGATATTTGCAAACCTAATTCGGGGGTAATTGTAATAAGATAGATAGATATACAGTAACCTAAACCAACCTTCTTTACTCCGGCAAGGTTGAGTACGATACCGATAATCAATCCAATCATGATAAGCAATGAAGAATCGGGGAACATTTCCGTCATGTGGGGGATCAAATGGAAAACTGAAAATAAATTTCATTGTCATGCCATGGGCCATGGGAAGATAGAACGCTAGTTAGGTAGCAAAGCGGTAAGGTTTATCTCTAACACCGACAATAACATGTTTCAACAGTCGTACTCTTTATTTTTACATTACTACGGCATACGTGTAAACCGAAATTCTTCTACAAAGAGCGAAAATCTTTTCGTCAATTAAACATGGTGAGTGTATAATGCTGGTAAACTGAATTCCCTTTGTTGTAATTCCTCACGAATTCGGAGAATAATAAACTTATTAATCAGCGTTCATTGTTCAAAAACATAAAATAAAACTTTAGCACTGACTAATTTTGGCGACCGAGGCGACAATCAGCCATATGCATATCGTGAGTGGGACCTTGACTTCCTTCCAATGGAATACAGCGATCGGATATCGAGTGATCGTTTCCTCATCTCCCTCTTCACCGTCGCCATTCTAAAAGGCACACTTTAGACGAGTTTGAATTCATGAAACTTCGCCAGCTGTGCGCCACGTGGGAGCTACAGGTTCGCCACGTGGTAGCTACATGTGCGCCATAAGTGCGCATGCTCTTATGGTACACCGCGAGCCAGTGTAGCGACACCAGAGCACCAGCCGGCGAGTTATGCGCCAACTGCATTTATAATATTCGGCGCGCCAGCCGCGCCCGCTTGGTAAAGTCCTGACGGAGTTCTTTTACCTAGAGAATGCACGGAATTTTTGGATGCAATCCCCCAAACCCAATACTCTTAACTTTAGTACACATTTGCTATTAATAAAAAAATCAATAGTGCGTAAGTTTACAGCCACCCCTCGTAAATTATATAAAAAGCTCCTTTACACTGGAGGAAATTCACTTTTTACAATGTTTTACGTAGATAGAAAAGAGATAAGCGTAGGGGGGCTGCACCAGCCACGATTATTCACTGATTATAACGGAAAGTCAAAAAAGTCTTGCGCTGGCGATGCAAGGAATTCCAAAAACGTCCTTTTCCAGAATTATCTCTTTTAGGAATGAATGATCCAAAGTCTTAATTTAAATAGTCACTGTATACCTTTATAAACAAAGGTTACGGGTGTAAAAGCAATACCACGGTAAATTATTGCATAATCATATAATAAAGCATCATTATACACAGTCAAATCCAGAAAATCCAAAAATAAACTGCAAAGAGCAAAAAAGCAATCACCTCTGAATCCTCCGCAGCGGCAAATGACGCATATGTTAATAAACATAATAGAATAATCCACCACTTCATTTGATATGTTCGCCTATGAACTAATAGGTTTAATCTGAAATCGTGCAAATTGAATAACCAAAGGCAATCAAGTAAAATTAGGAAAAAAAACGTACAAGAACCATTATCTCACACTCTGTACCGACCAACGCTCTTCGAAAAAAAACGTTTGCTTTTCGAAGAAACAAACAAAAACTTGAAATACAGCTTTCCTGAAGCACGGATGGTTTTTGGAAATGGGTGTGGTACCACATAAGAAGTGCTGAGGTACTGAAGCAAGTAAAGTACTTCGGTGTTACGTGTTACTAATTATATGTGTAGTATCTGTGCGCATAAATTCGGAAGTCCGATAAGATTGCAAGAGCTAGAACATATATGTACTACAGTTGCTTGGTATCTTTGCTCAACTCATCGAAAGACACAAAAATTACTCCGGGGTCTGACACTCACAGAATTATTTCACATTTGACACTACACTTCCGATTCCGACTTCACTATCTAAAAGTTGGTTCGTCTGAAGGACATAAATTTTAACATTTCCATAATTTGCGCCTTCGTGTTAGTATTTTGATAACGCTGAATGAAGACGTTATGAGTTTATGAGGGCGCAAAGGCCACACACACAGCTGATCAAAGGGTGACAAAGGGTACTGGTATGGATGGAATTTATAAACCGTGATCTGCTTGCCAGGTTCGACTTTTGAGACTGACTGGTCATGCTATAATATTGCACGTACTATTGAGTACTATTTACTTATAGATCGAAGCGTCTTTATTAATTACTTGGAGAGATAAGAGGTCTGGAGATAGAGAGAGAGAGAGAGAGAGAGAGAGAGAGAAAGAGAGAGAGTGTGCGAGAGAGAGTGTGAAGAGAGGTGGCGAAGAGAAAGAACTCCTGAACTAAATGAACCAGTAAGTTTGAAAATAAGTCATGATGGTTCAACGAAAGATCAACGAAATTTCCAAATATTTAAATTCGCTCATGGCTAAGTTAAAATCGCTTATTGAGCATTCAAAAGCAAACGTTCCCGGTGCATGGAAAACTGCGTTTTTTCGGTAGTTTTAATTTTAATATTATACTGTATACCTCTATTACAGTTTTCTGAAGCGATGAAACGATAACGAATGTTTTAGTGGTGCAAACCACATCATAAAGTTGCCGATGTAGGAGACTCTTCAAAAAATTATTACGTCAAATCGAATGTGGTACGAACACACATCAATAAGGAGGAAAACTACTCTTGTCGTTTCATCTGACATACTTTTTTTTAGAAAAACGGACATACTGAATAATCATATTGGTTGAACCTCTTCAGTCTCAACTCTCAACCAAATGGAAAGAAATTACAGTCGGTATTTAAAAACACCTATTTTATAATGGATTCAACATATGAAGATTGAAAAGGACAGGCGTTAAAAATAAATGGAGGCAAGGTCTTATCATTACCACAACACGGACATTACTGTGAAAATTTCCGAAGAAGCCGGAACCTGTTGGTTTGGAAATACGCGTTGACGGCACTATTCACAAGCACATAAAAGTGGAGGAAAATCAATGAAACTTCAAATTTTGTCGGTGATAATGTTAAAAATAAACTATTTTAATGTGCATTCATACTGTTAGTGCGCAGAGAACGCATTTAGCAAACTCCGTTGATGATAAAAACTAAAACGATAATCATTCCAAAAAAGCAACAACAGAAGCGCTGAGAAACTGAGCGATTCAATACTATGCTTTCTCAGTGTTCTGGTCGATCGACATTGGTTTTTTGACAACCATGCATGATTTTATAAAGAAAACTGGCAAGCCTTGCCACCGTTTGAATTGTGTGAATTTTACCTTGCCTTACAGTGTTGAAACAACAATTTTAAACGGAAAGTGCACTTTTTAACAATCCTTCACCTCGACGTCATAGACAAAATATTCATGAAAATAAATCTAGACTGGTCTTCAGTCTCAAAACAGGAGCAAATTCCTACAAACAGTAGTCGGTTGAAGCTAAGCCGTGGCGTAGAGAAGTTATAATCGACTTAGAGAGTCTTAATTGTGGAATGGCGATAAGGGGAGCGACACCGAATCTATACGCCAGAAAGTGCTTTATCAGAGCAAACCGAAGAGGACTCAGGCCGGAGACACGTGTGAAATAATTACCACTGATCTACGTTGCCGGATTCTGCTTTTAACAGATCTAAATGTAACTGCGGGGTTCTTGTTCTAGAAGGTGGGTAGAAGATTCATGAAAAAGGGAGGGAGCTTCACCCGACCCTGACCTCTTTAAAGTGGTTTCATTTTAACATATTAACAGCAAAATCAATAACATGAGTTTTGTATACTACACATTGTGCAATAGCCGTATGTATGTATATAATGCTTCTCTTGATGCCCTATGTAACTATGTTCTTCTGTCTGTGCCCGCTAAGGCGTAGTTGGTGCAAAGCATGCTCATAACATTGTATGTAAAGATCTTAAAGATCTATTTAAATTCAAATAATGTTGATACTGGTATTAGAACTTCATTGATTTCCTTCAATTCTTATATATATATATATAATTCTTGTAAGCAGCAATTCTTGTACGTCATTTTTACCATGTTCTTTAACAACCTATGAAAAAGTAAATAAATTCGTGCAAACCAAATGACACACTCATGACTGGAAAACATTTATTTACAAACAAATCCTGAATGTCAATATGAATATGTATATAGTATATTGGTCATTTGCACTTCCGCGGGTGGCGTCGCGTAGAGTAAGCCTAATTGAAAGGACTTTTTTTATTATTTAAGTACCAGCCGGCTACGCCGCCCGAGGCGACTTTCTATTACATTTTTATTTTATGTATACGTGAAACGTGGATCCAAAAGTAGTTACAAGAAATTAGAGTATGGATCATGGGCAAAAATCCTCGCTTCGTTGTTCTTTTTGCTGCTCTAGATCTGTATGTTCTTTGTAGTTTTTTCGTAGTACTTTGAGCGCCGCCCACTCGCACGGCTGATACGGCACACGCATTCCATATATGCAGCTTTTTTCGGTATTTTGTGAAAGGGTCGCTCGGGATGTGAGATGGCTCAGTGCATGGGAACATGAACTACTGAACCAATCCGACTTCCTGAGCGTAACGCACATCATCCAAACGTACAATCAAACAAACAAACAAAGCTCCCAACTTTATATAATAAGATATTGTTAGATTTTCCCATACTCGTACGTTATCCTAGTGATGATAGGTAGTAAACACATTACACTTCTTCTTTTAGAAAATTCCCAAGTTTACTAAACTGTCAGTTTAAAAAAAAGTTACAGAAGCTCGCATCCGTATGGTTGAGATAGAGATCTTGGCAAAGTTTCCAAAAATGTGCTATTTCATAACATGACGTGGGTAAAAATCCATTTTTTGGGTAAAACGTGGGTAAAAATCCACATTTTTTTCAACGGGCAATATGTAAACCATATTCACATACCATACTACACATAATATCGTACATAAAAATCGAATTTTTGAATTCCCTCTTCTTTCTCATATGTTCGGTATCAAGACTTGATCCTGATCTGCAGGCTTTTTCCTGTCCGAGAGACAGTCCATAAAATGAGAGCAGCAGACGACACAGATGCAAAGCACTATGGCGCAAATGGAGAGCACAAAGAGGGCAGAGAAGAAAAATAGTCCCTGGAGTGTGGAGACGAACGACGTCAGACGACCCGAATCCTGTAAATTTTCATAGACGATCGTGATTGGATGATACTGTAATAGATGGTCACTTATTTGAATGGTCAGTCTCACGAAAAAGCAATGCGCTGAAACTTTCCTCGTATGTTTCATGGTATTCATGTATGTGTAAGATAGGTTTCCAGTATGCGGTATCTTCCCTCTTATTCTAAACTATATAGCCGCATACTGTCTCCCCTATCTTATAGTATCTCTCATTGTTTATCCCCCGTTGACCTAGGCCGCCCTACAACCGCCGGCCTAGGGAGAGATAGATAGAACGAGCCAGTTGCTCTTGCACATCTATAGAGAGCACTCCGCACCACGAATAAAGACATGCTTGGATATTTTGTGTGTTAATCATATTACCGACATAACAACATTGTATCCGATACCAAGGCGAGGTATCAGGATATAATATGGCGACCGCGGAGGTCTATCAAATTTTCCGATAGACTCCGAACCTACCATCCTATTCGCATTTCTTCAACGACAGCACAACTTCCAATCCCCTATTCAAAACCCACTAACCCCATACGTCAGAATATTTGAACTTCCGCCAGATTCCATCCATACTGATACTCTTTCGTCAGACTATTATTCCCGCAAGGTCTACTATTAAATTCTGTGCCAAACGGTTGATAGAGAAGCGTTTGGACCATCGTGAACAACTCAGGAGCTGCTACCAGACCGCCGTTGGTTTAATTTTTCTCAGGGTATGAGTTGTAGGGACCATAATAAGTGTATTCGTTAGTTACTGTTCATTATTTTAGTAAGAAGGACTCGTATTTTTAAGTGACTATAAGCAGCCCCGTAAGGACAACCCAACTATGCTAGGGATAGATTATTATTGATTGATTTTTGACAAGGGCCCCGCTAAGATGACGTGCGAAACATCCCCGGCAGTAATTATGGTAGGGATGGTTGGGCAGCAAGGACTAGCCGGATCCCACTAATAGCTAGTTGAGGTAGAATAATTATTAAGAAATGCAATTAGACCACCCAGTAGGCGCCCACTGAGAGTGGTCCGTCCTTATGTAATTGAAATATTTGAGAAGTCACGTTAATTATTTTTTCGAATAATGTTCTAGGATGATGCACTTGTCATTAATTTTTGTTTATTTCCTGAAGTTGGGTGTTATCTGAAGTTGTTGTTGAATTTTTAGAGCCATTTCTTGTTTAGTTGAAGTTTAGAACTCGTGATTGTTAAGATCAGGAAAGATGGTGCGTATAATTTTAGCCATTTGATGAAAGATCTAGAAATTGTGATTTGATAGTTGATAATATCTCGTTTTGTTATTCGTGGAACCCTGTTCCATAGAAGAGCTGGGGTCCAGCTCTTGTTCGGAAAAGGGCATGTAAGATAGGTTTCCAGTATGCGGTATCTTCCCTCTTATTCTAAACTATATAGCCGCATACTGTCTCCCCTATCTTATAGCATCTCTCATTGTTTATCCCCCGTTGACCTAGGCCGCCCTACAACCGCCGGCCTAGGGAGAGATAGATAGAACGAGCCAGTTGCTCTTGCACATCTATAGAGAGCACTCCGCACCACGAATAAAGACATGCTTGGATATTTTGTGTGTTAATCATATTACCGACATAACAACATTGTATCCGATACCAAGGCGAGGTATCAGGATATAATATATGCATTCGGTATTTGTGATGTTTTCCAAATCTACAATTTGGACATGACTGTGAGATACAAGCATGGAGCATGGCATACTCGACGGTTTTCAATCAATTGATTACTCAGATTTTTATTTTCTATGAAAAAAACTACTATCTCATCTGAAACTATCATTTGTGTAACGTATTTTAGCAATGATTTCCCTGATACTACAAATCTCACACGAGCGCCGCAGAGATGCCGATTTATTCGCTCTTTTCTAAAATTCACGAAAAATGTGGTAGAATAATAGGAGGAGGAATTATAAAGAGGGGTGTTCCTGGTGCACACAAACCGGAGGTTCATTCACTCTCTTTCTCCCTCTTGTCTCTCTGTCTCTGTGTGTCTCTCTCTGTACCCTTCTCTCCCCTCTCTCTCTATGCAAGCGATTCTGTAAAAACTACGTATATAAAATATAAACCTTCTTATATAAAAATTAGAAAAAAAAAGAAACCCTTACCGCATCCATAGTCATTTTGTGTGTATTCAAGTCGTCGTTGTCAAACCATGTTGCAACAATCTGTCAATTTGAATGAATGAGTCTGTAAAGAAATCTTTCAATACAAAAAGATAAAAAGATTCTGAGGAAACGAACACGACGACAACCAATAATTAACTATGCTCTAAAAAACAAATTATGCTCCCTTTTGTTGGTGTCTGAGCGTCTAGGGTCTGTCTAAGTGAGTTAACTAAAAAGACAACGACAAAACAACATAGCAAAAAGACAATAAGTCCGAGTTTCCGCACAAATAAACATGGACGAAATAGTTAGTGGACGCGTTTTAAATATTCAATTATTTGTCCTTCTTTTTTTGAACAACAAGGAAGAAAAGAATATGAAAGTGAGATTTAACAAAACTTCATGATTCTCACAGACTTACGCACAGTTGAAGCCGTAAATCTTGGAGTTAATAGAGTAAAAAGAATAAGGAAACTGTCCAAGGCGTAAATAAACGGGTGTAAATTCAAAACACTTTTTCGAGGCAGGTGTGGGGTGTTCGAGTTATTCAGTTGATTATTATGTCTAAGAATCTTATTGTCAGAATGAAAGCTCCGAAATTCCTTATGAATTTCCTTGGGTGCTTTGCGGGTTCAAATCAGTGATGCATATTTCCTCTTGCAATAAAAAAAAGAACTTTGAATATTAGAGAGTATTCCATATTCGGATGCAGAAAAGAGAGAAACGGATGAGAGTATGCTATTATGTACAATCAGAGGAGAGAGTTCAGAGAAAGAACATAAAATCCCCCTCTTACGACCTTATTTTGACATTATGTCAGAAGTGAAGCGTAATGTACATGCACCCAATGTTTTCATGTTTAGATCAAAATGTCAAGAGTTTTTTGATGTAAAAGGCTAAATAGTGGTCACTTGACTTACAGTTAGACACCTGAACTCGGAAGTCGGGTAGCGCACGGCGAAACCCTTCGGGAAACTTTCGCGGACGCAAAGTAGGAGCGACGGATGTACGAAAAAGCGAAAATTAATGCAGAACCAGAGAAAGGGGTGCGCGGCGACTTTGGCCAGGTCTTCGCGAAACGGTGATCAGTGCCCTCGCGAGAACCTGGCGAGAGTCTGGCGAGAGTCCATCACTCGCGAGAAACTGGCGAGAGTCTGGCGAGAGTCCATCACTCGCGAGAACCTGGCGAGAGTCTGGTGAAGACTGGCGAAATGCACCTTAGTTTTTTTGCCGTGCACCACGAGAGTTTCACGTTGGGTTTATTCTTCATATACATACTACAAACGTACAAACTCATCCGCGAGAGCTTGCTTATTCTACTCTAGTATGTTCTCTAAGACAGATAATATAACAAGTATATACGACAATGGGACATTCCACTGTGGTACATATCATTTTCAACATGAAAACATAAACATTAATTATCTGAATATCTAATTATCATCGGGTCGGCTCATTAGCACATAATTGAATACTTCATTGACTGAAACTCCTCAGAATAAAGCTCAAAATCAGCAAAAGGATATATAGCAACTGAATGCGCTATTTGAGAATACAAGAGTTGTCGTGTTGTTAGAAGACAAAGTTTCCTTCCCTCGATATCCCCTGACTAAAGAAAGAGCAATTGGGCCATTTTATCCCCTCCCTCTTTCTTTTCTCCCTCTGACATTCTCTCTCTCTCTCTCTCTCTGTTTTCTTTCCGACCTCGCTCTCACTCTCTATCCCTCTCTCTCCCGAGGGAGGAATCCCTCCGATTTTTTCGCATCTTTGACTCAGAACTTTTGACTCCAATAAATTCTGGTCGTAAATCAATTATGAATCGATGATGTCTGGAACTTTGATGCCATTTTTTTTATGTCGCTTAAGGTGAACAACGTCGAGAATCACGACTGAGAAGCTTACAATTAGAGGTTCCGGCTCCACTCCAGCAGTCCTGCTCATACTTCTTGAAGTCGCTTACGACTTTACATATATTGCTTGCTTCCATCATATGCATCATTCAGTAAAATAACGATCATCAATAAAAAAAGTGAGACGTGTCAGTATAAGAAAATAGGTCGTGTATTTCTGACACATTCCGGTGTCAGCCACGACACTTTTCAATCCAAGTGATGGTGAATTGGTGCTTTGTAAAACACATAAAAACAACGGAAAACTACCGAGTCTCCATATATAAATAGGCCAGAGCCAGACATAACATTCCACAAAAGCAAAACTCAAAATTATTCACTTTATTACCCTGAGTATCATTAGATTGTGATTATTTATAACTCCATTAGCTAAAGTAGTGGAGAGCTGTCATGGACCACCATTGTGCATTGATACGAGATCAGCCGAGATACTGAAAAGTTCTATGTATTAGGCAGAAAATCCTTTACTAATATATATGGGTATATGTATAGACAGCTAGCTAGGTGGACCGTCTACAGACTAGAGAGACAAACTAACGCTGAAAAGCCGCGCGAAAATTAGGAATATATTGATTGAATCGCTGTTAATTACGTACCGGATTGAAAAGTTTTCATAATGGTTGAGCAATTGATAAAGAAACAAAAACTGACATCAAACCGTCCGGCTCCCACTTTGAACGTGTTTCCGTACGGAGAATAGTGAACGCCTCTCTGAAAAAACACAGAATTACTAAACTACCACAAGCGCCTCAGAATAACACATGAAGCTGCTTACTGATATCTACAGAAGCAAGGTTCAGTTGTTATGTCTAGCATAGGATACTCTTAACAGAAACACTAACCTGTGGATAAAATACAGTAACCGGTGAGGCGGTTTGAGATGGTACGAATTGTGGAGCAGCGAATGCCCTGCTTCTCGTGAATGGGTTGAATTGCCTGTTGATGAATACAGGACGAGCGAAGAATCTGGCTGGAGCACGTCGGAGATTCGAGGTAGCTTGAGGAAAGAGGAACTGCGGCTGCCGAGGAGGGTGTTGAGAAGGAAAACGAGAGGGAGCGAATTGTTGTTGCTGCATTGGAGGAGAGGGCAGGAAGCGAGAAGGAGGCGAGGGAGCGAATTGTTGCGTTACTGGACGAGGACCAGAAAAACGGTCGAGAGCTGAAATACTAATAATTAAAATAAGTAAATTGCAAAACTAGTTTATTTTCGAGACACTCATCCAAAATGAACCGGTAGCCTATACCACACGACGACACGGCGGGTTCGACACGACGGGTGTCCTGTGCTGTCTGAAGATTTAGGACTATATCGAACCCGAAAACTGAGACGGTTTAAAATTAAATATTGTCTAATACATTTTCTTAAACTCTCTTACCGAACGTCTCTCCATTAGGAGTTATTCGTGGATGACCCAGTGATGTGCTCATCTAAAACAGTCAAATAAAAGGATTATGTATCTAGTTTTCATGGAAGGAGTACGCTTTCTGGAACAAAAAAAATGGCTAAAAATTCGACCCACATCGGCAGTTTGTTGTTGATTCTTCAGTGCAATTGGGTTGAAATGAGCCTGAAAAGGAAAGCGTGACGCCCGAATAAAATTATTTTGGAGCGTTAGAATAACGTCTACGTGCTACACCTGACTCTATACTATACAGTCTATGCTATGATCACAAGGTAGACAAAAGCGAAAAAATCGACAAAAACATAACAGCAATAAAAATGAAATGCTTACCCGAGGCGCTTTGTCAGGAAAATCGTCGACTAGAAAATCTCTAAAACATTCTTACAAATAATAAAATTTATAAAATATGCACAACAATACAATACGATTATTCAACCTGTCGTAGATAAGCACTAACTAACGACCAACGACAATAATTTTACAGGAAAAAATATAAAATATTCCACATTGTGTTCGAAAAAAAAAGAAGATAAAAACCGAAATGCCCTACCGATGATGTATCAGAGCATCTTTCGACTTGATCTGCAATTAACATTTTTATGTCCAACATATGTACTTATTCGCATTCCATACTTCATGATAGTATCACATCGTATAAACATACTCCTCAAATGGAGTCATAAAGATTTGGTTTTCCCAATTCCGGTCAAAATGTTAAAAAACTGAATTTCTACGGAATTCTCTCGCTACAAGCCCCCGAGCATAGAAGCTCCCAAAAACTGGACAAACAATGGTGCCATACCAGGAAGCTGTACTTCGGGTCGTAGGGTGAAGCAGCGGGAGGTCCATCGAAATTTGCAGATATTTTGGGACTCCTCCTTATATTTGATGGTGGTGGAATAGGGCCCTGTTGACTCTCAACAAAAACTGTGTACTTTCCTTTCTCACAGCTTTATACTATATAATAATAATTATATATTTAGTCTATCCGTAGGACTATGAGGTTAATTATATATTGTCAAGAAAACATCACTCGTTACAATGTTCGTGTGGAAAGTAACAAATACCAATCGATATTTTGACTAATGACGGTGAGCATTTTTTCCAAGTCTTGGCCATTTTGCGATTTTAAACTCTCAGAATAGTTATAATATCTAGTATCAATTTGGCAACGGCAACAAAATATTATTTAAACTTTTCATACTATTGTGTTCCCATCTTTGAGCGGAACCAACATGAATGCAGCTCGTTTCCTAAAGTTGAAATTTTAAATTTGTCACAGGTTTGTTTTGTCTGACGCTGGTTGGTCGGAAAAGTAACGTGGAGAATATGTGCCAGCATAATAAATTAAAAGAAATTGTGAAAATGTTTGTGCAAATTGCACATTGAGCATTAAGGCCGCCCTTATTGTTAGCCGGTTTTATCGTTTTATGAATTTGAACTGCGAAATGAAAAATTGAGGTTTCGGTCGGGCGGGAATCGAACCCGCATATTTGACGGGAATCGAACATTTCGCAGTTCAAATTCATAAATTACGAATTGTCCGTAAACTTGGGGGGAGCTTCGACTTATATACGTGAGAGGGCGTAAACTAAGCGCCTCTCACATTGTTATCCTACCTTCGCGATGGCGTAAATATTCTGGCAGCCGTTGGTGTCAACGGTAGATCAAGACTCTCATCTTCAGAACGATCTGTTGATTCTGTTAATAGAGGCAATGTCTCGTCGATCGAGGAAAATATGAATGGATTCATCCTGAACATGAACTATTGATTGAAAGAAATCTCACTCCAAGGGAAGTATGATAACAGGATCCCCCACGGCTATCTCCTACCTATCTAAGCGCCAATTCTGACAGGACATAATACGTCAGCACGTGGGTTTATGGTAAATTTTCCATGCAATAGCAGCCTCCAAGTTGTATCCCAACTGGGACTGGATGGGTCTCAATGGGCTGGAATTGCACATTTTACGGGCACGTTTGGCGCTTTCTGCATCCTATTCCTATGCGCCAAGTTGGGCTACCGCTCCGAACTGGCTGACTACAACCTCGCCATAGTTTCGCGTTGGGTTCGGATGATAATTATTCGTGCGCAACAGTATGCAAATTAGCCCACCCCTTAGTCCGAGGTTGCTGTTCGTCTGCCGACTGTAATACAGCTTCGACAATTAATAAAGAAACAAAGAAAGAGAGAAAAGGGCTCCAGAATGTCGACATTGCAACCTGAAATCAGTAATTATATGAGCATTGTTTCCTTGAAACTTGCGATTTCGAATAACGAAATACGAGAAGAAAATAAACAGGAGCACGACAACAAACATGGAATAAGTGTCGGGGATTACTTGCAAAAGAGAGATGCCACTATTGAGGTTAGTTGAAAGATAAATCGTTTGTTATGCTCATCACATTTTGTTTACAATCAAGTGTCCAATACACTTTTGTCTTTTGTGTAAGAAAACATTCCTGTCACAGAAAAAAAATCTGGAAATGAGGGAAGAAGGTGCGGCACACGTTTTGAGTGCCCAATGTTCGCGGCCCATCGACAAACTTTTATAACTAAAATAGAGCGCAGTAACTTTAGCATACTGAGGTCAAATAACTCTCGCATGCCTAAAGAGAGAAAGTAAGTACACTGTTGTTTTGGTCATCTTTTCAGACCACTAATTTGAGTGAAAAATAAAAGGATTTTAAAAGTGAAAAGTCCTTGAATTTTGCACGCGGCTTCGTGGTACGCTGATCACTCACACAGATAGTATTCGAGTTTTGGTTTGTTGGTTTAAAAGCGTCAGTTTCATGTGTGAGTTATTTCACAATATATTATGAGGTGAGGTTATCAGACTAACAATATTCGAGGGATTAGTTATCAATTAATATGTATAAACATAACTCAATTCACAAATGAAAGGGTTTGATTTGGAATCCAGCAGTGAGCATGAAGTATGACCACCTAGGTATCTTTTGGAAGTGAGTGGGCCGTTATTATACATTATGCGTAAAAATGTTAATGTGGCTCTAGAAGGACACCAAGATTTTCCACTTCTTCAATCTAGTACATTCTAATGACAAGCTCTTCTAACCAGTGGCCAGAGCAAATTATGCTATTATGTACAAATCTCAAGGATCGTTACTTTTTTATTTATTTATTTATTAAATAACCAAAAGGTGTGCATTCGAGGATGAAAATAAAAGAACATACAAACGCAAACAGATGGCCGTCTACTAAATTTTCAAAAATACAATGACCACGTGGATTTTCGTCTGCATTACAACGGTGACTAAAGTTGCCAAGTAAACACAAATGATATTAAAAGTAGGCGCACTCAAAACTCGACCTAAACTGGAACTATGTAATGAGAGAGATTTTAAATACGTTCCAAATTTCCCAAGTTTTCTCCCAGAAAAATAAATCATGTGTTTTTCATTTCAAGAAAAAACTGAGAAAAAAGATAATCTTGCACTGCATTAGTACAATAATCTCCTTTTTTTCGCTGACCGCAGCATCAAACATAGTAATACTGTAGCTTATCAAAAGTACCGTATTAGAAATAAAAATAACACAGTAATAAATAATTTGCATACTCTCTAAGCTTCTCTACTCGTAAACACCTCTCAAATAAGTGTACTATTTCTTACTCTCTCACTCGTAATCTCTCCAATAAAACTCAGTGAAATGACCTCCAAAAAGAGAGACAGTAAGCACTTTCATATGCAAAAATCTCAGTGGTTGACAGATAGACAGATCGACTCACTCGAAATAGATATTTCAAGAAAAATTGGAAATTTTGTATCGAAAAATGAAATAAATGCTTGTCAATAATTGATAAAACCAGTTCCACGGTAATGAAGTGCATCAAAGCGCGCCGACTCATTTGAACGTATGCCCTTGCAATGCCTTGCATGGAAGGGAATTTTTTTTTACAAAAGCAAACTTATTTTGCATGATGTGCCATTTGAAATCATTGCAAGGGCAACAGCTAAAATAAAACATATCTTACAAAAGAAATCGTGAACATATATGTACACACGCGCACAACCTCTGAAGCTTCACACCAATTTTCAAAACAGCCGTATGCAAAATTCAAAACTACACTCCAGTATGCACAAAAACAAATAGAAAACCTTTATTCAATAAATAATAAATTAACAAAACACAAAGAAATATTACCTAGAGAACAAACAATGACCGTAGTCTTGGTCTTCCATGTGCTAATTAACTGTTTGCTTAAAAAATAGGCTTTTTATATTAACGATGAAAGCATAAAGTGCGATCACTTAATAGTTTCATAGTAAAGGCCAAGTATACAGTACAAAACCAGGTAAAGGGACGTTGGCGCTGTTTGTTCGAAATATATATGTACTGAATTCAATGATTTTTTAAATTATATAGGTCTGCAAAGACGGTGTATGAATTAGCAACAAAAGGGTGATACATAACCCGAGGATTAAAATCCCTATACGGTTATCATTTAATGAGGGAAGAGTATTATCACGTATCCCTTAACCTTATAGAAGCGATGGATTAGGATATGATATCAAAGCGATATGGGGCGTGTTTGGAGTGTTTAAACCCAAAAGGTTCAATTACTTACCATACCGCTTCAACATACACCAACTGATAAATATCTCTAGAAAAAAAAAATGAAAACCACAGCGAAAATCTATTGATAAAGCACTTCTATAAACTCGGATAAGAATGCAGAAAAATGATAAAAAATAACCGAAAACAACGTATTATGATTGTTGCAAGCAAGCGTTCAATGCTCTGAGAATTACCTTAAACCATAAATAAATCATAGCTGGATTACACAATAAGTGACTGAGCAAAAGCGAAGCTCAAAAGGCTCAACGGGACTTCAAATCAGCATTTCAAAGAGCAAATATAATAATTATAATCATAACTGAATGTGGCATTTTCCCTAACAAACATCCAATGAACCTATCGACAGTATTAATCTCTTCTAACATAACTCAGCAAAAATATAAAAAAAGGGAACTTGGCTTTCTCTTAAACAGAGCATACATCCGTAAAATAAAAGTATGCACACGGAAATTGAATATACATCTAAAGTGCGTTCAGCACAGGATTTTATATTTGAAAAGATCATGTATAGATGTCTAGATTGGTTCCCCAATACTTCTGAATTTAAACTAACCTTAGAAGAACTTTCTATGCAGTACCTTAGCGCCCTCATCTTCGTATTCTTTCTTACCCACCCACATACGACGGAACGTATCCAGGGAAGCAAGAATTGAACCTCCAATGAACGTCGAGTACACACGCTCCTGAAATACAAAACTCAAAGCTTTATTTGAAATATATAATAAATACAACAGTAAAATCAAGAATAAGTATAATGGACAACATATAAATTAAAAGAAGCACACGATTGCTTCCCGTCCAAAAAAGGAAGAGTATAACGGTTAGTATAACATACACGCTCATATGGAACAGGAGGAATGACATGAGTGGCTTAAAAACAAAAGACCCAATATTGAATGACAAACCTGCGGTGCAGAAATTCGAATCTTCGTATCCGTTGGCGCAATGCGTTTGATCTGTAAATGAATGTACAAACCTTCAGCTGAATCTTCTGCGAAGTACTTACTACCTTTCGGTTTATCAGTGCAGATTGTTTGGAAAGAAACTCGACGATCTTTACTAACCTTATGAAACATACACAATTACGCAGATTTTGTTAGGCTGGGATCAATGTAGCAATATTGTCAAAAGCACGTTTTAAATGAATTTTTTTGGTATAAAGTGAAAGAATTTAACAATATTTCATATACTCAAAAAAAAAAAAATATTTTAAACGCAAAAAATGCACACCTCGGACAGAAGTCTGTCTCCAAATCCAGCAAACATGGTCGACCCACCACTCAGAACAATGTTTCCGTAGAGCACTTTGCGTACGTCCATATCGCACTTCTGCAATCAACTAATGAAGTAATACACTAATGCATATCGATTTACTACGCACATAAGCTGTTCACTAGCTCATACGCCATACAGCGCCAGTAAGTTAGCGGAAAAATTTGCCAATATCCTAGGCTTGCACACGATTCAAGTCTCCAACCTCAAAAGTTGCAAAATACGGCAAACGGTAAACCAAACGACATATAATTATAAAATAATTATAATTAAAGAAATAATTATAGCAACTCACTCTAATAGCATTATTCACACAATTTGCAACTCCAGGCCACTCTTCTCCAATAAGATCCGGTCTGAAGAGAACCTAAACACGTGGAAATAAAGACGGAAACTAAACAAAACGTCAAAACATATAGTGCAAAAAATTAAGTAAAGCAATTACAACAGGGAACTATGTCATTTCCTGATATAGAACAGAAAGGTCTTCATAAATATATCAGATTACTATATTTCAGAAAACTAACACAAGGTAACAATAGTTATAGTCGAAGTGAACCAAATTGTACCGTAGGTACTACTGTAACATCAGCAAAGTAAAAGGCAAACCGGCAAACCTCAGGAGCACGGAATCTGCATGCGCCAATATCCATTCGAGATCCATCGGGTAAAGAATAGGGGATCTAAAACATCCACACATTCACACAATCAGGTAATAAACGAAAATATCGAATAATGACACAAACAATTCTGCCGGAGCCGTCTCGGCGACGGGTCCAGTGTATAAGGCAGACAGACATACAGCAGAGGGCACTTCAAATAAAAGTCTCACAAAATCAGAGCTTAGCTTACACTTACATCTCAAAAAATTCGAACGACAAAAAATCACTGCCACATTTATACTTCAATTAAGGACACCAATGGAGAGAGGACCGGGAAATGTGAGAACGCGGATTAACGCACACCTTTATTTGTATGTCGTATACAAATAATGGAAATGGACAAAAAATTAGTTTTAAGTTTTAATCATATAATGATTACACAGTGAATGGTACAATGTAAACTGTGCCTTACCTCCTTGTCACTCTCGCTGCTCTCTTCTTTGGTGGTATTCACGGCCAAATAACCAGCTCGTTCCTTCACTTCCCGGACGATTTCAAACTCGGATGAACGGTGGAAGTTGTAGCCTTCCTGGAAAAGCAAGAAACTACGAGTGATGGAGTGTCTAAAAAACGTGAAACGCTTAATGTAAGTTTGTGTAATGTAATGTAATGTAATGTAATGTAATGTAATGTAATGTAAGACGGCGAGGGGATTAAAACAAAGTTATAAGTTATAGTACAGTAAAACTACGTAATCAAATTAATCGATAAATAAGATATGGGTGCAAAATAGCAAATTAACTGGATACTCGGGAGCGAACCAAAGAGCAAGCACAAGCGCTTGTTCATTTCCACGACTTATATATGCGTATAAACGTGTTTGACGCCTTTGAAGGAAGAGGTCATTAAAGCTAAATACCGGCCGGTTTTTGAAACGCATCGTGGAAAATTGTATTATTATGTATTTATGCGAAGTGGGGTCTATTTTTTATGCTACATTATGCTCATTTGCATATGGCGCATAAGTGTTGGTGTACTCGATGCGTTTCAAAAACCGGCCGGTATTTCGCTTTAATGTGTGACGTACTCATATACATATACTTCATGGAAGAATAATACCATACCTTACGCAGGAGAAGCCTCAAATATCTCGTTACATCACGTCCCGCAACGTCCATGCGCTCAATTCTAAAGAAAAATTTACGCCACAAAAAAAAGAAGCAAAAGGAACTATGCGGGCTACAAATAGAAAATGAAGTATCTCAAAAATTTAATTATTATAGTTAATGTTTCAACCATTATATAATTTCGTAGTGCGCGCTCGAGCTAAGCGTGTCAAAACGAAGAAATAAAATGACGCGAAGAAGAATGTGATATAGCGAGACTAATTAAACGTTAAAATATAACAAAAAAAACTAGGAACAAACCCATGTTGCATGGCAAATCCCTCATAAATTGGAACTACATGTGTTACACCGTCTCCGCAGTCCAAAACAACACCAGTTGTGCGGCCAGTCGAATAAAGGGCGAGCACAGCCTAATTAGAAATATAAAAAATTCGATAAAGTCCAACATCTGTGGCGAACAAGAAAGTGAATCACTAAAACAAGTGACAAGGCAACGGAAGCGCAAACTAAAATTACCTGCATTTGAATGTGAAGTGCCGGAACATTGAAAGATTCGAAGAAAATTTCGGCCGCCTAAATGGGAAAACAATACAGGTCACCAAGGTTTTTACATACATGATTAACAATTAAGGAAGTGATATACTATATTGAAGCCATAAGCCATTGGCTGAATTAAATTCTAACTTACCTTTTCTCTGTGTTTCATGGGATTCAACGGCGCTTCAGTCAACAAGACGGGATGCTCACCGGGGAACACCTAAGAAATCGTTTCTGCAGAACTTTCATAACTTGGATATGTTACAAAAGTATACCAATTCAGTGATCCACAACCATGCGTGAGAGTGGCTCAATCACGAAAAAAAGACACGAATAAACATCTTTTTATTTTCAAGTTAAGATATACTGCAGATACTTCAAGTTAAGAAGTAGTGCAAAAAGTTGCAAACAAACATATATGAAGGCGTCTGTTCCACTTTATACTTTACAGCTTCGCACTGAACAAGAGTTCGTTTGCGTTTCAGTTCCTTTCGGTGGCAAGAATAATTGAAAGGGAAAACATACATTCAATTGTTCCTTGCTGTAAATGTACTGCCACACTTTCTCCATATCATTCCAATCGGTTACAATTCCGTGTTCCATTGGGTACTTCAGGGAAAGCAATCCACGGTACTCCTCGGCTTTTGGACCTAAATTGCATATGATAGAAAACACGGTTTAACAAAAAGCAATAGTGGGGCCGATATAATAATTCCATATGGCTCCATTTACATTGATAAACCATTGACAATACGACAATACTACCCTTACTTGGCAGTGAGAGTTGACGTGGATAAGATACCCCAGTGGAGTAATGGTAATGGTGTGCATTTTTATTGGACAATATAAATTATGTCCAATATTGTCCAATATAGTAAATTATTATGTTTATCACTAAAGGTTACCAAAGAACATCCAATGAACATACCAATGAACAAATCGCCCTCGAGCGCTCCGGCCATAACACGCGTATGTTTCGGACGACCAACATAGTTAGCAAAGCGCACCTGAAGGGGCAAGTCATCAAACAGTAATTCAGAAAAGCATTTCCGCCCATGTAGGCTAAAGGATCTCGGGGCAAAACGTATCCAGCCCAATGAATTTAACACCAAGACAGTATGCAGTAATTCCGCGAGACTATGAGGAAAAAAAGAACCTTTGGAGATTGTTCTCCGGCGAATCCAGCTTTGATCACCCCCGAACCGTTGTCGATAACAACGGGCTGGTTTGCAATGACGTCCATAACTAACGACGAAATGACACACAATTAAAAAAATCGATGGAAAATAAAAAATAGGACAAGAAGGGAACGTATATTCCGACAAGGCCATGACAACGACCCTGTTTACTCTGACACAAAATTATACAGATACACAGAAAAGAATACCTGAAAAAGAGTAACCAAAAAGTTATCTTGTTGGTTGCGAAACAGCGCGCCTAAATTATAAATTTTATTGTGTGGGGTTACTGTAATTTATCATTTTAGTGCGATACACGCAGAAAACTATCGTAGTTCAACACAATTATTTTTAAAAAATTAAAAACTTTTTGTGTGGTTATACGGTATGATACTTCTTACACTGTACAATAGTATAGTATTTCCGCACAATAAAACAATTATTTTCATTTTTCTTGTCGGATATGGTTTTTCAATTCATTCTACAAGTTTTATTTTGTTTTATTTTTCACACGACTATAAGATTGACGTCCTTCCGTTCTTCTCCTACGGAGTAAACGCTGAAGAGCTCTCCGTGTGTACACGCTGTAAATCTTGTGTTTTGGCGCACATCACCACTGAACTGTAGCGTGTTTATTTCAGGATTATCATCTTCATGCTTTTGGCAGGGAATGAGTGATCGTCATATGCCAAGCATCTTTCCGGATTGCGACGAATTGAAGCAGGTACTGAAGTGCATTCATTGTATGTTGTTTGTAAATGAGTAATATTGGTCCATCGGTCCATCCCGACGATGTTCATGTTGTCATACTACTCTTTTCAGATATACGACAAGTGTTTCTCGGAATTCTTCCAGAAGTTCATTACTCCCAATCCCAACTACCGCAATCAGTACGCTGTGAACCCGTGTGAGCGTTTGCACGAGGCTTACAGCGAGTGTGTTTTGCAGGTCTGTCCATACAACTTTTTGAATATCATTGGTTCCCAATAAGACCGGAACAAAAAACCTTGCGTAAATGGAGAAGGTGGTGACTGTAAATACAAATACTTCATTGCATACGAAACGTAACAATGACGCGAGACCTCACCATCTCACAAATCTTGTAAATCATGATAATTCAGAATAAGTTTGCATTATCCTGTGTTTAGAAATAAGCTAATCCGGGAGAAATTTGTGTTTGCACATCTCTCTAAACGAACGCCCCCTCCACAATAAGATATTACTTATAATATATCTTTTTAGCGTCTGGAAAAGTCAAAGATTTACGACATCGATCTTGACGAAGTGCGGAAAGAAGTCCTGAATACAGAAGCCGATCTTCTACGCGAAAAGCAAGAGAAGGAACAATCAAGAGATCACAAATAAGCCATGGACCTTGGACAGTTGGGTGAGACTGAGATTTCTTTCACACCTAGAGAGAGAGAGAGGTTCTATTATCTGTTTTTGGGATGATAATCTATCGTAAGCGTACCTCAGGGGGGCGTGGCGTAGTGGCAAACACCTTGCTCGTGCTCCACGCCACCCCACCGGTCGCTGGTTCGAGCCCATCTCGGAACCCCTTCACCCCACCAAAGGTGTAAAAATTGGTAGCTGGGTAAAACCGGCGGAGATAAATCGGCTTCCCGAGAAAATTGGCCTCCGGGAAGTTTAAAGGCCAGTTCGTCCGGCTTCAGAAATGAACCGGACCCCGGTGCACCGTTTCTGCGGATTCGGTTGATATGACCCGGTACTCTTTATCTCTATCTTTTAGTCGTACCTCATATCGAATAGTCGAGCCTTTGGCTCTGCTCCCTAAACGCCATCTTAGGTTCTTAGTGTTACCTGGAGAACATCGGTTGAGTTGAACCACTAGTTAGTCTAATGATGTTCTTGTTGGAAATTCTGGGTTAACAAACGGTTTCCATTTAGCCCAGGCAAATGCTCCCACAACTGTTCCTCCTGACAACGCCGACACCCGTTTTGGACAGCTGGAAAGGACCCTGGAACAGTTCCAGGTGAGCATTAAGGGCGCGTTCGGGATTGATTTTCTGAAAGGAAACTATACAAATTCATCGTTCGGGATGGACTTTTTGGAAACGTTCCAATGCTTGGAGAAAACAAAAAACACAGTACGAATTAGCATGCAAACCATGCTAATTTGTTCTTTTCCATTCCAATTCATACTGTATTTGTAGTTTTCTCCAAGCATTAGAACGTTTCCAAAAAAAGTCCATCCCGAACGATAAATTTGCATAGTTTCCTTTCGGAAAATCAATCCCGAACGCGCCCTAATCATTGAGATTTCTTGCCATTTTTTTTATCTCGCAACTAAGTGTTGAAAAATGAAGCGCGTCTTCTGAGGATTCTTTTATTAGAATTGACTCAATACACGGTTTGAAACGGTATCTCTTTGAACGGTATTTGATTGGTTTAAAAGAGTATCTGAAACATTTGACTATTTTCTAACGAAAAGTGTGCGCAGTTAGTTCCAGTTCTACTGTATTGCAGCCAGTTTACTGTAGTGTCTTGGAGAAACTAGTTTATAATATTCCTAGTGTTTTGTTTCAGGAGAATGCTAGACACATGGGCGTTATTGCGAGTGATTTCGTTTCAAAAAGTCAGGAACCTTTCAATGCAAAGATTCAGACACTGATTACAGGACTGCAGGTTAGTATTATGAATTATGATTGGTAAAGTAAACTGAATTAATGTCTCGTTTAAGCTTGTTAATAATGTCATTTGTGATTATGTGATGTTGTGTAAGTCACTCTGTCCATAAATAAGTGTCTCGTTGACTAGTTGACTTTACTCCTGATTGCTCTGGTCAGGGTGGCCATTTCTTGAGCGGTAGGATTATATGCGTTTATAAATATGTATGTTAGAGGGAATTACTGTCAATTTTTTTTGTTTTCTTCGTTGTAAACAAAATAGAAAAAAACAAAAAAACCAAAAAAAAAAAAAAAACAAAAAAAAAAAAAAAAAAAAAAAAAAAAAAAAAAACAAATTTGTGAAAAAAAAAAAAAAAAAAAAAAAAAAAAAAACAAAAAAAAAAAAAAAAAAAAAAAAAAAAAAAAAAAAAAAAAACAAAAAACAAAATAGATTATTCCAGCAACTCGATGGTATGAAGAATCAGTTTGAAGACGTTCGCGTTCCATTAGAGCTTCTCTCTTATTTGGACCAAGGAAAGAATCCACAGTTGTATACGAAGGAATGCCTTGAGAGAACGTTGCAAAAGAACAAAGAGGTTGGTCATTATATTTATGATTAATAATTCTGTTTGTTTTGTTCTTGTTTATTTCTTTGAGCTGCTGAGTGGTCCCGGTTTTGAATTGTTATATTTCCCTGTCTTTAATAATTAATTTTTAGTGAAATAACATCCTAAGCAAAATCGCTAAAATCAGTAAATTTACATTTTCTGAAATTCAGGTGAACGGCAAGATCGAAATGTACAAGAAGTTCCGAGGATTATTGTTAAAGGAGCTTGGTGCGTTTATTTTAATTCATATTTCATATATTCATTCGTAAGAATGGAATGCGTCATGCTACCCATCTTTAGTTCTTGATTAACGTTCCTAGTTCCTATAGTATAGAGTAGCGATTGAAGGAAACATGTTGAGTGTGGACTATTTTGAGTTGGCGTATGTTGTGTAATTATGCTAATTCTACTTTCAGGTGAGGAACTGCCTGAAGATACTGTCCAATATCGTACATTGCGGGCGGAGCAGCCACCGGAATAACGGTTTTCTTGTTTTGCTTTATGTGATAGCTTAGTCTTTCGTCCTTCTACTATAGGTTGTTGTAATCGAAGCTCGTTTTTATTACGCTTGGGCTTACTGAGCTTCTTGTTCACTTTAAATCTACCATCAGTATTCAGTTCTGAAACCCACACAATTATGTTTGCCATCCCGTTGTTTTGTTGTACTTTATAGTTTGATGTTTTTTATTAATTATTAATTTGTATCTTGTTCTCTGAGAATCAAATCAGGCTATTACTATGCGAATGTAAATAAATTTTGTTAAATTATAGTGATAGTTTTCTGTTAGCAACCGGGTGACGTTGACGTGTCCCATATCTCTTACCTGATTATTGTGGTATTGTAATTTATTTTACGCAACTCTTTGCTTTGCTAGTGTTATATGTTCCAAAGGTTCGCGTTTCAAGTATTAGGATGTCTAACTAGTGTAATTATGGTATTGTTCAGGGTTTCCCTCAGAAACTACTACAACAAGATGTCGATCGGCGCAGGCGTGGTGATGCGACCATGTAACGCCATTTCTGCGCCACTCATCCGGTTTGTGCCCAATTTTGTGGCCCTTCGACTATCCTGGACGCACAATTCACTGAAAAGCGAAGGACTGGAACAGTTTGTCGAGGAATTCCTACCAGTTATCAGGTTTGTTTGGACGTTTGACTAATGGAGTATTGAAGGAGAAGAACCACACGTAAAAAATGGTCTAGTAAGACATGAATAGTTTGTCGTGTGCGATATAGTGGGAAGAAACCCGTGAGATAAAAAAAATGCATTTGTTGCGCGTTTGTGCTGCCTTATGTTTCATTTACACTTATTTGTTGATGTGTCGTCGGTGGGAAAGAAATTTGTCTGTAGCTTGTTTAGTACAATCTGTATTTATGAACTAATCTTATTTATTTCAGGGAAAACAACCCACGGATCAAGTACTTTCTTCACCAGACTTATACAGAGTGTGACCCATTCGTGGTTGGCGAGTGAGTTACCTCTTTCTTTCTTTTTGTTTCTAAATACAAAGAACACCAGCCCTCTTTCATACACTCACTGGTACGCGGAACTGAGTGGTATTGATTGAACAAAGGTCAACAAACCTCCATGTTTCAACATAGTTACGTGTCCTTTCATGAGGTCCTTTTCTTAAAGCGAAACACTGGACGGTTTTTGAAACGCATCGGGTACACCAGCGTTCTGGTTATGCAAATGAACATAAATTAATTAGAGTAAAAATCGAGCTAAGTAAATTAGCATAAGTATGTAGGAACTCAGTTGTCCACGATGCGTTTCAAAAACCGGTATTTTGCCTTAAAATTTATTACATTTTCAGATACGCGTGGCTCCGTCACCGTAAGAAGCGTGTGTCGTGGCGCTCGAAGGAGCAGATCTTGAGTATGGTGGAGGAGATGTCAATTGGAGGAGACTATAGGCCAGGTAATCCCATTGCCTTAATTAAGTATCTGTAGGTTCAGAGTCTTTTCTCTGGGTGACACCTTGTACATTTCCCGGCCATGCTAACTAACACCCGGCCATGTTGCTTTCTTATTTCTAAAGAATTCTACTTGAGGCTTTTGTGCGCATCTCCCTGATGTAATAATAATTATTATTTTGTAGGGTTGAAACGAGGTGTGAATAGACGGTTACCTCGCGGACAAGAGTTGTGGGATACAGAGACCATGGGACACAACGTCTTCCAGGTATGTATGCTAGATTTATTCTGTTGCCACTATTTGATTGGGTAGGCTAAGTTTCGTCATCCACAATTGTTTATTGGTTCCCCTTAATTAATTGGTTTTGTCGTGTATTAGTGTATTCAAGTGGATGCTACTGGGTTGGCAAATTACTTTGTTTATTAGTGGTCATAGTGTACCTACACTTGAGCGCAGCTGTGTAGCGTACTTTGAGCGAATACATGGGACCTTGATATAGATATGAGGTGAAATATCTTCGATTACAGTAATCCGAAAGCTTGAGATCCTTGTTTGCAGGTTTACAGTAAGTGGAAGGCTGATCCTGAAGATCCGGACAAACTTTGCTCTGAGACCCATCCACAGTTCACGCATAGAAAGTATTAATTACGTATATTCTACTTAGATCTGTGGTACAGCCCAAATGTGCTTATTAAAATATGATTATTCGTAATTGTTAAGCATCTTGTTCCACATTTATCTTTGATGTTCTTTGTTGTTCTCGTAGTATACTGTTTCTGGTTACTGTACATAATTAGGAGCCTAAGGGAGTTTAATTTAGTTAGAAAGTTTAGTTCATGTCTTTGTTGTTAATTGAATTTCGTTGTCTTTAGTAAATTTTTATTATATATGTTTCAACACAATGATTAAAATACACGTAACACCCAGAAAAGAAGATATAAAGCTAAATTTCAAAACTGAAAGATACGATAAAACAAGTATGGTATGCAGAAGAGGGGAGAAAATTACACTTTTTCATAGAAATTGTAAGAATAATTAACAAATGGAACAATTTACCTTATTGTTATGTTATTATTCAAAGAGTATCTTCAGTTTCCTTGTATTTAGCTATTGATATGTTATCCCAAAGAAAACGTTTACTCTCGAAAGCAAGTTCTTGTTGTATATAATTAATATGGTAATTAAACTGAATTAGTGTTTGGTTTAAATGGGTTTATGAGGACGGAGTCTACTGTAGACGGGGTCCACTCTACATCTTCCCACCATCGGGGATAGAGCAGATTCAGATACCAGCGACTGCCGAACATGAAGTGTAGCTTCTCTCCTGAAATACAAGATACAAAGAGGTATAATCTTAGTTTAAAAGATCCAACTGACGAAATTGTGTAGGTACAACGTAAAACTTCACGTCATGGACGCGCACAAAAAGAGGGTCCGTGACCGGGGCCCGGCGCACCTCCTCTAACAATAAGGCGCGAGGCAGGGATGCGTGAACGCCAGATCGCGCTTCTGAGGCGCACACGTGGCGGCGCGGAGTTACGTCAGTGTACGAGATGTGTCATAGAGTTGTTTCGGGAGACTGGTCTTGATGTTAGGTAGGAGCGTTAAAAAATGGGAAATAAAGAGTTTTTTTTTGATACAGTACTATCTTATGTGAATTCGGCGTGAAATGCAAATTTTATAGTGTAAAAAGTGCTCTGGTTTAGGTAGGCTTTTGTGCAAATTGACATACTAAACGAGATTTGCTCTCCTCTCAAGAAAGCTCCGAAATAACGTTGTTCGTTGTCTCCGAAACCGTCCTTGAACGAGAGAATCTGAATGACGAAAACAATGTACATAAATGGACAGGCGGGAAATCTGAGAGTGTGCAAGACATTGCCAAATACCGTTGCCCACATCGAACACACAGGCAGGTGAAAACCCCGCTTTTGCCCCGATTATTTCCAAAACCCCGATTTCGCCCCGATCATTTGTCGAAAAACCCCGAGTTCGCCCCGATCACGGCCCGATTTTTTGAGGGATCGGGGCGAAATCGGGGTTTTTGGTTTCCCATGAACTGTATCAAATCCCGGTTCGAAACTGTAAAAAATATTCAATTCGTAAAAAAAATACCTGAAAAATAAGAAAAATGCCTGCCAAGCAGATGGAGAGCACGGAGAACACGAGGATCTAAATTAGTAAACAAAGTTTAAAATGTCTAACATAGAGCCAGAAACAGGGTGTGGAGTATTCTCACAGTACATTACTGCTCAAGTGAATAAGGTAAACCTCGTTCCTTGTGGCTGTATGCACGAACACTGGGAGCCTTCCCCGCTGGGAGAATTTTCGGTTCTCTCACCTCCCAATGAGGCTGGGATCACGCTCCCAGCGACCCCAGCGTTCGTGCATACGGCCACTGGTTATAAATGATCGCCTACCGCCAGGTGTGGCACGATTCCCGGGTTTGGCTTGATAAGCTTTATAATTAAGAATGCCACACTCTGGTAGCTTAACAGTGTGCTCCACAGGTCTGTTTTAGTATATTTTTCATCTTTGATAGTCGAAACTTCATGAACGGCTGGAAATCCATCGGCCCTAAAATACCCTTTCAAGAAGTGAACGAGAATGTTCATTGGAGTTACTATCAGGGATGGGCTCCTAGTCTGTTTTGCTTGGCCACGGTAACAAGTAAATTACTGTTTATTACCAATTAAGTAGGCTACGGTCGCATCAATTGTGCCAGTTCTGCTTACACCAATTTGGGCACTAACTTTTGTATATACATTAGTAAAAGCATCTTTCGATGTAGACACCTAAATTAGTTGATAATAGGCGTTTCGCCTTATGTCGTTAGACCACCCACCACACGCTTGGGTAATTCCAGTAGTGAAGGACCACCGTGAAAACTCCCAATAGCCCAAGAGCGAACAGATCGATCATTATAAGGCAGAAGTACCTCTGTAAACATAATTATCACAAGAAAATTGTGAAGTCATTCCTACTAATGCGAGCACGTATCATCATCTATCATCTCTCCCTCTCTCTGTCCCACTCTCTCCCACTGTCTTTCCGCAATTTTTGGGCCGCCATGCGTAGGGCCACCCATTGTAGGCCGCGTACAGGCCAGATGCGGGCCGCGCACCGGCCAAGGTTTCGCGTTGCATCTTGCTCCCTTTAAAGGGATCGGCTCACCTCGTGATAAAGTGGTGGATCGATCGGCCCGAAATGAAAAAGTGTTAATTGTCCCATACAAACAAGGCAGGACAATTACACTTTTTCATTTCGGGCCGATCGATCCACCACTTTATCACCTAATATCTTCGTGAGTATTGAAATAGAACACTACTTTTTGTATTCCAAATTTTTATGATCCCTTATAGAAAATAAATAAACAAAAAAAACAGACACGATTTGAGGTGAGCCGATCCCTTTAATTACGAATCGACCTTTACGTTTTCTTTTAATATCGGCTTCTCATCCGAATCTAACTATGGTTTTCTATACGGTGTTTGAATTACACTTTTCCTACCGTAGTCAAGATCCCAACACAGTTTCCGATGAAAAGACAGTGATGGTCATTTCTCAGTATACATTCGTCACACCAGGGACAGTGGACAGAGCGAAATGGTACGGTTCTAGAATGTTATGACGTCATCAATTCAATCATAATTGCCATTATCGATTGGTGCGAAGATCAAACTTGTATAAAGTAAGTATCGATTAGTGACTGTAATAATATGCAGCTACACACTTCATTCCCGTCTACACTTACTTCTGACAAACTTTACAATCCTTCGTGGTCCTGTATTCTCTGTGGATGTAATCAATGATTTCAGTTCCGGCGACAGCTCGAAGGTCCTTGATTCCCAATCTTTCCAACTGATAATGGGGCGAATCACGGCTATAAAGCGGAGCATTAATAATCTTTGCACAACAAAAATATTATTTATTTACTTTGCTGGACCGCGAGCCCGTGCCCTGGCCCTACCCATCATCGGAAAACGCATCATCGACCAAATAGGTGGACCGTTGATGCGCCGGTAGTACGGCACAGACGCAGAATAAAGTTTCTCCGTCATTGCCGTGTGCCGCACGATCGCAAGCTCCTAGCTCACATGTGGCCCACTCTGAGCTCGTTGGCCGCGCACTCTGGTAACGTGGGTGAAGAATAAAAGTAAAGCTCAAAATGACATGAGTAACTCACGACTGCGCCCATTGCATGGAAAACAAGTTAAGGAGAAGTTGAATTGCAAAGTATTCGGCAATTAAAAGTATTGCAATCGAGTGATCATATATCGGTCCCCAATAATGATAAACACCAACTTGGGTTAGACAACAGGCTGGAATGAATAAATATTATTAATCAACATTGAATATACGAATCAATCGATACAAATAGCTGTCCTGGTATCGTCGTGATTAGACATCGGACGTGTTGGGATGACCGTTGGGGAACACTTTGCCAGTTGTTTGGGGCACGTTCTCTTACTCCAGACTTGCAAGTATATGTATAAATAAGTCTTAAAGACTTGGCACCTTACCGAGCGCAATCACCAGAAATACAGGTATCTTCCCAATGTAGAAATCCCACGGTCGAGGCCGATGGCGGATTGTCAATCGAAGAGCTTTGTCTGGAAAATTCATAAATTTAAGAAGTAACCGTTCAATTTTTGTTTAAAGGGAATTTCGAGCCGGTTTTGCATGTTGGGCTCAAAAAAAGCTTCTGCGCAGAATCCCCCGTGACATGCCCTTTAATGTTAGTGATTCTCGTTACCTAACGAATATGCCTCTACGGCTGGTCTATCAGGTATGTTCAGTGTAAACGGCGTCTATAGTGTTGACTGTCGGTGAACTGGGGCTGTTCCGCAAACCGCTCTACGGCTCTACACGCGATGTATTCTTATCAACTTTCATAAGCAATAATCTCCATTATTCATCCAATGGCTACTTTTTCATGCTAGACGTCTGTTGTACATAAATAGTACTATTTATTTGTATATTCAACATGTTGGCATGTTGAACAGACTTATAAAAAAAAATAAAGTAATACTTACTGCATTGTCTGCTCGAGTACAACGCGCTTCTGGAGCAGGGCACCTTATCAGCTAGCACTACCATTTTTGCAAGCTGGAATCCGGAGCAACCCTGCAATCGACGAATGTAATAGAATTGACTGTCGATAAAAAACAAAAAGGAAATTAGAAATCTCGAAAATAGTGAAGCGTCATCCTATGTTTTTATGTATATGTGATGCACTTTGGTTTCGGTGGAAAATTTGAATAATACTTGAGTTCTGAAACCATGGAACTCTAATTTAGAATAATATGAGTTGGAATGCAATAATAGCCTAATTCAACTTAAGCAGCTTTGGATCTGCCACACGCGCACACGCAGACACACACACACACACACGCACACACACACACACACACACACACACACACACACACACACACACACACACACACTCCCACACAACACACACACACACACACACACACACACACACACACACACACACACACACACACACACACACACACACACACACACACACACACACACACACACACACACACACACACACACACACTGTAAGGCGGATGGCCAGCGAAAATATTTCTATGGGCGAACCTGCCCAGCAAGCGTGCTAATGATAATAGATTTACTAGCCTGAATGCATCCTACCACGCTGTTTTGCTCTTGGATGCTTCCTAGCTGGAAATGTCTTGTTACGATGTTTTATAGAGGCAAACTTTACTCTTGGTACTATACATGTCAAAATGCGAAATGTGCAACATTCATGAATTTCAGTTGAATCAACATAATTCATGGAAACTTATTATAATGTTTAATAGAAATCGTGCACTAAGGAGACGGCAAGGGCAAGATACGACGAATTTCACTGTTCATGATGGAGTATTTCATTTGCTTGTGCAGTTTTCTGCCAGTTCATACTCCATATTGCCAGTTTGGTTCAAGAAGAGCCACTTGGAGAATTTGAACTTCAAACCCCAAATTGTGTTCTAAATTGTGCTTGTTATCAATAAGACTCCTTATCTTGACTGTGTTTTCTGTCTTAATGACAGCTTCTGTGCGAAACCCGTCAAAACTACAAACAGCTTCCGATTTCCTATGGAAGATTATTATGTTCCTAATTTTCGCACATAAACTGTTAATTAATAACCTTTGAGGTCCGTGTTTTACGCGTTCATTAGATAATATCATTAAATTAATTCTTGCAATTTTAGTTGATTCGTATCTTTTATACTTGTTATTTTATTCATGCTTCGTTTTGTCATGTTTGGTATACGGTATACGTATACCTTTATCCTCCTGCGCTCTCTATCAATCTGTAAGTTTACATGTCTCTTGTCTAGTTTTTTTTAAATTAAATAATAAGTAATTATTATTTTGATAGAATCCATTATGTCTCTCGGATTCTTCAGCAAACAAAATTTTATCATTCAATTATGTCTTCTTGGACTCGGATTTTTAATTGCAATGTACTCGTTATATTCACTAAAGGTGAAAGTTTATCTTCGTCTTTTTTACTTCTCGTGATCGTCTATTACACAGTATAGTCAACAAAAAGTGAAAAATAAACAACAACGAGGTCCCAATTGGGCACACAAAAAAAATCAGCTATTAGGCTAATGTCATAAAGAATGACAGGGGCTCCTATTGTCCACAACGGTGTATTAGAATAAAAATATAATAATGCGCGATTTGAGGAGAGAGGACCCTATATAGTATATACCACCGGTGGGTGTGTAAGTAAGCTACTGTGCATTTTCCTAAACATTATTCGTTTGTTTAGGTGTTCGTCGATGTTTACAATCTTCCCACAAAATATATTGCCGTTGTGCAGACAATATTTATGATTTGGAACGCAGTCAATGATCCGCTTATGGGATATGTACAGGTTAATTATTGTCTACGAAAAGGTTAACAACACATGTCGAACTATATTTGCATCAAATCACCATGTCACGCAAGGTGTGCTTGAAGGTGCGCCACAAGTACGCGACAGGTGTGCCAACTGAAATTGCTCATCATTGGCACACACCTATAACAAGTGTTCAGGACGTCGGCTGTGGTGTGGCTTGGTTGATGAAACGCCGTAAAGTGATTATGTATATGGGTCCAGTGTGGGCTGTTGTTTCCCTTATTTTCTGGTTTCCGTGGTCGACGTGAGTTTCTTTGTATGAAATGTGGACCTAATTAATTGGACGACCAATATGACTAATCCTCCCATTATCATATAATTACAGCACGTCTCCCATGCTCGTCGCCATTCATTATACAATTGCCCTATTTCTCTATGACACATTCATGACACTGGTCGTGTCAGCATACTGTGGAATCATTGTCGAATCAGGAGAAGATCATAAGGGGAGAGTGAATGTGATCATTCTTGGAGAAGTATTCAGTGCACTCGGTGAGTATACTAGAGTTAAAATATAATATTTCAGAAGTGCATTAGTGTGTAATCGTATGGAAGTTTTTTTCAGTGTGTAATTCCGCATCACGCTCTTTTCCCTATGGTATTATTCATATACTGATGAAACTTGGGCAGTTCGCGGCGAAAGCAGGGCGCGGAAGAGGGTTCGCATTCGACTATGGCGACCTATAAAAACTTTGCCGCGCACGCGCCACAACTCCGCGGCGCGCAGTCAAAGTTTAGCATTGTAGTTTCTCGTGAAAACAAATAAAACAATGCCATGCGAATATACGCTAGAAAACTCAGAAATTAGAAAACCATAGTTGACGATAAGAAACAAGTGAGTGAACAGCCAATCCAATCCTTGCCAGATCCCCATTATGTATGAAATCATCCGTTCAGCTAGCGTCATCATCTTTCCAATCGACTTCTTCTCTGTGAATATGCAGGACTTTCCCGCTTTCCAGGTATTTCAAGTTTGGAAAATGGTTTTCTCTCGTTACATAATATACTAATCCAGGCATCTAAATGTACAATTAATCCGAAATTATCAATTAGACCAATTTGAGCTGATCTTCGCTCCTACCTGGCGCACCTATGGCCTATGGCGCTTCCAATGTCAAATGTGAAAGGGCCAATCATGATTAGGCGGGTCACATTTTTATCATTAAGGTTTGCACAGTGCTGACTTCTATCCTGGCCGGTGCCCTGCTTGTAATATCCGGTTGGATGTTAGAAGAAGAGGAATCTGATGCACAAAACGAAGACGAGAAGGAAACACTGGACGATAAGGTAGATCGCATTCCATCCCAGAAGAGCTGACCCTTTACATTACACTTATAATTTATCATAGCCGCGGCACATATTTGGTGGAGGGAGAGAGGGTACGAATGTGCAGTATTTCATTGATATTTGGTCCATTCAGCTAGACGATGAGACTGGCAAAAAGGTGCTCACGATCTCATGGCAAATAATTCGCGAACCACGCTTTTTGTGCCTAGTCGGAGCGAACTTCTGCCGAATGATGAGGTATTCTTGGTATATTTCTCCCCATAAAACAGGTTACACATTCGTTTGGAAAACAGTTTCACGTCAATATTACTTGAAAAAAGTGTATTCGCTGTGGTGAATTGAACCCCAAATGTTCTGTTATTTCCGCTTATTGGCTTATTTCATTCCCATTGCAGGTTAACAGCTTGTGATCAGTTTTTGATAATTCTGGTTGAATCGCTTCTTTCTCGACAGGGATTCATGCCCGCCGGGTCTGCACAACTCAGTATTTACTACGTTCTCGTCAGAGCCTTGGGTCGGGTCAGTTACAGAAATAGTCTGAATCTGAAGATCTGAAGCTTCCTCACACAGAATTTAGAACACTCAATCCCATTCCGTCCTCTAGATTTCTTAAATTAGAGTAGACATCGGATTTTTTTGCATAATTGTTTTTGCTTGTTACTTTTTGTTAGTATAGAAACATTGGTTTTAGTTTTAGGCCGTTCGAAAGAACATATAAATGCAGAAACCAAGCCCAAGAATAACCATCTTACAGCTTCTTTTTGTCCTACTGTTCGTTCCAATTTCAAAACTCGGAGCTCATCCGATTATTCTGATTTTGAATACTGTGACGACAATCGGGGCAGTGGTCGCCTATATAGCAGGAAGACTAGATTTTCCTGTTCTTGCGGGCTTCATTCTACTCGAAAAGTGAGTTTAAATTATTGTCAACTGGAGTTTTCAATAGATTAGCTCGGGGCTGAAAATAAATGTGTGTTTTTAAAACTCACTCCGAGGAAAACATTCTTGCGATAACATTCTTGCGATAGACGCAACCACTTTGGTTGATCCTCAATCTTTGCATATTCTCGCCGCGAAACAACCGCAGTTGTGTTGGATAACGGTTGCTGGAATAATACGTACAATAGCTTCGGCGTCTGGATATATATATATGTATGTATATATACGACTTTTATATTTAAAAAATAATCCAAAATCAGTATTGTCTGTCGCTGCGGTGTCCACGGAATATACACTTTAATCAGTGGAGAAGTGATCGATACGGACACGGAGAAGAATAAACGAAAGTCAGTTTTCTTTTCTTTTTCGGCGGACTTTTATTCTGTGCGGCGCACCCCCCTCTAGGGTGCGCGGCGGGGCGCCAGGTGTGCGTCAACCCTATATGGCGCACCTGTGGCGCACGTGAGGCGCACTTGCTGCGCACCCGCGGCGCCTCATCACGAAGTAGTGCAGAAACGTTTCACATAATAAGTATCAACAACAAAATAAAGTCTAGATAAGAAGCAATGTAGTAGAAATACGTTGTTATGCATATTATAGTCTATCTCTTTAGATCTCCAATATCGACGTTGATTTTCACTTTAAAAGCTTTGTTCGATAAGCCCGCTGGGCAAATATCCCCAGTTCTCGTACTTCTATTACTCGATTTTGGTGGATACAGCACTTATAGGGACGCTTGTGGTTTGCGAAAACAACAAATTACAACAACAGTGCTACCTTTAAATAGGTGAGCTTCTTCGTAAGTGCGTTAAAGGAATGTGACACATATGGCATAATTTGACGGTCGCGAAAGACGCAAAGAAGTCTAGCAGCGAGTACATGGTGAACTGAAGAAGACCGCACACGATCTGCGTATCACGTAAACAGCGCCGTCAGTTTCTCATGAGCCGAAAGAAAAGGTAATGGTGAAGGGCAGGCGTTGCTTTTTCAAAATTCTCATAATTCACGTTACACTTTTTGACCCTGAGTAACCGAAACACATTCTAACAAAATTTCAGCACCGTTCCCCTGATAGATCAATCGATATCCTCTCTTCCCGAGTGTGATAACGTTCTCAATATGATGTTTCTCGTCGTAATCGGATGGCCAATTCTATGTGGAATAGGAGAATCCTTATTTATTGCAATCGACTTACGTTTGAAGTACGCTATTATGTGGTTTCACCGCAACGAGAGGCGTCTGGTTTGAAATACTAGTGTGCTTGAAAGCGAAAAGTGTTAGCCACAGCCACAGCGGAGCCACGCTCCTGGGGTGAAAACTACGAAAGGTGTCACTGTGCAACGTGAAGTTCCAACTAGCGCACTTACGGCGGTCTTGCCGCGCCACACGCAAAACAATTAATAGGAACCAAGCCTTATTTCCTCGCGAAATTTCATTTCCGCTATTTCAGAAAACATTTTCTGGCGCAACGAATCTCGGATGATGCACAAATAGTGCAAGAACGGAAACTCTCCTACATTCCAATGAAACAGGTCCAATCGTCAACTGAACCATTGTAGTGTTTACCAAACCCATGTACAAGGAACCCCCAAACCAAAAGTATTCCAATTACACAAAAAATCGAATAACATTATTTTATTAGCACAAGCCGTTTTTTCAGTTAGTCATTACAAGTCAGTAAACTTATCATCTTACATCTTAATAATGCTCAGCAAAGATACTGAAAAACACAGCAACTATAAAACATTCAAAATAACAAAGCAGACATACCGAAGTACATATTAAGAGACCACTCTCGCCCATAAAACGTTTAAAACAAGTGCAAAACAAAAAGAAACAAAATAAATAATACGGTAAGAAGAGTATGTCTATGTACATCACCAGAAGAGGTTCGCAAGCCATAGGAATGGAAAGCTCACAACATGGTAACATCTCAACAAGCAACAGAAAAGACAAACAATAATTAGATGAAGAAATGAGACCAGAAAAAGAAGAGTTAGGGTTCAGATCCGATTTAATAAGGTCGATGTCTGTCTCCTCCGCCTCCGCCCATTCCTCCGCGGGGAGGTCCACCTCTCATAGGACCGGCACCTCCACCACCACCCCCTCCTGCGGGCTTAGGGGCATGACAGGCATTGCACTCCTGAAAATGGGAGAAATAAACACAATAACATGTGTATGCCAGCAAAGCATTCCTAAGTATAGGAGGACATACAAAGAGATTCTGAGATCGCGCAGATTGCTATTGACAAACAATGGTATGAAAGTGAGTCAAATGAAACTATAGGAGAGAAACAACAAACCTGTCTGAATCCAAAGTTAATGTTTCCACAATCACAGGGCCAGTCGTTTGGTCGGACCTCAAGGTTGGCATTTCCACCCCCTAAACAACCCGTTTGATTACAATTCGATATACTGGATTCAGCCCACTCGCTGTTAGTTTTGGAGTTACGAGTGAGGAGAACAAAGCATTTCAAAGGGGGGTACGCGAAAACAATTAGCATAATTAAATACCTCTTGGTCCACCGCGTCCCCCACCACGGCCTCCTCTGTCTCCTCCAAAACCGCCTCCGCGTCCGCCGCGATCTCCGAATCCACCACGGCCGCCTCCGAAACCTCCTAGAATGAATTCCGAATTAATAATCGAATTTCAACAAGGTCAAGGTGGAGTATTAGACCTCGCAAATGCACAAAAAATGATCCTTAATAATCAACATCACACCCCTATATGGTGAGGGGATATCATTCATTCAACAACAACAACAAAAAGTGCATGACGGGGAAAGAACTTACCACGGTCACCACCACCGCGTCCTCCTCCGAATCCGCCTCCACGTCCACCGCCGCGGAATCCACCACGACCGCCGCCAGCCTGATCGTCACGGGGCCTGAAATTATCCGAATTATAAACCACTGCAAAATAGATTAATAACAATTATTGTAAACAAAATAATGTGAAATGTTGTTGCCTTCACTGCCTTCACATGAGTATTCCCCTGCTTCCCCACAACTCAAAACTAAGAAAGAACATACTTGAACTTGGCAATGCTAAGGCGCATGCTCTCGCTATTTCCAGGGAACGGTTGTCCGTCGTACATTTGAATAATCTTCTGGGCAGTTTCCGCATCGGTAAAAGTGATCATACATTCACCCTTGTTCTCACCGGTGTTGCGGTCAGTGTAAATCTTGATCCTGCAAAAAGGAGAGGTTAGCACAATCGTGGAATCTACTAATCCTTGAGACAGTAATGATACAATTGAAATAGTGAAAAGGTCAATCCAACTTTTCCAATCAGCCCAAAGAAAGTCTTAGGGCGCGTTCGGGATTGATTTTCCGAAAGGAAACTCGGCCAAATCCTCGTTCGGGATGGACTTTTTGGAAACGTTCCAATGCTTGGAGAAAACAAAAAATACAGTATGAATTAGCATGGAAAATTTGAAAAATATGCGCGGGAAACGTTTTTCGCAAGCTAATTCATACTGTATTTTTGGTTTTCTCCAAGCATTGGAACGTTTCCAAAAAGTCCATCCCGAACGAGGATTTGGCCGAGTTTCCTTTCGGAAAATCAATCCCGAACGCGCCCTTAGAGTCAGAGGAAGCGTGCACATGACATCTTTCGCCCCAAAAAGAAAAAAAAGAGAAACACTCACTTTGGCTGTCCAGTACGATCGTTATTAGCGATATCGCCACTTGCAGAGAACACATCATTGACAAACTGCTCATTAGCCGATTTAGGGATCCCCTGGATGAAGACCGTCTCAGGAAGCTCGACTTGGTCGCCTCCGCCGCCACCTCCACCACGTCCTGAAATAATCGGAATAATAATTTTTCACGTCACTAATACGTCGAAGTGGAAAAAATGTAATCTAACTACAGTAGCCAACAAAAATTATACTATAATCAAACTACAAATATCCCACCTCCACCAAATCCGCCCCTGTCGCCTCCAAAACCTCCGCGTCCGCCTCCGAATCCACCATCGCGGTCACCAAATCCACCGCGTCCGCCCCCTCTACCTAAAGGATAATAAAGTGAAACATGTCTACATGCGGCATTCCTATACTAACACTCACTATTTTTTTTTAGTCCCCCGCCCTGATATGAGAAACTAGTACAAAGGTACAAGACAAATTCGAAACTCATAAGGAGCATAGTAGTATATTGAACACCTCATCACGTATACACTGAACCCTTTTGTATATAGCAATACCTTGGAAACCTCCACGACCGCCCGGGGGACCACCGGGTCTGAAAGAAGGTGGAGATCGATCTCGAGCAGCCAGGGGAGTGGGGACTTTCCGTCCCCAACCCCCGGCCGACACATTTACACCCTCCTTACCTACTTTGCCAAACGGGACTCTGACACATACTTAGCTACTACTGATGGATACTATATTATATTGTCAGGCAGTTGATAGTTCTTTGTCTGCAATGTTGACAACATTGTAGGATTGTAGTGTTGTTGTGCTGTGCAACCTATTAATCGGCCTTTGTCTTAATGGTAATACTCGGATTTGATCTTGAGATCGTTAATCATGAATATGCGTCATTCAATTAGTCATGGTAGAGGAGGGTGTAAACTGTTCATCATAATCTCTTTTCTTCATTCAACACGTGAGCAGAGATACACATTGATCACATCTGCTTGTAGTTTGTAGACAACCCTCGAATTGTTTTGTTGTTGTATTATACCACTGGAACTGAACACTGTTTAAGTCAAGCCCTCCACAAGAAGGCACAAAACAAATACACTTCTCAATTACCAAAATGCGGACCACTTTTACACAATACTCGTGTTTAATGTAAAGAATAGTGAAGTATCTCAAATAAAACCGTTTAACTAAGGTCAGAAGTAAAGGAACATTCTAGAACATATCAATATCGTTACACATCCGCAAGTTTTGCTTTTGTTTCGTCTACTAACATGAGTAAACCACCAACCATCGTGTGAAACATTACCTTTCCAAGACCCGATATACCAGTACATTTCAAATACTCGAAAATACAGACCGACACAATTTTGTGCCTAATACCTGAGCATGTCTATAAATCAAGGTTAGCACGATGAACCAGTACACAACACACACTTACCCGAATGTATACTAAATAGCATAACCAAGTCAGACGCTCCCACCAGATTTTTTTCTTTAAAAAAAACCTTTTTTGCGCATTGAAAAATACCATCATAACGCCACTCCAACAAAAATTTTTTTTGAGTACATCTGTACATCATTCGTAACTGTATCAAGTGCGCGCCGAAAGCCATGTTCAAATTTTCACCCTTGTTCAAATTTTCCATTCCCCATACAATATTTGCTTTTCAATAATACATATACAATCTAAGGTCAGGTAAAATATGTAATGAACATACCCTCTAAAGTCATCCCGTGGTGGTCTGTCACCACCATTGGAGTCCCAGCGAGAACCCCGGTCGCGACCCCCATCACGGCCACCTCCGAAGTCACGTCCACCACCACCACCGGAGCTGAAACAGCAGGATGAATACTCTATTTCGCTGCATTGTGAGTATGTACAGAAAACCTATACAAAACAACAAATGCCTAAGGGCGCATTCGAAATGGACATTTCCGGAAAATGAAAAAAAAAAAAAGAAAACGTTTGGTTCGAGATGGATTCCACCAGAAAAGAATGCAATTGCCACGCACACACATGCAAATGATCGATTGATTTTAGTTTCAATTACGGTACATTTGCATTTTCGACAATTATTTTGCATGTATTATTTTTTCTTGGTGTCCATCTCGAACCACTTTTTTCTTTTCTTTTCCGGAAAATGTCCATCTCGAATGCGCCCTGAAAGCATGATTCACACCGAAATATAAATAAAGAACAAAACTACGCACCGATCTCCAAAATCCCGATCCCTACCGCCACCGCGACCTCCGTCCCTGTCTCCGAAGCCACGACCGGGGCCGCCAAAACCACCGCCCCCTAAAAATTTAGAATTATAAAAATATTCCATAAAAAAGCAAAGCCACGTCAGAGCATAAATTTCCTAATACGTATTGTAAATCTTGTAACATTATCGATAGTACACTCAAATATACAAATTCACGTTTGCACATCCCAATCCCACTAATATTATAAAAATTTATAATATAGCACAAAACGAAGTACTAACCACTGAAACCACCTTCACGTCCACCTCCACCGTAGCGGTCGCCGCCAGGGGGTCCTCCATACCGATCGCCTCCGGGTGGGCCTCCGAAGCCCCTATCTCCTCCTGAGGGGGCACCATAGCCGCCCCTATCTCCGCCGCCGTAGCCTCCTCGGTCGCCTCCTGGTCCGCCATAGCCTCCCCTATCACCGCCGCCATATCCGCCGGCACCAGGCTTTGGTGGGCCTCCGGGTGCACCACCTCCGTTTTGTTGGGCGTAGTAGGCAGAATACTGAAACGGCTAAAACCATCCTTATTCTCAGCTCATAGGTGTCCATTAAAAAATTCAATCTCAATAAGTGGCCCTCAGATCATTGCTTGAATGAAAGATATCCTGTTTCTCAATGACGATTATCGGACTACTCATATGTGGCTATAGGGGCCAGAGCCAAATCTCCCGAAGTCCCGATTTGTTATTAATGTTATTTAAACAAACACTCCTTTAGAAAAACTGTAAAACTAACATCAGCTCCGCCGGCTGGTGCAGCTCCGGCAGATGGATCAGGAGCTCCACCTGCAGCGGCCTGTTGTGCATAATACTGGGCCCATGCAGCCTCGTATTGTGCCATAGTCTGAAAGAGACGGGAAATTTCTCAGGAAGACCACGCATCTATTCATGGAGGATATAAAAGAGCGAAACTAAGACAGTGATTAGAAATACGTTAATTACCTCTGGGTCGTACTGCCCTTGTGGAGGCGGACCGCCGCCGGCTCCGTAAGCTGCGTTGAAAGCCATTTCCCGTTTAAGCCTCAAGAAGCGCCACAGGCAGCTAAAATAGCTAGGTTTATTTCCTCGCAACAAATCCGGGAAATGTGAAAAACGCTGCGCAATTCATCAAAACACAAGCTAACGGTTTTAAACGCTCAAATACAATACGAAACAATACATTCGAATAAGAACGAGGAGAGGGCGACGAAAGGAGACGACCTCGACACACCTCGCAAAAGGGCGGGGCCGCGGAGCGGTCGCAAATAACGGCGCCAATTCAAATTTTGCGGCTCTAAACAGCGACTATTTGGCGGAGTTCTTTCCGTACAGACGATTATTTCATCAAGAAAGTAGTCAAAAGAATCTTAAGAATAAAAACTCTAAAAGTCCCCACTACATTGCGCAGAAACACAAAGCAAAGGGTGCAAGCAAATTCATAGGTTAAGCTAGGAAACAAATTAATGACCGCGGAAAACTATGCTATCTATACACAAAAACTTCGCCAGCGTACAAAACTTGAACAATAGCGGAAGTGATGACGTCCCAAACTATTCTGCAAAGTGCATGCACGCCTTTTTGTTCAGCCTGATAATGCACGCGCGGGTGATTTGAAATTGTCAGTCTACTGTAGGCGATATGTGATTTGGATAGTTTCATATTTTTTTCGAGGTGATTATTTTCACAACATGGCAAACTTGTTGCTTCTAAAAAAATAGGTTTTCATACATAAATGTTAATATATAAACAATTAAATTGTTAACATGTGAAAGAAACCGTACCATCCTCATATTACGTGATTCACAGTACGAATTCACATGATTGTTGTATGTAAGCTCATCTCAAAATAGTTCACGTATTATAGGCACTACAGGAAAAAGAATTCCCATTTTTTTCCTCATTTTTTTTTCGAACGCACTTTATCGCTAGTGTCGTCTAATCCTTAGCACCGGCACTTGCATATACCTAACGGGAAGGGGGCTATTTGGCTCCGGGTGTTATCTTTCTCTGCAAAATTGCTTACAAAACTTGGATGGAAAGCACCTGCTCAATGCCCTCCCCAGGTGGCCTACCCTTCTGTACGTAACCTACCTACCGTAACTTCAAAGTTAACCCCACTAGTATCATAGGGGAGATGCTCTGCGCGCCCTAGTATCCTAGTTAGACGTGATACTTATCCTCTTCTAAACCCCAGGTATCCTATCTTATTATATAAAGAAGAAGAGTTTGTCACGGGTTTGTTTTTATGTGCACAACGAAATCCCTTCATAAAGAAAATTCTTCGATCGAAAGAGCATACAAAATCTTTGCCGCTGGCGGGATTCGAACCCACAGCAGCCCACAACCTCTCGATTCACAGTCCAACGCCCTACCGGTTGAGCTATGCTAGCTTATGATACGATGTAACCCGCTGTTTTATATAGAGCAACTTCAATGACATTGCATGGCACCATTAGTGAATGGAGATCCGGACTCATATTATACGTTTCCCCAACCATAAATGACTTTGTAGACATGTGAATGTTTTAAATATGGTAACAATCGGCCGAAGGCCGATTCCTCCAGTCGGAGAAGAGCCCGTAGGGCTCTTCGAACGGCTGGTATATCATACTGGAGATCTACCTATCCATAGTATCTCTCACTGTCAGACAGGGAATCCGGAATCTCACTCACAGCGCTGAGAACTAGATAAAGCAAAATCACTTTCTTTGACAATATCCATCCTGTGAGGGCTTTCTTTCAACTTTCTAAGCAACTGTGAATTTAGGACAAAAAAGGTTTGCTTTTAGGCCACAGTTAGAACGTTCCCAGTAAGAAACGTACGCCAAGTATCTTCAACACGCTTGACTATGCTAAATTTAGCCGTTTTCAATAAGTGAAAAGGCAAATTGTGTTTGAAAAAGATTCGACTGGACATATCCATAAAATGGCGAAGAAACGAAGACATGCAAAATCTGGACGAATGGTTCGATTTCTTATTATTATCATGCGTTCTTGAACTGTAATTATGTAACTTTATCATCACAAGAAAACTGAAAATTAACATGATTAAAAACTTCATATGATGTGTAAAAGAGATGAAGCACCTTAATGATCATGACAAAAAATACCAGCCAAGATACTACTTATGAATAAATTATTATTGATCATCATACTTTTACTTTACATGAGCTTTTTTCAACAATCCTCTTTTTAGAGTTTTATTCCGAAAATCCTCAGTGCAAATATCTCGGACTCTATCCGCTGTGATCTGTCAGAAGCAGAATCGTTTGATAACTCATTTCGACCGGCCACCTCCGTACGTGTTACTAAGCTTGCCTATATATCACTTGCGCGCTGCGCGGTGCCAAACATGTGCGATTCCTTCGCGGCACACTAAAACAGTCGCGCCGGCGCCTCACACGCGCCCGTCAATCGTTCTGCATTGAGAGAAGAACGCCACCATTGCTTACTGGAATCACAGTCGCATACACATGGCTCACATCTGCATATCTCTCAAGAAGCATACAGTCCTTTTCAGACGAGCAGTGTCTCCGTAGCTCCGTCTCTGACGTCAATCGCAGGGAAAATGCAACAACGGATTGTCAACTTTGCCAATGAGAAAGATCCCATAGATTACGAACAAGAACCTTTGGTAATAAGATAGTTTATTATGCAACGCCTTCTCATATCTTTGTTAGATTTATATTATTTCCATGTTGTTGTGTATTCCTTGATGTGAACCGTGAACCACCTACCGCAGCCAGCCGTACTTCGAGACGGGGATGATTCGGAAAGTGTCAAATACAAATGTAATAGAGTATTTAACTGTTGTTTCGCGAGGCCGAAACAGGGCGAATCTGGCCCAAAAATCATTCAGCACGGCTTTCACTTTCCATACATAAGAACAGTTTGAAACTCCCTACAAAAATTGAAGATCAAGAACAAATTTGAATTTAGTAAAGACATTCGCATGTAAGTAGCTAATACGTGTACTAATTCAAATTTGACCCTGATCTTCAATTTTTGTAGCGAGTTTCTCAGTCTCAATGAGTTTCTATATTATATGGAAAGTGAAAGCCGCCCTGAATGATTTTTTGAGGTGTCTCGTGCTTCCGAAACAGTAGTTAAATACTCTATAAAATAATAAATATTCAGGACGCACTTTCTCGAAGTTCCGGAACCCTCTCATACGAATCGGTTATTTGTTGCCATTCCACGGAAAATGTCCAGGAAAAGGTGATTTATGCGTAGGAAAATAAAATACGACTAATGAGGGCTTCTACGTACGGTACGATAAACTAGCTTAGGTATCTTCTCTGCGCGTGCCCGATGGTCCCGAATGCAGTGTATTTATTGATGTAGATGTTTCGGAAAGTTTATCACCCAGATGAAAGTTTGAAATAGTTTGATATTTCTCTTATAGGCAAAAATAGAGGATCAACCGCAAAAGAAAGAGCTCGAACTGCTCACCTTCCCGTACGATTTGTATCAGCAGGTGGGCTTCTTTTTTCTCATGTTGTGTAAATGGTGTATCAGCTATTGCTATGCTAGCTTATGAGTTTAGTAGAGGTACGTAAGTAGACTTTTCTATATATTTTTTTGTAGTAACTGCTACCTTTAGATCGCAGTCTGCCAAGAGGCAGATCTGCACGAGTGTATGTGCGAGGAAAGACCGGCCCTACCAAATGGTACTTATGTAAGTTTGTCATTGTTCATTTTCAGTATAAAATCAGTTTCATTAGTGAGTTTTGGTCTGTTCTTATGTTTTCTTTTACCAGAATACAAGATGGGAACACATTTAATATTTTCAGTACCATACTGTGGCCAATGGAGAAGTAGAACAAGAAATGGTAGATTCGGTATGTTCAATTTTTTTTTTTTGAAACTGCTTTTTCTTTGATTCAAATTTACACTGCAAACAAGCATGTCTCATAAAGATAATTAATGCACATTCGCTTAGAAATCTTTGTATATCCAAACTATTATAGATGTGAACAGATACAGACGTAAACCACTTTCAACTTTCTAATCACTTATTCTTAATTGCAGCTACTCCGTGACTCACTCTTCACGTATTATCAACTGCCTCGAGATGATATTAGCTTGAAGGTTTGTCGATTTTACCTTTCATCTATTATTGCTATATATTCGTTATGTTTTCTTGAGCTCTCAAGTGAAAGAGCATTCAGTTCCCACGGCCTAACCATCTGCTGTTGCCTACGGTAACTAACGATGACCCAATATAGGAATATAGTCATACCGTACTCCAACTCATATGCTGATTCCAGTTTTCCGTGACCAAAGTTGGCAATGTTCCAAGTCTTGAAATGGAAATGTGTCGAATTCCAGCTGAAGATAATAAATCACCGATGTATGCAGAATATTGCATGCAGAAAAGGGTGGGATTATTATTACTTACTATTTATTTTTGAAATAGGTCTCATGATGGCATGAAGTACAGTTAATTATACAAAGTTGTGGTGTCTTATTTAGACCCGAGTAACGTACTCAACTAAGTGTATAACCAGTCTTGTCTGTGTTTATGGCTAATTTTATCCACTTTCAGAACCTTGAACGCACACAAGCCCATGCAAACACTGCTTCGCATATATCTAAATCGGTACGTTTGTTACTAGCCTTTGTCCTGAGGCCGTATTCACCACTCCGTTTACCGGTTTACCCCTGGAGAAAACTGTCTCTCGGAGAAAATTTACCTAGAAAGCGAGATTCTGTCACAAAATTTGCATTCACCACTCACTCTCCTTCCCGAAAAATGCGTTCCAAGAGTTTTGTCTCTAGAGAAATGTTTACCCTTGAGTGGTGAATACAGCCTCTGGTGTGCCAAACTCTTTACACTATGTATCAGACGAGGCCAGGGATCCTGAAGCGTACAAATTCCGCAAACGAACTATATATGTATGACTTGAACTCTCATCTTTATATTTCAATATTGCAAGTTTATATTATTTACTAATCGTATTGTTCTTTCAGGACCTGACCACAAGTTGTCCTTCTCTACACGCGTACTCACATTCAAGTGTTGGTAAAAGTACAGCTCTGTCCCGTTTGACTGCATCCACGGCACAATCAATCAAGGCATCACTCCTCTCTATCGTTAATGGATTCTGGAAACGTAAACCAAAGGCGATTAGCACGAAGTAGTCCCTAATTAGCTTTTGTAATCTTCTGAATACTTGGCGATGTATTAGCGACAGCCAAATGCCTCCTGTACTAATAGACTCTTCAGTTTCAGTATACTGTGCACGATCAGCAGTAGTGGCACTTATATACATGCTATTATTTCATTTCCCTAAGTTATTCAGACCAAAAAATAGCAAAACATTTTAAAATGTCTTACCTTTCAGTGATGTTCATTCCTTGTTTTAATCTGTATTGTTCACCTCTTATGTATTGTCAACTATCTTTCAAAAAGGTCTAGCGGTGATTTTCATATATGTATATCTTCAAATTCTTAATCCAGTTCTCCAAATGTATGTGATTTTTCCTTCTATCGGTATTTTCTGTATATCCCGTTGATGTTATTTAAAAAAAACAAGTGAAAATAAAAGTTTAACTGCGTGCTTTCTAAAATATATTGTGAAGTGAATTGGCTTGCGCATGAGGAATTTTCAAAAGGTTAATCTAGTACAAAGACAAAGAGCATGTGCTTCACATCTTTCTTTGAGAAAGCGACGTTCCTCGTAAATTAAAAAAAATAGGGCATTTTTTTTACAACATACGGTGAAAATTTCATTCCCACGTGCAATAGCGACTCAATGGATAACTCATTTAGAAACGCGATGGCGGGAATGCGCGCTTTAGAAACGGCGGTCAAGTTGCGTGCCAATAGCGCGCCGACAGTACGCGGGCCTCGTCATTTCTTATTTTGTTATTCTGTTCTATTTTTGGATTTTGGATTATTATTCTAAGAGTTTTGTAAGCATTTTCCATCAATTATCATTCTCGATTTACACGTTTGTGTGTTATATATCTTTTCCTATATCCACACAAAAAGAATTCCCAAACATTTTAAAATCATTTTTAAATAAGTGTTTTCTAATGGAAACATTGCGTGGACTTTGTTCGCTTGCAAATATCTGTCATCTGTGTTACTTTATGACTTTATTTATTGGAAACATTTTGCTCAAATTTGGCCAGGGAAAGTTCGTCTAAAATGTCCTAGCGTGTGAAACTTGGGAGGCTAGTTATAAGGCTATAACGCAGAGAAACAGTGACTATGTTTTAATCACACATTACTAGTGCTTGAATTTTTTCCGATTTTTTCCAGTTCGTCTGGTAAGTGCATGAGAAATAAAGGGCAATTCGATTCAAGTCATGATTCTAATGTGCGTATGTGACTAAGCGTCTAAGCGACATTGCGCGATTTTTTATTCTAATTCTTTCATTTACATGCAACGCATGGAAATGTAGTTGTTCAGCATAATTTTTTATAACCGGCCTCTATATCGCTTCAAAGCGAAATACCGGCCGGTTTTTGAAACACTTCGAGTACGCCATCATTTTATGCAGCTAATGCAAATGAACCTAAATCATAATAAAAAATCGAGCAAATTCGAGCAACTTTGCATGAATTCGTAAGAATTCCGCTGTCCACGGGTCCACGATGCGTTTCAAAAACCGGCTGGTATTTCGCTTTAACATAATTCGAATAAAGCTATTTCGGCTGAATTTACATTGATGAGTGCTCGATTAGCCTTAGAATTTGACAGTCGTGCGGATTACAAAAAAACGTGGTTCTAGATTGTATAGTTTGTGCGCAGGAAAAAGTGACTGTAATTGCTCTGGAAATACTTTGAACTTCCCCATGTCTAGAAACTAAATCAGACATGTGTAATATACAATAGTTGAAACCCGTGCTTCGTTCATTGAATAATCAGAGTGAATTCTATGAATGATTTGTCAACCTTGAATAATTCGACACGTACTTTCTTGTTATTAAACGTGTTTTTATATTTTTATTGCCCGAAAAATACTTCCTTGTATTTATTTGTCACCGTTAATATACGAATACAAATTCCGCCTCGTTTTATATATACCCTTGTATCTCAAGTTCTTGTTTTACCGTATGCACTCTACGTTTATAGACAATGTTTTTTTATATGTTTTTTTATACTAAATAAAATAATTGTAGAAATTGTTTATGGTCCTAAAGCGGATTGTTAGCGAAAACAGATGGAGGACTTACATGCCACGAGTAATATTACCACAGCTGCACCAGAGCAAAATTTACTGGCAGAAAATACAACTGCGGGAATACCGGATGATACTTTAGTGGCAATAATCGTTTTTGTGGTAAGCTGCATTAAACATTAAAGATTTACTCCAAACGAATCCCAAATACAAGGATTCACTCTTATTAGTTCAACATATTTCTACATTTTGACTTATCGCTTAGCTACCTTACAGTAAGGCAACAGTGTCTTTACCGTAGTCTTACCGTAGTAATTTAAAATGGTTTTCATTATTGTCTCTACTCTACCATTTCCAGATTGGTATCTTCGGTTTACTCTCCAATGGCGGTGGTATGTTACTTGTTTATACCAGCCAGCGACTGCGTAACTCTTTCGGTCTAATTTGTTTCTCGCATTCACTCGCCAATTTTGGAGTTCTTTTTGTATTCCTCGTATGGGTCTGTCCAATTATATTGATGTGAGTTGCATAAGAGTTTGGTATTTTTGATGGGAAACAAGTGCATGAATATATTTCGTCAAAGATGCGTGCAATCACATGAATCATAGAGCGTTCAAATTTAGTATTGTTGCGTCACAGTTTATGCCAAATAGTTTTCGATTAATTATCGTAATATTTTCCTAAACCCGATATCCGTGAATAAGAAATCTTTGATGGGCCGCGCGCCCGTAGCTCGAAATTCTATCAGCCGTTCCGCAGTGGCGAAACTTTTTTTGCGCCGCGCACACTACATATGCAGCGCTGCGACCGCGCGAAGTTTCGTATTGTGCGCCACTGCGAACGCTTCTCGAAAGATCAAAAAAATAAGTCAAATTCATTTCAGACAAAACTCGGACCTCTCCGAGAGTACACTGGGAAAGAAGCTCGGCCAATTGAATATATTTTTCTGGGATGTTTGCGTTTATTCACATTTAATAGTATCAATAAATAGATTCATTAGTATTGGTGGGTCATTTACTATACGCATTTAAAACTGAATTTACTACTCATAGGGCTGATTTGCAGCACGGAGAGGTAATGAACACATGCAAAATGGTCGCATTTTGTTATAGACTACATTTTCTTGCAGCACTTCCAACAAAAGCGCCCGTTTTGTTAAATATTCGGAACACGTTATATATTGTGGGAATTGCGTGGCTTTTGGGAGTGGCTCATATTATACCGTATTTTTGGGGTAAGTTCGTGTTGTTGCAGAATCCTCTGTTTCCTATCTCCTACCTCTGCTTCAGGCCTTAGAAGTTGGCGGTGTGCAGCCGACGGCATCGACGCTGCCCCCAGAAAATACCGCTATTTGAACGCTGCGCTTCTGCCAAGGGCCAAGGTTTCGCTCAGTTTACCAATGCCAATGCGGGCATAAGTATAGGTTGCGCATAATTTAGCTGCATACACAGCAGCAAAGTGTATACTATGCCATTTTTGTCAATTTGCCAATAAAACGGCATGACATTATGTACTATATGCAAATTTTATGTTCCCTGAGCTGAAAGGAGGGGCACAACTTACATACCACGAGAATGTAGTAACACTGTATGCGTTTCATTTCACAAACCACCTACAACACCGCTTTGAAATATTTGCAGACGACACTTGTTATGTGGTGTTCTCTCCTTCTACGTGGACGTGGGATTTTGCACCCACTGATTGTGGGCACTTTATCTCCACGTACACTGATTATTATACGGGTTTGGCTACATTTGCATTAATGGCAGTATTGGATCTATCCACTCTTTATAAGATTCATCGCAGTAACAGGGTTAGTTTCAATATTATGATCTATTCGATTTATATGGTCGTTATTGATGTAAAATATAGACAAAGACCAACTACCTAGACGTATGCTAATTCGCTACGTAGTTTTGACACAGCTACTACATAAGTATTGCAGACAAGAACACTCGAAAACCTCATTACATCTATCTTAGTTTAAGAATTTTATGAGTCCTTTCGGATCACATTTCCGTAGTATATTTTAAACTTCCCACGATTATTATTATTAATCGGCAAAAGCTAGATACATACATTGACCCAGTGTGGGCGACGCCAAAAATTGCCACTGCGAGGAAAAACCTGGAACAATTCACGCATTAAAATATATTACATTAAAATACATTAAAATAAAAACGCTGTATCTGCAATTAGGGAGGGCATCACACATTACTAATTCGTTCTATAAATTGCTCCACAAAAGTTTTGAAAAACGTGGGACCGTCTGCAACTTGTGTTCTTTTGTAGGTTACACAGGGCGAGGAAACAAATAAGCAAAAAAAATAAACGTTGAATTTCAGATAATACGTGGGATGAAAAAGGGAGGCGCTACAGCAGATATGCTCACAAAACGAAGGAATATGGAGTTACGGTTTTTTGCTCAGGTACCTTCTTTTCTCACTGAAGAAAAACACTTTTTGCGTATACCATGCCATGAGCACTTGGTCATCCAAGTTTACGTTTACCACAAGACTAGTGTTACTAGAAATACGGATTTTCATTCAATTTTTTTAATCATAAAAAAATATTCAGAGTTGCACTCAAGGATTGGTGTTCTTCTGCGAACTCCTCAACTTTTACTACATATCTTATTTTGCCGCGACAAAATGGACAGTTTATTTCACTACAACATTTGCATGGCAGGTTTGCCATGCTGTAGATGGGTGAGATCTGGCTAAAGATATTAAATCGATAGAACGGCCGGTTATTGAAAATGTATGATCTACGCTATTGGTTTGCCCAACATACTCAAATACTTTAGGCCATAATATCGCTTTAAAGCGAAATGCTAGCCCCTTTGGAAAATTTTGTACGATCGTCCACGGCAATCGTACAAAATTAGCATAGGATACATAGGATTTGCTTATCATATGCAAATTTTCCAAAGAGGCTAGCATTTCGCTTTAAAGGGTCAGGCCCATTTCAAATGACCCCTATTTTTGATGACTCCATCTTATTCTTTATGTCAAATATAGTAGGATACGATATTTTTCTAATTTTCAAGCGCAAAATTCACGCAGAATTCAGCAATTTACCATGGGCAGTCATACCCAACTATTTATCGCAGTTGTCACGGCCCTTCGCTCTAATTGGGCAATATGCTCTATTGGGCGTGGCAATTGCGATATTGACCAATTAGAGCGAAGGGGCGTGACAACTGCGATAAATAGTTGGGTATGACTGGCAATGGTAAATTGCTGAATACTGCGTGACTTTTGGGCTTGAAAATTAGAAAAATATCGTATCCTACTATATTTGACATAAAGAATAAGATGGAATCATCAAAAATAAGGGTCATTTGAAATGGGCCTGACCCTTTAAACAATCCTTGCTCCATTGCTGGGATGACGAGCAGATCAGTGCAGCTCGAGAGCGAATAAATTCTAATCGAGCTGAACTGTATTATACTAAAATGGTCCTTTCTGGAACTTATAGTCATCACCAGTGTAGCCTTCCACTAGTAACTATTTTCGTAACTATGGTTTTGTTTTAGAATTACTTGTACCCGAAATTTAGTTTCTATTCGTCTATATCAGTGTCATAATGGGAAGAGGGAGCTTCCTCACAGTTACAACAGAAAACTAACAATCTCTACTTTCAGTGCTATTCTACTTCTCTTTAATTACCGACCGAAACGAGGCGCCGTATGCCATAATACTAAAGTGACAGGGACCGCGTCTGCCGTTGTTGTGCAGCCCTCGTCCTTTCATAAACCTACCACCAGAGTCCAGCTATTTTAAATTTGAGCTAATTTTTAAAATAAATGCCTGTCATCTCAGGACCTCTGCGATCAAGCCTTGAGCAATGTATTGAACTTCCCTTGAATAAAGGAGCATGCTCTTGTGGCGTAAAAGATTTATTTGTTTGTATATCTAGTGTTTGCCTCTCTCCGTACAACAGATTATTATCAGAATTCTGTGATTTTAGCATTTTTTACAAGATGTCTCTTGTAAATGCAATGAATCATAGGTCATAGGTAGGGAGGGATACTGCAAATCACAATAGTGGGACATAATGTAAAATTCCATTTTGTAGTTACCTACCAACCTACCCCCACCCAGGTACAAACTACAAACCACAACGTTTTCCGAATTAAACATCGTATTTGCATATTAACAAGGGTTGTGTGGGACGACTGTGATCACACGGTTCGATATTGGATCGAAAAGGCTTCCCAGTCAATATATTCGAAAAAATGCCAAAAGAAGAGTACGCTTTGTGTACAACACACAGAGAAGCTGCCACGCTAAACTGTTCAAAAACATTTTTTAAGCATAGTAATCTGTATGTATATGTAATTTGTAACATAGTAGTCTGTATGTATCTGTAATTTGAAACATAGTAGTCTGTATGTATTTATTTATTTATTTATTAAATAACACCACAGGTTGTGCATCACAATGAAATGATGAAAAGAAAGTAGTACATATATACTCGTCGTGTTGACGTTGATTAGCAAACAAGTAATTTGATAATAAAACAAAGGAACTCAAGCGTAATGAATATATGTAGGTAATGGCGTCAGGCATTTCAAGTTTTGCAAATATTTGCTGCAATCGTATGATATGAGGACGATATTGTATTGTTAGTAGTCTGTATGTACAAGTAATTTGAAAGATAGTAGTCTGTATGCATAAGTAGTTTGAAAGATAGTAGTATGTATGTACAAGTAATTTGAAAGATAGTAGTATGTATGTATAAGTAATTTAAAACATATTCTGCAAATTTGCTATTGAAAGTGCCCTTATGTAGAGCACAGAGGTACGCGTATTATAAGGCAGTATAGCTCAACAGGTAGAGCGCTCGACTGTGAAGCGAGAGTTAGATGTGTTTACGGCGGGTTCGAATCCCGCCGAAGGCAAAGTGTTTGTATGTTCCATTTCTGCGAGCAAATCTTTATGCATGGGCTTTGTTGCGTTCACACGCGGCTTCAAACAAAAAAGTAAACTCTTCTCCTTTATGTAATAGGAACTCCTCCTATCTTCTTCTACCACTTTTTACATTGTAAGGTACAATACAGCTTTTTTGTTCAAGGCCAATGACATACACAGGAAAGTGAAAACTTTTCGCCCCGATTATTTTTCAAAAAACCCCGATTTCGCCCCGATTATTTCGAAAAACGCCGATTTCGCCCCGATTCTTTTGAAAAACGACGATTTTGCCCCGATCAAGGATCAAGTCCCTCAAATAATCGTGGTTTTTAGTTTCCCATGTAGTGCTGTGGTTCAGTGTTGTTGGTGGGTGTATTTTCATGCATTATTTGTGTCACTCTATGAATAACAATTGTTTTGCAGCCATGAATTTCTTTGTGTTATCGTTGTTATGTTATCATTTCCTGTTTTTTTTTTGCTTGAATCTTGACTTTTGTAACTTGTAAATACAAATATTAATTAAAATCTTCACGTAAGAAGATAGAATCCTTGACTGTGCGTGTTTTACAATTGTTTCCTTTTTTTCATTTCTAATGTATATTTTCAGGAATATAATATATTGGGCATATATTATCTGCTTCCTCATGTTCCTGTGGGTGTCCAGTGTCCATCCTGTGTCATTCATGTTTTAACATACATGGGAAACCAAAAACCCCGATATGGCCCCGGTCACGTCCCCCAAAAAAATCGGGACGTGCTCGGGGCCATATCGGGGTTTTTTTTTCCAAAATAATCGGGGCCATATCGGGGTTTTTTCCAAAATAATCGGGGCCATATCGGGTTTTTTTCCAAAATAATCGGGGCCATATCGGGGTTTCCACTTTCCTGTGTAGCTTCCATCCAAAACTCGCTGTTTCGACTTTTACATATTTGTTCAGGCCACATGTTCAACAAATATTTTATAGATTACCAGAATAGTGAGTAAATCCTCCTCCACTGGATATTGCAAACAAGTTTTTTTATTATTATTATGGAACATTATTATAGTTACACGTTACACCTGTCTGTTTCCTTCGAAGTAAATTCTACCTATTGTTAGAAACACCTCATTGATAGTAAAGTGTAAATGATAGCATGTATCAACAAAGCAACTCAAAAGTAAAGAAATTTAACATTGCGTTTTAAATAGCAGCTGACTTATCACTCTTATGTGACTTTTTGAAATTTATAAACTATTTCACACATTTTTCTGTGCGCCATTTTGTTCGTTTCAAGCACGTCTACAAATTTGCCAAAGGCTTGCACAATACAGGTTGGCAGGTTTTCAGTATGAATGCAGTCCGCGAAAGCGAGGCCTTTCCGCATTTTTTTTAGCTTATGGGTTGATTTGTATTTGAATCAAAGTCAAATGGTATTAATTTGACTTATCATCAAATATCAACAATCATCAATATCAGATTGCCCTTTTTTTGTTTTTCTTGGTGTGTCTGGAAGGGAACTGTTATTTTTGTTTTCTACACTGTAGTGCATCACTGGACGACGCTGTGTTTATTCCGGATCTAACTATTTAAATTTATGAACCGACGGTCCTTTCATTCAAAAAGTCTAGTAAACAGGAAATAGACTAGTACTCTATCCGACAATAATTTCTACGTAATCGTCACTGATCTCAGTGACAGTTCAGCGAATAAAATTTCCAGTTTATTTTCTCTCTTTATATATTCTCTCTCCCTCTTTCTCCCTCTCTCCCCTCGCTTCTCTCTCTTCCCTCTCTTCTCTCTCTCTTCCCTCTCTCCCTCTTTCTCCCTCTCTCCCCTCTCTCTCTCTGTTTGGTTGTTGGGTTCATTACATCATTCATAAGTGAACATATAGAGCAATAATATCAAGGTTAAAGCGTACATGAACAGTCTGAACTTGAAAAGCGCAACAGTTTACACAGGTCAGAATGTGCGCAGTATCGCTCAAAAAGGCTCTTTATTTAATTAATTCGTGCAGAATCCTTGCTTTCATTATAAGTGCATTCGAACATGCTATAATAACTATTACTGTGGTCGGTGCCAAAAGTTTTAGACCAAAATAGTTAAGTGCTATTTTATTTGTATTTTTACCCTTGAATAAAGGTGCACGCTCTTGAAGCGTAAAACAAATTCAAAAAAATTTTTAAATTGTGAATGTAGTCTTGAGGAATCAAAAAATAATCGACATACTGGGGTTTCTACTTTTCTGTGTATGAGTATGATTTCGTTTACTGTATATTGCTCGGTAATCTGAAACATTCAAAATGTCATATTTTTTTGTTGTTGAATATTTGGAAATGTATGTTTTTCCTGTTGTTTTATACCTTGTTCTACTGCATTTTTTCTTCAATACTGTTTTTAGAACTTTTCAAATTCAACAAGAATTCAAAGAAAACTTCAAAAACTCTATTCTTCATCCACGTGATGGTAGCGCTCTATTGTAATGCACTTAAATGGAAGATGTTCAGTTTCTCTCTTTTTAGTCAAAAATTGAACTCTCTCATCACTTCTTTGCCATCTTTTATTGTCGTTTTCTACATGACGAATTTATCATCACCACCTTTTGTCAGTGTTCCAAAATAAAAATAAGAAACAAATTTTGAAGCGAAAGTTGAAGTGAACTTGGTGTTTTGAAAACTTCTTTGTATGGTGACATCAGTAGCTGCAACTTCACGTACGGGCACTGTTTGTTTGCGTTGAAAAGTAGCCAAGGTTGCCGATTTAATTGGACAAGTAAGGCCCAGGCCCAGCTTGAGGTTGAATATATGATTTTTGCCATTGAATTGCAACATTCAGAATAAAATAAAGTAAATCATTTACGCTGCAAGAGCTTGCTCCTTTATTCTTGTCAAAGAGTAAAATTGCGTTGAACTTTGTTTAACGTTGCTACGAGACACACATCAACAGTTGGTACTTTACTCATGTCATGTTCGTCTAAGTTCCCACGGAATTATGTCGTAGACGAATTGTATTTTATTGTCCTTGATTTTCTGTTTTATCGTTTTTACCGTTGTACCTTGAATGCTTTGTTCTCAGTTGGATTGACATTTATCAATCTAAGTAAGTTCTATTGTATACTCATTCGGTTTTTTGCTTACTCTGCGTGTGTTTCCGACTCTCCTACGTACTAGAAAATTTAACTCGGGGAACTATTTTTTAATTTGGCTGTGATTTCAATACAAAGCAATATTTTCTTACTGTATTCAGGATGGGCTACCGTAAGCCGTCGTCATTCCTCAGGCGTTTATGTGCAGGCGAAAACCTCTTACTCCTTCTAACCCTATTTTCTGTCATAGGAGGAGTCGTCATTGGCGGATTTTTGAGGTTAACTTTTAAAATTATTCGTTGGGTGCATCCAAAAAAGTGGAATTCGTATATGGGTATATGACACTAATAATACATAGGGAAAAGTAATTAAAGTGTTTAGGTACGCCACTCCTTCCGCGGCTGTAGTGCGCTATGTCGGTTTCCCCGGTGAACTGTTCATGAATATGCTCAAGTGTATGATTCTACCACTCATCGCTTCAAGTTTGATATCAGGTCGGATATTTTCATCACTTCAAGATTAGTTTTCTAGTTACACTAGGGCCTGACCCGGGCCCTAGTGTATACTAGGTAGGGCCTGAATTAACATGCAAAACGACTGCATTCTACGATATTTTCGAGATGGCTAAACTGAGCAAACATTCAGTGAACTATAGTCCAATAATTTGTATTCAACACTACTTTCCAGGTCTTGCTCAACTAGATGGCAAAACTTCGGGAAAAGTCGGCTCCCGAGCTGTGCTTTACTATGCATTAACTACAACACATGCAGTTATAGTGGGTTTTATACAGTACTTGGAATTTTCACTTATTAATAATCCATAAACGCATGAAATGCTGGTGCGAAAAAGTGTATAAGGTGCACAGCGTCAAGCTGGCGTGACGTCACGTAGCAAATCCATGTCCCTCTGAGACAGAGAAAAAGTGCGCTGCGACTTCGTCGTATTCGTCCGCTGCTAGAGTCTCACGGATCACCTTTTTATAAAGGTAGAAAATCATCCGGAGGTTTGGAGAGGGATGCGATCTCGTAGCGATTATCAGGCACATCTGAATAGAACATTTCAGCTTGGAATCATCCTCGTAATGGTAATTCATCCAGGAGATCCGTCAATAAAAGAACACAATCTCCTTTCAACGGAAATTGTCAAGAAAGAAGTTGACGCTGTGGACAAATTTATGGATTTAATCAGGTGAGTAATTATGTAACTACGCGGTGATAGCAATTAATTGTATGCGCAATTGGTAGTTGCTCAAAATAGGAGTTAATTTCCCAGCTTGTGGGTGTATCCTGAAAATGATACCAGTATACATATCTGTAATTTAAAGGCACAGGCCCACGTAAAAAAAGTTTTCCCCAGTTTTTCTGTGATAAATCTCCAATCTCCCAGACTAGACTAATCAAATGTCCCGAAATAGCCTGTGATAAAAATTTCCAAAAAACAGCCGGTGAGCCCCATGAAAGTGTGTATTTACTTAATTTTCTAGAAATTCTCTCCTTCAGAAATATGTTCGCTGAAAACATCATATCAGCAATGTTCCAACAACAACATACAGTATACCAGACGGTAGACCTCAATGGTACAGAAGTGAAGAAAGCCGTAGTAGAATACACACCCGGGATGAATGTGCTCGGTGAGTTAAATTTTTCCGCTGTGTAGTCCTTTTTTATTACTCTCTTTATCTATTCCCTCTCTCCCTCTCTCCCTCTCGCTCTCTCTGTTCTTTCCATCTCTTACCATCTCTCTCTCTCTGTCTCTTTTCTCTCTCTTCTCTCTCTCTCTATCTCTCTCACTCTCTCTCTCACTCTCTCTCTCTCACGTTCCCACCATCTCACGCTCCATCTCTCTCTCTTTATTTCTAAGCGGCTACTGTAGGAGATCAGTTACGGCTGAGTTATAACTCATAACTATATTCCTTCTTGATATACTTTCCTTGCAGGCCTAATCGTCTTCTGTATCGTGATGGGAATAGTTATCTCCCGGGCGGGCCCTCCTGCCCGCCCACTCCACCAATTATTCCACGCAATTGATGTGGTGATCACAAGGATGGTATCACTCATTATGTGGTCAGTATTTATTAATTTTACTCTTACAGTTAGTTTATCTCAAAAGGGACCATATACTGGAGGCCGTTTTCACCAACATTTACTTCTGTCATAAATTTTTGACCATCAAAAAGGTACTTAGGTTAAGTAAATTCATGACTGAAGTACGCTGCAACGCGCTTTTTGATGGATTTCACCAACATTTACTTTTTTTTGAAGGAAAACGTTTAATAACAGTTAGATTAGTAATTACTAGTAATTACTAAAAGTTATTTACTATGTAAACAAGAAATAGCTAAATAATCAAGTGTGTACTCACTTTATTAATACGTGAAATGTGATTCAAAAACTGAAGTCATTGTTACCTAATGTTTACAAAGCTTATTTACTATAAAAACCATGCAATTATTAACATAAAAACAAGGCAGGGCAATTACCCTTTGCCATTTTGGACCGATCAATGCACCACTTTATCACCTAATATCTCCGTGAGTATTGAAATAGAACACTACTTTTTGTATTCTAAATTTTTCTTATCCCTTATAGAAAATAAAAAAACAAAAAAAAAAAACAGACACAATTTAAGGTGAGCTGATCCCTTTAATCTGATCTCATAATGGAGAAACATCCGAAGTACCGGGATACTTCCACCTTTTTGGTCTAAGTACGCCTCCCATGCTATAGGCGTACTTCTGTCAAAAAGATACTTAACCTAAGTACCTTTTTGACAGAAGTAAATGTTGGTGAAACCGGAAGTACCGCGCGCTTTTGACTGAAGTACCCTTTTTGACAGAAGTAAATGTTGGTGAAAACGGCATCTGGTACTGGTACCGTGAAGCCAAGGTTGTACCCAGAGCTTGCAACACGCGACAATAAGATCGCAAAGATATAGCGTCGTATGAGGCCATTCATAATTTTGCTTATTGTTAGTAAATGATTATAAACATATTCAAGGCTCGGACCTCTGGGTATTGCCTCATTGATTGCTCAGAAAATGTTGGAATTGAGCGACATTGGAATGACTGCACGAATGCTGGGAATGTACATGGTTACGGTCATATTAGGTAGATTTGTTAACAAAAATATTCTTTGAATCGTAAAGGTATCAATAGTCACCTATGTTTATAAGCTGTAGCTAAGCCATGTATGTGCTCTACTACCTTATTCAACTATTCTCGCAACCTGGTGTTCTTTTTCTTTATTTTTAGATTTCTAGCAAGTCGTAAAACAGCCAAGGCCAAAATCAACTTCTTCCAATAACTTTAGGCCTTCTCATTCAAACATTCGTCACCCTTCCGGGCATCTATTTTGCCGTGACGAGAAAGAATCCCTTTGTCTTCTTGAAAGGTCTGGGACAGGCAATTCTCACGGCGATAGGTACATCATCCAGGTAACTTTTTCAGAATTTGCATAATTTCATTATCTTGGACATAAAATTATGTCGTATCCGATTTCATAATAAGAATAGCAAATCTTTCTGGTTGGAGAGACAAAACGCGAATATCATAATAGAACTTCGGATACTAGTGATTTGAGTTTTTTTACCGTTTTTTGTAAGCATACGTCGTATTGTATTTCGTCTCGTCCATCGAATACCCATTTGTCTATTCCCCTTTGTCTATCCATAATTTAGCGCAGCCACTCTCCCGGTCACTTTTCGTTGTTTGAATGAAATCGGAGTCGATTCAAGAATTACAAAATTCGTTTTACCTGTCGGATCGATGGTTAATATGGTGAGGGAAAATTGCATATTTATGTGACACTCCATGGTAACTTAAAACATAACTAGACTCATTTTCATTAGCCTGATCATCAGGGAGAATAATCAGGGTACCATAAATTGGCTTGTTAAATACTAGACGTTTATTAAATAATATTTTTTTAAAGGACGGCACTGCCTTATACGAGGCCGTCGCTTCAGTTTTTATTGCACAAATGAATGGACTTCAAATGGGAATTGGACAGATAATCACTGTTAGGTCGGTTCACTTTCTGTTTAAATAATTCAGGGGTTATAGACCTACTAATGTCTCAGCTGATACCAACTTCAACGCAAAGGCGTTGGCGTTGCTCCATCAGTGCTAAGAAGCAGCTTTCGCGCTCCAAAAAATATGCCACTTATAAAAAAATATGGAATTGGAGACATAATACACCTCACGCGCCTTCCATGCGCCTATTTTTTTCATGACGGACGTATAGTTTTATCACTGTAACGTAACCATCGTCTACTTTTTCAGTCTGACCGCAACGCTCGCCTCCATCGGTGCGGCGTCGATCCCATCAGCCGGTCTCGTCACGATGATTATCGTACTCACCGCACTAGGACTACCGGCTGATGATATTTCCCTAATCATTGCCGTGGATTGGCTACTGTACGTTTGCCATTTACATACTTAAAGGGACAGGCCCATCAAAATAAACCTATATTTACGATACGTTCATAATGACTATCAAGCATTTTTATTACAATATATTCAAACTAAATTTCACCATTATTCGCCCTACACAACTTTTTTCCAATGCGCTCAACGCATATGTATACCATAAAGCTGCAGATTTCAAAGCTATTTATGCAAATTTTAATCGCATTATAATTTCACGATAAATTTGCATTGACGACAAGGATATTTGCGTCTTTACGGTATACATTTGAGCTGAGCGCATCGGAAAAAAGTTCTCCATGGCAAATAAATGTGAAATTTAGTTTGCATATATTGTAACAAAAATGCTTGATAGTCACTATGGACGTATCGTAAATATAGGTTTACTTTGATGGGCCTGTCCCTTTAAACGCCTTTTGTAACACAACGTAAGCTTAGACCCATATACACTAGACAAGTAAACTCTGCATGTGTTATGACCGGGATTGGAGTCGAACCGGCGAGCACAGTGTCTGCTCAAGTCAGCGCCTGATACCACTTTTCCACCTAGCTTAGTTACAGATAATACAGATAATTGTCATCTTAGGGACCGTCTCCGTACCGCCGTTAACGTTATCGGAGATGCATTTGGTTGTGGATTTGTTGATCATTTATGTGGGAAAGATCTGGCCGAACTCCCCCCACAGGACGATACCAATATGGACGAAATACTCAGGGAACATGTGCGTTGACGCGGAATTTGTAATAAATTAGGCGTGTCACCTAGTCCATAGGAAGTCTGCCTCCCAAGGTGGAGCCTAGAGACCGTATCTTAGCTGCGTTCTCAATATAAGAAGCTTTCGGAGGCTCAATGATTATACCCGATAGTTCTTGATTAATATTAGTGATTCGAAAGAAATGTGCAACTAGTAGCCCTTTTCCAAAAACAACAAACATTACTTTTTCCATTTGAAAATATGAATAAATTAACGATCATTAATTTTTTTCCATTTGAAAATATGAATAAATTAACGCACTTCTCTTCAGGGCGTTGACGTCGAAGCTTTCCATGCACAAGACAATTCAAAATCGACGGAAAAGAAAGTTAGAAAGAATGACGAAGAAACTGTATAGTGAATATTTTCCAAGTGTATTTAGCAAGACCAGTTCGTTAATATTGGATGAGCCTATCAAAGTTTTCGCTTATGGCGTCACGTTTTGAATTAAGGTTTGCGTGCAATCTTTTTTTTAACTTCTAAGACATCTGTGATACAATATTTCCTCTGTTTTGATTCACTAATCAATAGTCAGCTACGGGTTCAAATATATAGTTAAACTGTTTCCTAGGATAGTATCGTAATGCACAAACTAGATGATCTTGAAGGTTATGGGAATCCACGTTTAGATTCATGTCCCTCCTAATAAGCTAACTCTTACCTCTCACTCCAAGCTAGTCACATGCTAACAGAAAGATAAATTACTAAAAATATTCTTTGTTCTACCATTTTTACATATCCCTGTCCAATTTTTCACTTTGAGCTTCTCGAAAATAAAACAAATAAAATCATAAATCTAATTCTTTATACATATTCACATGCAAAACACAAATACATATCAATGCACAGCTTGTAAAACTCTAGGCATATTGCTTCAGCATAAATAGAGCAAATTCAAATTTTCAAATGCGAGTGGTAGATGAGAGTAATACTGAGTAAAGTATAGCTTGAATGAATAGAGAGCAATAATTAAGGTTAACTAGGAAGAATTTAAAGGCAGCTGAGATTCAATGCACTTATTAGGGACGGCCATCTAGTAGATAGCAGTGCAGAACTTGGGGGCCTCGGGGGCCTCAGGGGCGGTCTCCTCGGGCTCAGCAGTGGTAGACACCTCATGTCCACGAGCATCAGAAGTTCCATCGGAGAAGAGGGCGGAGAAGAAGTCAGAACCACCGAAGATGCCCTTCATTTGCTGCAAAATATTGAACATTTGTGGGTGAGGCACTAGTCGAAATAGTAAGTGTGCCGCCGCAGAGCGGCGGACCCAATTTTTAGTTGGCCCACATATGGCGCACATATGGCGCACAGTTTGGCGCAACTCCAAAATATAAAAAATCCTATTCACTATAATGCCCCCACCTTCTGCATTTGCTTCTGTGCCCATTTCTGGTAAACGGTCATCTTGCCGTCGAAAACCTGAAAGAAGTTTTGATAACAATCCAAAAGTTACATATCATACAAAATACCTTTCGTGTTACTTTGGACAACAACTTGATACTTAGGTATTCGCTAGGCATAATGAATGTGCCTATAGCACTACAGTACGCTACTGTACTAAACACAAACAAACCTTGAGCTGTTCAATCTCTTCGGGAGAAAGGTCGCGAGCGTACTCCTTGCCGACGTACACCTTGTTGTTCTGAAAGAGAAAAAGAGTATTTTAGCTAGACTTAGACCAAGTACTACTTTTGCAGCTCTACCTCTCTTTCTCTCTCCTCTGCCATCTCTATATCAACCTCTCTCACTCTCTAACTCACTATACATGACAGGAAAGACAAGTTGGTATCCATATCTGTAACCTTACCCTCACAAATATTCAAGTGTCCAAACTCCAAACTACGAACCTGAACCATGCATCCGTCGAAGATGTACTGTGTGGTGTCCTCCTCAGTGCAGAAAGTCGGCTTCTCGGGGGCCTTCAGAGACTCCTGCTTGGCAATCGACTCCTCCTCGTCCTTGCTCACTAAAGTAGTGGACAATTAGTGAATAAGCATCTTTTGTAGACCCTCTTGTCACATGATAAACATAACTTCTCTATTACAAACAAAATACAGTTTGTTGCTGAAAGTTTTCATTTGGCATGCATACGGGCACCAACAGTGTTCCACAGGTGAGCGAACAAAATAGATGTAGCTGGCAGATGGCGCACCTGTGGCACGCTCCTAGATGGTGCCCCGGCACTCTCAACTCCTTGGCGCACCATGTGCCCAATCGCCGTCTAAAGCATTACGTTGAGAGTAAAAGAACGTCAGTTTTCTACACTCACTTTCTCCTCCCTGAATTCGCTTCTTGAGGGTCTCACGACGGTTCTCGAGGGCGGCCTTCAGCTTCTGAAAAATCAATACAATAAATCGATTAATGAGGTTATAATTAGAAACCGAACAACAAAAATAGTCTCAATTGCCTGTGTCAATTAACTCACCGTCTTGTATTCCTGCAATTTTGTCTGATAATTGTTCAGCTCATCCACTTCGGATGAAGTCAGCTCACGTTGCTTGAATCCATTGGCATAAAGGACGTTTCCCTAGAAAACACACCATCAGCAAGTTCAGATATATCTCTTTAGAGACACAGAGATAGCGAGAGAGAGAAAGAGAGAGATAGCGAGAGAGAGAGAGAGGGAGGGAGGGAGAGAGAGAGGGAAAGAGAGAGAGATAGAGAGTAGATGCATTTTCTTAGAGAGGAACAGAAAGGTAGATGGAGAGATAATTGTATGTAACGTAATCAATACGTAATCAATACATTACTCAACATTGTGTTCAATATAGTTGGAAACTCAGGCTGACGATCTACCACTATGTATATGTACTGTAGCTGACTGACGCAAGCACTTCACCGGGCCAGCTAATCGTGTCTTCAAACCTGGACTCACACAAAACTACCATAGTAAAGGTAAAACTTACAGTAACCACGCATCCGGTGGCTCCTCCGATGCCCGCGGTGGAGAGTCCCAGACCGGCGAATCTCTTGCTACGAGACTTCGGAGCGGCAGAGACGCAGAGGAATACCAGAGAAACGACGAGCAGGAATTTCATACTGTAATCAGGACTGTAGATTAAATTTGCAATTACGGTAATAATTTGTAATTACGGCAATGAACGTTGATATAACGAAGCGAAAGTAGGAAGAGCAAATAAGTTGAAATAGATATGGTCACAGCTAAAATGGAACTAGTGTGACATAAATACTGCGGGAAAATAGGAAAACGAGAAAGAAGGTTCCCGCAAAAACCCATTGATTATCAAACATCTGCTAGAATTATCCTCAGGCGCGATATACTAATTATATATATAGTGTAATTGCGACAAACTAATTGCGTTTCGGGTAGTAACTATTGATTATTTGTTTGGTTTTTTTTAAGTTTGTTTGGTAAATTTGAATGCTTGGTAGTGATAGATTTCCAGCAGAAATGCACTTACAGAAAACCCGACATTTCAATTTTTTTACAAATTCTTCTCAAGTAGAAAACAAGGCAGTACATATGTATAACAAACAAAAGGGTAGAAGTCTTATGAGGACTCATTTCTCGTAGAGTTTCTAAATAATTCGCAAATATATATTTCTTTCAAAATAAGACTCAAAACAGAGTCTCAACAACCAAAGTATTTACTGAATGACTTCGATAAACAGTCCTCTATTTGACTACACAAAACAACCTTGAACGCACACAAAAACAGTTCGTCAAACCAGTTCTGCGGAGGGCAATTTTGAAAGAATTTTGAAATCTCTTACAATACCCACATAACAACTGACCAATTTGCAAAGGTAATTACAGATAATTACACGAGGTCGAAGGTACCTCAGCTTACGAGCGCAAAGAAACCTTTTCGACGAATTTATTACATCTTGATGTTAGAGAACACAAAAAGGATGTGCCACAGGGAGAGGCACATAGTTGCTTTGAGTAAGTTATGCACCGATCTACAGCTTTGGATTAGTTTGAACATTATAAGAATACTCATAGGTGAACATGGTGGCATCCATTGTATTGGAAAGCATGATGCCCTTATATTATATGAGTTTCGCTTTCACAAAGTGGTGAATTATCGCGTATAAATTAAGAGTGAAATTTCAGCTTTTAGCATGATAGGCAATATTCACTTCAAGAAACGCCAAATCAAAAGAAAATCTCGATCCAAATCCACCCAAAAACTGCTCTAATAAATGCGGTTTCTGCTGATAGATTGATTATTTTCCGGCGAGAATTTTCGCGAATAAAACTGAAAAGGCCGAGCGATATCACTATTATTTTTGTGACAAAATCCGTCTGATAGGTCGGAGAAAAGAGGATTAGAAAATTAGAGAAAACTTTTTTTTTTCTTTGCTTTGATGTACTTTTTTATTTTTATTATTTTTTTAAACTAAGAATTAGTCTTTCAAGTCGGAAAATGTTGAAAAGAAAACATTTCACTGCGGTCTCGAATTTAATTTCGTAGAATATTCATATCAGAACCCTCTATGAAATCAATCACTAAACACGCGCAAATGAAAACCCACGACGGGCACAATGTTACTTATATATTTTATGAGTATCATAGAGCCTTCATAGTTCATAGTCTTAACTTAAAAGTTGGACGAAGAAATTATATGCATGACGTGCGGATACATGGGCATCCAACAAAACACAGGATATTAGGTGTTGGTGTAACTTGTCACCTATATAACACATTCTCACAGGATGTGATGTGGAGCGCTAAAAAGTGACTATTAGTGTCTGTATCTGGATTCGTACCTCCATATATTGCCCCAGTAAATGGGTCGATCCACTTATAATCGACATGGTGCATGCACCAGAGCACTATTCACCCCAATTGGAGCGTGGAGACGGGCGCGCACCCGGATCATTCGGGTTACTGTACGGAGAACATCCGTTTGGCACAAAATGGGACTGGATTTGGCACAAAATGGGATAGGTCACGTATGGTAATCCATGGTTGTCAATGACGAGCTCTCATCCTAGTGCAACTCGATAAACCTTGAAAAGTTCAGTGAATTATCTACTCTGAAATTGGGGTGCTGTAAAGGTGTAGATCATTGTACCCAAAGGTTCATAACTAGCTGGCAGTTGTTGCCCAAAATACCAGAGGCCGTATTCACCAACACGCAGGGAGCCCTCCCTGGCCTCCCCAAGGAGCTAAAGAGTGTGTTGAGAGTGCGAGGGCAGAAGAGATTCAGAGCGCCCGTGAGCCTAGGGAGAACTCCCTGTGTGTTGGTGAAGACGGCCTCAGCACTCAGCACTCAACCCTTTTTAAGTGTACTAGATTAGCAGTGGGTAGTTGCCACTTGCATTTATATCTATTGTTATTGTCAAGGCAAACAAAGAAAGAAACAATCTTGGGGGGAGCGTTAGAGGTGAACCCACACTAGCACTTAAAATCTGCAAGTCATCCTCCTACCACAGTGCTTTCCGTGCAAAAGCAGACACACTCATAATATATTGTTGTGGACTGGTTGTTTGTTGCTTTTTCCTTGTTTTTCCCTCGTTTTCTCTCTCGAAAACGATAATTGATGGGAAGAAATAGAGGGGAAACCAATGTAAACAACACCAACTGACGAGCACTAAGGACCAGTTCCAGGTGAGGTTTTCAGGAATTGGGATTTGGAAGTGAGACATTTACTCTGGACTCTGGATAAACGCACTATGAAACATTTGGGGAAATAGGGTAATCCCACCCTGAGTTACGCGACAGAAACAAAAATATAAATTGAATAAATGTAATGGTAGAGGAAAGAGATAAGTGGAGTATGTTGTATGTACTAGCATAGCTAATGCATATATTACTCAAAAATTGTCCTTATTTTGCTGCGCATACTTCCGCACATTAGATAAAATGGTTCAAAATTACTACGTGTATTCATGCACGTTGTGTCAATGGTATATGGTATGGTATTGCAAGATTTACTGAACTAGAAGCCAAGCCGGTCATCAAACCAACCCATTCATTCTACGAAACTCATGAGATATCGTAAGAACTTACATAATTTACCTAATGAGGAGGATCAGATCCCAATCTAAATCTAAAACAATAAGCTTATGCATGTATGATGTATGTATGCTTGAAGAAGTCGAGCAGTTTGTCATCCGGAACTCGTCGCCTACCTGCTGACCTCTGCGGAACATGTCATTAGCAACCTTTGAAATTGAACTTTGAACTCCCTTGAATATAGGTACACGCTCTTGAAGCGTAAAAGAAATTTAAAATTTAAATTTAAATGTATTGACTTGTGGTGTGGAGCACGAAAGTTCATTCGACAACGGGCAATGATTGGATTTCCATGGTCTATCGGAAAATAAGTTACCAGTAAGTGAGTTTTTGTAGGCAAATTACAGTGGAGTCCGGAAAACTGGTCTGAATATTATTTGTGAGGATTGCGCAGCTGTCACCACTTTTTTTAACATTTATGATTTACGAAATGAGAGGTGTGAGGTGAGGGGATGAACTGGGAGAGAGGAGTCGACATAAGTGGAAAGTATCTTTTTTGTCAATAAGGGATCAGTTGCTGTCATTTGTCATTCAGTTTGTCATTCAGTTGCTGGCAATTTAGCTTATATGAAAGCAATATTCATTTGAATGCCGAAAAATATAGAACAAAAAAAAATCATAATTTTGGCGAGGTAGGTTGCACGACAACTTTTATAGTATCCAAAGAAAATGTATTCAAAGACATTTCAAAAATTGACTATTGGTTTAGCTTTGGCAACAGTTTAGCTATTCATTGGGTGACGTATAAATACTAAAAACAAGGGGCGGAGCCTAATATAAACACTAGAATCTAGTGGGCGGAGTTTGATGAGTCAGGCTAATTCATCATGGACATCCCGATTCACAACAAAGTCATTAGAGCATGGAAGTTTCGCGAATTCTCTTCTCCCCCTGTCTCCGTCTCTCCGCTCTCTCGCTCTCTTTCACCGACTCTCTGTGTGTCTCTCCCAATCATTTTCTCTCTTTCTCCCTCACTCTAACTCCCCTACAGTAGTCAGGAAGTTCATCAATTGCTTCTGAGTGCATGTAAACACATAGTACGCTTACTCATCAAAGGCAATTTTTCATAAATATTTCTTGGATGTTTATTGGCACAGCTGTTATTGACGAACAAATCGCTCATTGTAGAGGGGATTCCGGAAAGATAACAAATATCGAATATATCGCAATTTGCGCAAGGTACTGTAAAATCGTAATCGTACAGCTGGAGCAGTATTTCCTCTCTGAAAACTTGGCGTTTTATTATTTCCCTTTTTATCCGCAAAATATTGACTATATTTTATTGAATATTTTCAGATCTTAAAAATTAATACAGGAAAAATAGAATCAAATGCAAATCAAACTCTAATCGAATAATAAACAACGGTTACAACTACATGTGTATTTAACCTGTAATATAATGGCCATAGAATTCTACGCATTTAAAACCGGGAAAATATTTTTTTCTAATTTACAGCATTTTATTGAACTTGGGATCTTTTACTGAGATCTTTGAGAAAGACGAAATATTTTAGAAAGAATGGGGGGCACTTATTGGCGGTCAAAAAAAAACTAAACATCATTCATATATAAAGCAAAAAAATTTGGTCCCTAGTGTGAAAGTACGATTTCAACTCTGTTTGCTCATCGATATTATAAATATGTTTTGCCTCACATATGACATATTTTGGTTGTGGTGTATTCAAAAAATAAAAAAGATACGGTACATGGGGGTCATCTAAATGATAATTTTTGTTCCATTCATCATTATTCTATTAAAGGAAGGCAGTCACTTCAAAATCAACTTTTTTATTCGATTTTTATTAGATGCAAGCAGGTTTATAAAACAATATGCAGCCCCATAAAAATCCACATAAAATGGAACTCAGGGAGAGAAATCAATGAGAATGAGTTGATAAATGACCGACGCCGGTGCATATATGCAATTGCCAGGGGTAATTGGAGAGTGAACAGCCTGCAGTGTTACACCTGGCGCGTGGTTTATCACTGCAGGGTATTTATTATGAAACTCTATACGGGCAATTATAAACTACGGTATATAAGTAAAAGTCATAAACAGGGATTTCTCTCACTGAGTTCGTTTTGCCGTACTTTGGCGCTGGAATCGTCGTTTTCTTCACATACTTGAACAATTAATGAAAAGCGAATAAAAAATACGAATTTGTAGTGACTGCGATCCTTTAAAAGAGTGGCAGTTATGTTTACGAAAGAAATAATTCCCAATAAGAACAAGTGCATATTCTGTGCTAGCACCGACTTGCTGCCGTCCTTCCTTCGTCCTGTGAATTCGTGCTCCAAACATGAGAAGTCTGTCGATACCTATATCCATTTCTCTCAATTTCTTCCGTGGTCGACCACGAATGCACATCAATGAGGAGAACGTACAACCAGGCACCCACGAAACCTCCGATTAGGGGACCCAGGATTGGTACCCACCAATAATTATCGAAGGAACTGAAACAAAATACTTCTTGGATTAGTCCGAACTACGCAATGCTTTGAAGGCTACGGTACTTATTATCAATAATAATCGCGAAGATAATTTATGCATTCCAACAACTCTCCAATGTAATGGATATATTTTGAAATGAGAATACAGTCTTCAAAAGTATCGATTGATCACCTCCATGCTTCCCTTCCGTATATACAAGAGGCAAATATTCTCGCGCCGAGGTCTCTGGCCGCATTGATTGGATATCCATCATTTTGAGCGAATGATAAACCGATCATCATAACCTAAATCACCTACGTATGTATTCCCATTATTATCCATATAAACGAACACGTCGTCATCCAACATCAGACTACGATGTTAGCAGACTATTACATGTGCGTGAAACGTACTTTTATGGTTCAGTATGTGGTGTACGTAGCATAAAGGTTACATGTGCATACATACATAAAGTTACATGAAGTTACATAAAGCATAAATGTTAAATGTTACAGACTATTACATGTGCGTGAAACTTACTTTTATGGTTCTGTATCTGGTGTACGTTTAAAGCATAAAGGTGCTATTTTTGCGGTTCTATTTCAAGTTCTTGCTTGCATAGCATACATGGAACTTTATAATATGGAACTTTTTTACAATTTGTATAATATTATGCCTTGTGAGCTTGACCCATCAACATCAAATAAAGGACCCCCTTGAAAATCCTCGAACCGGGATTTGACATCCTGACGAAGTTTTACGAAAAAAAATAATATGAGTACTTACTGTAATTCCGCCAATGAATGGCCGTAACCAAATGGCAATTCCATTACGTGAATCCAACATGGCTGCCATTGTACAACACAGAATCCCTGTGCCTATTACCTAAAAGCAGTACGCATAAAAAACACTGCTCGGCTCAGAGTATGAAAGTATGGGTCAATCAAAAGCCTACTATTTTGAATGAACATGCTAGGCTTAGGCTTAGGTTTAGGCTTAGGCTTAGGCTTAGTCTTCTACTACCCACATGTCAAATAAAAGCACAGACGTGTACATTCGACCCCTCTAACCCAACACAGAGCGGTCGCATCACCACCGCCGAAATGATCTACCCTGATAACTCCCAAATCCCTACACCTACCTCTCGCCCAGACTTCCCAATACGCCACAATATTCAATTTACTCTCACTGAATTATTCACCGAGCTAAAGTCCTTTATTCGCGAAGAACTATCTGAAGGATTTCGTCGGAGTGAGCTAAAGGACCATTTTGTGCTGCTCAACGCGGAGGAAACGGATCGGGTGAGTAATGATTTAAATATTACAACCAATGTTTTGGCTCTGTGCTCTTACTCACCCGATTCTTTCCATGTAATTGGTCGCATGGGGAAACCCGGCAACCATCCCCGACCTATACTATGTCGAATGAAAGCTGGTGTTCGTTTGCCTCTATTTAAGGAACTCGCCGAGCGGCTCAAGAAGACCCCTGAACGAACTCTCACACATCAACGTTCGGAGAGCTGAAACACCGAAGCAGAGACATGAGGGATATATTCGTCGAAAAGCTGTTCGAGAAGAACCTTTGACCCCGTGTGCGCCAGAGATCAAAGAACCAACTTCACCTATCGAAAACACACGTGAGGAACTGCTATTAGTAATGCCCTCCCCTCAGTTGTCTGTAATTGAACCAATTGCACACCCTGTGCAATTGCCAACAGCTGAACCACCTGTGTCACCTATCCCGTTATTAGATCAACAATCACTTGACCAGTTTAGTGAGTCATTTGGCAAGGCCTTTGAATCAGCAATGGAGAAAGCTTTTATCGAAAAGTACGGATGTAAGGATTGATTATGATAGTGGTACTATATTTTAACTAGTTACGTTTCTTGATATTTTGCGTTTTGAATTTTTGAGTTACATTCTTGTGTAGTTGGGCCCTTGTCAGTACGAGCTGTTGTGAAGCATGTTCGTCTTAGGGTATCCATTTGATTATGTGTGTCTTTTTTTGATATATGTGATCAATAAACTATGTATGTATAGAAGTACAGACCCGACTACCGACAATGTGCGTAACACGTGACTTTGCGAACGGTAAAGTTAACAGGGTACAATGCACAATATAAGTTTGCTTTTCGCTATTACCAACCTAGTTTCAAGTAAAATAAAATTACTACAAAAAAAAGCGGAATCAAATAACCTGATCTAGTAGGCCAGCAATATGTGATGTAAATGGTGCCGGGCAAGTGACCAACATGCAAAGAGTGCCATTTTCTCCAGTGGCCTGTCGTTTTCCGCCATCAAACGAATTCATCGACCCTGCAAATATGCCCTTGATTTTGCAAATTTCAAGGTTTTTTTATTATCAATGCTAAAAAAATTGAAATTTTTCTTGTACTGCTCCACTGCTGAATAACGCACGAGACAACTACAAACCAATCTTCTTTGCTAGTTTTCCAGAGCCACAGGTATGATTATGATTATGGATTATAAGAAACCAGATCCGATACTGATTTCAGTAAAGCAAAAGTCTTACCGATATAATCCAAGTAGGCCAGGGCAGTTCCAACAAAGGCACCCAAAATCTGGGCGATTGAGTATGTCAAAGCACGAAGTAAAGAAAGTCGTCCTAGAGACCATTGAACCAAGGAGACCGAGGGATTTGTATGGCCACCTGTATGACATAATTATTTGTCGGATACACGTTTTACTGTTAGAATATTTCCAGCATAGACAAGGCATAAGACAAGGCAACTCAAAGTCATCTGACACAGCGCCACTGAGGATGGCAAAAAAAGACACGCCGCGTACCGTCCACGTACTCTCTTTGTACCTCCTAAGCATAATTGTAAGATGTATATGAGAAAAGCGAGACAACTGAGTCGATGAGAATCAGAGCATCTTGGTTCTTAAAATTACAGTACCCCACCTGACAACCATCCACCAATGAAGCTGGAAAATGCGACCGAAAGTCCCCAGCAAAAGTTGAGAGTCAAGAAGTTTCCCTCGATCCCCTTTGCCGTTTTTATCTGTATTGTACATCCAACTCCGACCAACTAAAACATTCCAAATCAAGGACTTTCTAGTTTTCAGTGAACATTAGCTTCAAATTGAATAACTCGGGTGAAACTCTATTGCGTAAAAGCTGCTGCGTAAAAGCGTAAAAGCTCTTCTTGAGGTCTTCTGGCAATGTACGCAGAAAACCTTTTGAAATTGAATACTGTATACAATTTTGTTAGTTAACTTTGTGTTATAGTATGATAGATATATTTGTATCATTTCCCATAATATACTCTTGTTTCCACAAATCTTTGCTTTCTTTCTCTTCGAACGCGCAATGAAATATCATGTTCCGCAATTTATTATTAATATATTCAAACATCAAATTGTTCCAACAGAGAGTACAACAATTACACTCTTTCTTTACGCTTTATGCAGGGTGTTATTTAATACGCGAATTTTCAAGCAATGAACGCTGCGAAAAATGTGTGATGATTATTGAGAATGATTTATTTATAATTTATGTAACATTTCACTATTGAAGGGATACTAGATACTTGATCTATGATTCAATTTTATTTTTTTAAGTATTCTCTGCATAGAAAAATGGTTGCGCCGCAACACATAAAGCACCAAGCAGCATTTTGATTTTGGACGAGCGCGCGGCAGTTCCGCCAGAAGTATGTAACAAGTGCGCCAAGAGGTTTTGGAGGAGCGCGCGGCAGTTCCGCCAGAAGTATGCCCCAAGTGCGCCAAGAGAAATTAAAGAACTTCGCATTTTTGCTTTACCCAAGCTATTCACCAAATTGGGGTGCCGGGTACGCACCGGTGTATTCACACTAAAAACTGGAAACGATTAGGCACGAATTATTACCAAGAAGAAGAATGTACAGAAAAATTCGCAGATAAGCTCCCGAGCCAGTTTATTCCGTAGTCGAAGAACATCTGGGAAGAAACGAGAAGTTCTAAAGGCAAACCCGTCTACCTCATTCTTTTCCATTGTATAACTGAAAGATTTCATAAGTACTTTAATAAAAGGGATGAGGTTATAAAGCAAAAAAAAAACACCGAGCTCTGCCGTGAGTTTCCACATACACATACAAATACATACTACAGTAATCTCTACATATATGAAAGTATAGTAATACCGTAATTTGTTCTCTTACTCGCAATCAGTATAACATATTATATTACGTGTAGTTTTGGAATTTGTTGACGTTGCCTGCAATGCAACTTTTCCATAGCTTTCTACTCGTTTTAGAAAACTTCAGACATAAACACAATCTAATTACAAAAAAAGGAAGATTGGACATGACTTTATTTTTTTCCGATAAGATTAGCAATGAGATTTGACATTCTGCATTTGGAATATAGTTGAAAGGGAATAAAAAAAATTTTGCTTGGGCAAACTTTGTTTTTGCTTGGATGTTTTATGATAAATGATCTTAAACCTGTGAGAGGAACATAAATTTAGTTTATGAACTTCAGCCGGTCGAATTGCTACCTTTTATTCATATCTTGATGTTTGTGCAGACTTTGCTAATAGGATGCTTTCAACTAAATTAGATTCCACACGTGGGGGCGAACTCATATTCGGTTTCAAAAATGGGTGGTCGGCATTAGTAAACGATTAAACATCACATAAGGTAGGGAATTTTAGTAGGTATTTAAAGCGAAATACTGGCCGGTTTTTGAAACAGCATTCTTATGCTGCTTATGCAAATAAGCATAAATTACAGTAAAAAATCGAGGTAAATTCGAGTAAATTAGCATAAATGCACAAGAATTCAGTTGTCCACGAGATGCTGCTGTCAGGTTGTCCAAGCCAACTATAGTTACAGTATTCTGTAATTCTATTATAATTCTACCCTATTTGAAAAATTTCAGTATTATTTGGACAAAAGCAACTAAATGAATGTAGCACGTCTTCAGAGACATCAAGCACAAGAACATTACAACATCAAGCACAAGAACATTACAACCAAGACACAACATTCAACTAAGAAAATCCTAAATCTTATAAATGCTGACGAGTACTCTAATCAATTCCGCCCAACATATCCACCTCTCCAACCCAATAATACACAAATTGTATGCAAACAAAAGTTCCACCGAGGGATTATACGGAAAGGATTTTGCAATTGTTTTCTTTGCTCCGACTTATGTAATATGGCGTTATGGCACTACTAAATTAAGAATAACCCTTATTCACTTTAATTCATGTCACTCATGAAACATAACTCTAAATCGTGTTCGTAATCATGCATGGAATGCAACTAAAAAAAGACAAAGAAAAAAAACAGGTGAGGTAAAATTTTACTTTGCAAACAAACACCCGATCACATAATAAAACTCCAAAAAACTCTAACAAAACAAAATCACATTATTAGGTATACGCAAGAATGTATGACAACTATGATATGCATAGGACAAGTTATTTAAACAATTTAACAATTAAAACACCCAAAAACAAACCAGTAATTATTAATTACAAACAAGACGAAAATCAAACATAAACATATTGCAATAAATTAATTTGGCACAGAAAAACACCGTACAACAAGAGAAACAAACAATATAATAAAAAGAAAACCACCCGGTATTCAGAAATGGAATATACATTATAACAGGGATGGTAGTTCTCAGTGAAGAGATATATAAAAAAGGAGACCGGGAGAATACGAGTAACTGAAACAAGTAAAGACTACAAAAATCTAAAGCTTACACGGGAAATTGCAAAATTTTCCTCTCAAATTCATCGACCTGCTCTTCGATTCTTCTTTTCGCAGAGGCATTCGAGGCAAGTGGAATCGACTGGAAAATAAATACGTATATTACAGTTCCGCCAATTCATCTAGCTATAAGAAGCACTCCTAGTGTTATGTACATTTATATGATACAGTTATACAGTACATTATATAGTGCAGTTGTATTGCATAGTACATTTATATAATTTATATATTATATTAAATTATTAGTCAAGAATTTTGGTTTCGTCAACCTAATGTTTATTTGTCAGACCCACATCCAGTAATCGTCGCGTGTCACGTCTCACTAGCATGACACTAGCCAGTCATTGCAAAACACAGTAGCCGTTCATATGTTTTACAGTTTTACATGGCAACTTCAACCCAACTCCTTTACTAAATCATTAGCATAACATTCCTACAAAGATGCGAGATAACCTCCAACCTTTCTCAATCGTTCCACTTGTGAATAATACTCGGCAATGTTTCTGAATATACGGATCACTCTGTCTCCACTCACAACCACCATCTCTCCACAGGGACTATGACGAACCCGGGTCACACGGGACAAGTCATCGGCTGCAAATATATGATAAAGTACATCCAATATCCCATTATTCCGACCGAATCCGCGGTAACGGTAACGGTGCAAAAGGAGTTAACTCATCAGTGCAAAACTAACAAATGCAAGACTTGCACGACAGGTTGACCTTCTCTCATAGGCTAGCAGTGACGAACCAGGATCAGCTGAACGCACTGTTCCAATTCCAATCATTCTTCCGGTTACATTACTCCACTAGATATGTTATAACTAATAAAAATTATAAAGAATAGGTGAAACGCGTCAACAACATCGGACCGGACAATACAAACTGTCACAAAAATGACAAATGAAATACCTTCAACTAGTTCCAATTCAAGGTTGTCGGCGCAGAAGAATTTCATTTTTTGTGAAATAATCAGTGCAAATGATCCCCCAGAGGGAGAAATGGACAAAGATATCTGCTCAGGAGATGCAGTGCGGAGATCCGGGCACTCCTTTCTATAAGACAAAGAATAAGTCATAGTCAAATAAATAACAATGTAAACCAACATCTACAGTAGCTACAAAAAATACCCTCGACATCGATCGGCAATGACAAGAGATCATAAGTACTATGAAAATTACTCAAAAACGCCAACAAAGGAACGCACCTTAAGTTTTGTTACATTGATTTTAATTAAAGCGAAATATCGGGGCCGGTTTTTGAAAAACATCTCAGATACTTGCATTCCTATGCATTTATTCAAAGTGGGGTCTAGTTTTTATTCTAATTTTTGCTCACTTGCATATGCTGGATAAGAAAGCAGGTGTAGACAGTGCGTTTCAAAAACCGGCCGGTATTTCGCTTTAAACTCAAAAACCACGTACTTAGCAATGAGGTGGGGATCTTCTCCAAAATTGTATTCGACTCCGGTATTATAGACGCGAATGAATGCATCCTTGGACACTGTGACCGCCCGCGAAGAGTCAGCATTGAATACACACGAGTAGACACCAGAAACCGCACCCTGAAAAATGTTTGTATACGACAAATTGAGACGTTCAAATTACAACTTACGATGGCGAGTGATTAATTAGTCTTTTTAAATACATCGAAAACGCTAGCTTATAGCTATCACAAAGGGACCAAAAATGGAGCAACCTGAAGCTGAAGGCTACAGGGAATAAATTAGGTCCGCATCTCAAAATTTTGGGGAGGTGATTTAGACTAATTTGCATATAATGCATTAGGGATCGGGAGGTGATTCAGACTGATTTAGACTAATTTGCATACAATGCACTACGGATCGGGAGGTGATCGTCCGCATTTGGCGGGGTGTTTTATGCTATGTAAAAGCAGGAAAATGAGAAAAACGGCCGACAAATCATCAAAAGAAAAATGACCAAATTATCTCTCGCATGAAATAATACACAAAACAATGTGTTTACTAGAATGAGAGAAAACATACCGTTAGAGCAAACACTTTCTTGACCGCCTTGAATTTTCCTTCGCGGTCGAATTGAATCTAAGAAATAATTATAATTATCAAACAGTGCTACGGACTGAAAAGAACAAAACTGACAACAAACAAAAATTTGGTCGACGAAACATATCAACAGCAAGCATGTAGCGCAACTCAAAGTAAATATGTTTCAAAGGCAGCAGGTAAAGTACGAACCACTGTTTCAAAGCTAGCTAGTTCTGTTGAAAAACAATATAAAGATAACTCACGATATAAAGATAACTCACGATATAAAGATAACTCACCTCTTGCACAATAACATCGGGTGAGAACCCACAGGCTGAGATGAAGCGCCCATCGGGGGAAAGTGCACAGTGGTACAGAGCACCGAGGTCGAACTTGAGTGTTGCCAGGATTTCGCCTGAAGTGCATAAACCATACACATAACATCCAGTGCTTGGTACTAGTACTAATATCCACCGACAGCAAAAAAAACAATCGATGAGCTTACATGGTCAAATTCAAAGGGCTAGAAAAAAGGAAGTCCATAGTTTAATGTTTAATCTGTTAACGCAGAATCTTAAATTCAGTGGACCCAATACACCTAATCTCCAATAAACACGTACATCTAATCTACAATAATCATGCATCTAGACAACTCTACGATTGCTCAAGAACATAAACATACGAAGAGAAGTTCGAAATACCTACCAAAATTAACATAATAATAATAATAATAATAATAATCGCATACCTTTCAGCGAGTAAACGAAAGCCTTTCCCTGCTTGCACGCGGAGAAGATGAATTTACCTTAAATATAAGGTGTAATGGAAGAAAATTATGGAAACTGAAGTCTCTCTCTAAAAGGCAAGTCTGAAAGTCTCTAGCCCAGTTATCACAAATACTGACGAGCGGTTCATACATTTACAACTACCAAAAACTGACAAAGAACCAGGACACAGATAAATCGCGATAGCAGTTACGGTTACAAAGCACGCTGGGAAGTTCGCAGTGAGGGCAGGGCGCATTCGGGATGCAGAATTCCGAACAAAAAAAAACGTTGCAAAAGTAGTTCGGATACGAAATTCTTTTCCACAGTACATTTAGCCTTTGGGCACAAAGAAATTCACATTGACTCAGCATATTGTTGCATGTCTAGTGGTCTCTGTGCCCACGGGCTATGTCGACTGTGGAAAAGATTTACATTTGGGGGGCCATCATCCCAAAGTCCCGAACTACTTTGGAGACGTTTTTTTGTTCGGAATTCGGTATCCCGAACGCGCCCTGACAGAGATAAGACACAAAAACAAATACCAAACAGTACCTGTTGCAGAAAATCCGATATACTCGATGTCTTGTTGATGGACCTTCGGATACTCAACATTCTCAACAGGAACTAGACGAACCTTCCCAACTTCGTTCTTCACTCGACGATATACGCTCAACTAAACATATATTTGAAATTAAGTTAAACTGCAAGATTCTTTACAGAGCCAAACAAAGTGGTTCTAGCCCTAGGAACAAAAGAAGACCGAATGGGTCAGCACGTAAAATGCGGCGCCGGCGATATGTGATAAATTTTAATCAATGAAAACCCATGCGCACGACATGCTTTACTTTACAACACAATGAACCAATCGGCGTAACAATAAGACTTCCTGACCGTAACTTCCCACTGCTGCACTAAAGGAATCAAGAAAACAAGAAAAAAAACCATACCACATTTTTATCTTGAAACGCCAACAGTACAGAGCAAGAATCAGGGGCAAAGGCCACTCGTGAAGCGCAGTCGTACTCAAACCGACTCTGCACAGATTTGTGCTCATTTGACATAAAATCCTGAACGAAAACAAGATAAAGTTAAAACTTATAGTTTATAGCTAAACTTCACAAGTCCACAAAGTGCCCCTGGCCATTCAATAGGAACAAAAAATGATCATGCTTATCACAAGTCAGTCTTTCTAACGTATTTAAAATATATTCCGATTCTGACAGTCAGACAGTCTCCTAAATAGCACGATGAGTGTTGCCCTCACTTCTACTAGTAAAAGAACAAAGCTTACCCTAGCATCCCAGAGCAGTGCTTTCCTGTCCTCGGATACGCTAATAAATCGTTTACCATCGGGTGCAAAATCAAAGTCGAGAACATCAGAAGTGTGCCCCTTCAAACTAGACAGCAGCCATGGATGGGAATAAGCGACGGCCTTCTGAAAAAAGAGCACTGAATGGTCTAAGACTACTAATATGAAAGATAGAAAAGGACATTAGAGATTTATCAAGGATTGTATCGTGAGTGAAAATTCAGAACCACCAACGGTAAAAAAGGCAGTAGCAGTAGAAAGTAAGAACTAAGAACAGTCCCAGTCCCATGAAGCTAAACTTTGAGGTGGTCTCATGCCTAAAACACGCGGTCACTCTATAGACACACCGTAATAAAAAAAGATAATTAACACACGGTGACATTTCCTTTCGTTATCGTTTTCGTTTGTTTAGGGGCACCATTCTTCTCGGGTTTGCATGGAGGCGAAGCTTCACTCGCATTAGCCGCAGGCGTGGCAAAGCTAAAAAAAAACACTGACAGACTGACACGTTAGACATAGACTATCCAATAATATGGATGGCACAGTGCAAAGATGGCGAAAAATTACACACCACGTATTCCCCCGTAATGAAGCATAAGTTATACAACTACCTCTTCTCCTTTGTTTCACTCATGTTGCTCCAATAACGTATCAAATACGCCAGAAACACACACAAAGCGAGAGTGAACATTATCACATATGCATAGACCATATTGAGCACCCTAAATATGAATAATTTATTAACTATAAGCCGAGGTAAAGAATAACGGATGAAAAATAAGAACACTACATGACAATATAGACGGAGCGGCAGCGATAATGGTTTTTCTGCTAATGCATTGGCCATATCATCTTGCGAGACCACGAGCCTATAATACAGCAAAAACAAACGAGAGAAATGACAAGAATTTGGAGCGAAAATGCCTACATCTACAGGTCAGGGCGTGGCTATACGAGAGGCAAAGAACCATTGCCCATCACACAGTTCTTATGTTTTACATCGTCTGAATAAAGTATTCATATATAAATAAAGACAAAAGTGCACGAAATAAACCAATAATCACGCAACGAGTTTCCTGAAAAATTTTCCCAGAAAAATATTCACAACGCGAGTGTACGCCGCTCAAACGACGGGACTCAGGACAACCTCAGCAAGGGTGCTGCACCGGCTGCTAGCGAGGGCGTCAGTGTCGGTGATACGCGGGTGCTAGGGTCGGTGCAGCAACCGAGTCAGTTTTTGCCGCGGCGCACCCCTGTAGAGGGTCGGTGCAGCGACCGTGTATTGGACTGGTGCAGCAACCGCGTCAATTTTCAAAAGCATTGAATTCTCTGCCCTCTACTACAGTCACACACTATTTCCTTGAATTTCTCCGCCTCCTCCCTCATAATTTGTGCACTATTTCCTTTTCTTTCACGTCTGATCCCTCGCAACCTGTGCACTATTTTCTTTCCCTCCGGCGTCTAACCCATCACATATTATGCACTATTTCGTACATAACAGAAAATTTTATTTTTACGGAAGTAAATAAGAATATAAAAATACTAAGAATAACGTTCATAAAGAATAACCAATAACCAGAATTTAGACGGGAATACAACCTATAACTTCAAGTTTGCTTTGCCATACCGGCTTACTACATACCTACTTTAATAACGCAGCTTTCGATATCTCATCGAAAGCTACAAGTTAATCAAAGGATTACGAACTTGGAATAACAAATCAAATAATGTGCGATGTAAAAAATACGTTAAATAGTCTAGGAGAGCACGCTATGTAGTAGGCTGATATGGCAAGGCAACTTAGTCAATTATCAATACAAAATAAATGTCAAATATCAAGCTTAGAACATATTAGCACAGTATATGAACTATGACAGCAAGGAACATTAGCACACTTTATGGGATTGAACGAATAAATTCACGTATGTGGGCTAGTTGTTGCGTAGTATTATTATGTACAGAAGATCCAGGTGCGACAGACTCGAAATTTCTCATCCTCAGAGAAAACACCAGTTGATTGCGCCGCCAGAGTCACAAAAAATGCTATCCAATGACGAGCTGAAAAAAAACACTCTGTATTAATGTACAGATACGATATAGAGTAACCACTACACTCACACTGGCAACTTATAATTCAGAACCGAATCGATGTAAAAGACGGATTGCAAACCTCTATAACTAACCTACACTGGCCGCTACGTGTGGCTAGTTATTAATGCATAAAGACAATATAATTATAGAAAATATTTATCAAAAAATACTCTGAATACATTTAAAACTACTTAGAATACAGATAACTATCAATAACACTATGCGATTAGTTATAAACAAGTTATAGAAAGGTTCCCGCAACTGTTCATTACGTTGCTAGTATTTATACTCAAGCCTCTGCCATGACATGGCCAAGTCAGTGCTGAGCAACTCTTGCAAAATACGTAAACAAGTAGAGTCCAAGTATTGTTAAAGCACTATCAAATGATTGATTAGAAAGAATGCAACAGTGAATACGCCGGGGTCTTACACCTCGAAATAATCAAAGGCAAAAAACTTTAAAGCGAATATGTAGGCACTCAAAATGCGCAAAACACACGCAAAACTAGAGTTTCCACACCAGACGTGACTTTAAATAGGCGGCTGAATATGCAAATGTGAATATTCGAATTTGCATGCAAATATGTCTCTGAGTAATGCAATTTCACGATATCTGTATGTATATTTGAAAAAATTTCCATTGACCCCGTCGATGTATGGCATCGTCTCAAGTAACGCGTTTACTATGGAAAAGGATGAACTTTGTGGTTTATTTTCTGCTAACTGGGGATCTTTGAACAACTTTTGTTATTGTTTCCTTAATGGGGAACATACATTCTATCAACACAGATTAACTTCAAAAAGGGCGTACATATTCCCTTTAACGTTAGCCACGAACCTTCCATGCGACTGCTTTTCAGTTCTCCTCTTCTTTCCCGGCCGCATCTCTTTCTCGTTTGGTGTAGGCTTCATTCTGTCGGCCTTCAGTCACTTCTTAAGCTGTCTCTGATATTTCAACAACAAAATGAAGATCCTAGAAGCAATGCGTTTAGCAAATATCAAGTCACAAGAGGGTTTCACCTTACAATTATTATCTGGACATACTAGAAACAACACACCCATGTATTCATAGAGGAACAGTAAACCAACTTACCATCGTTACGTTAAATTTCTCCAAAACAATCACAGGAGGTAGGAGGAGCAGCTTCACAGTTAGAGCGGCTTGTCCTCCTAATCGTTAGCGTTTTTGCTCGCTGTCCGCGCCAAATCGACCTGAAAATTAAAACCAGGTAGTCATATATCTGACTGATCCGCATCCTCATTTACAATCATCAGAATCATTACTCACCTTCTCAGTAAATATCAACGAATCCAAATGGTTCCTTTTCCTCCAGCGGCATCTCCTCACACCTTAAAGCAGACGCATTTTTGAAACGATATCTTTAATCAAAATCGACCGGAAAACATAGCGAAAGGTAAAAGCAAGAAAGGCCGGTCGGTCAAAACTTTGCGAAAAATTCTCCAGACCGCTTCGCTTTTCTACTGCGTTGCGGTAGTCAAAGAATGCTTGCTGGTCCAGGTGCAGCAACCGCGTCAAGAAATGCCTCGCCCGCGCGCTTGTCAGTATTTGAGAGAAATGAAAAATTTCCACGAAAGTGTGAGGTTGCTCAGCCACCTGTGCAGCACCGGCGCTGGGTCCATTTTTCGGTCAAGCCGGTGCAGCAACCTTGCTGAGGTTCTCCTTAGGATAGCGGCGATGTAATTCGGATTCCCCTGTACTTGGGAGGTCGATCGATTTTTGGCAACCAATCAGCGACCGATCGATATTTAACAACCAATCAGCATTCGATTAGTGATAGAAGGTTCTAGAACCCTAGAAGTGGGTATAAAAGACCGGGAATTGTGCAAAAAAGCGTTCTGCGTGGGGTTATTGCCGTCATGTTTGCTGTTTTCTCACATGTTTGAAGAGTAGGCCTCTATTTGTTTCCTACTTCTTTCCTTCTTTCACAAACCGTTTGGTTTCCCACCGCTTGTTGTTTAAAATGTACGTTATTATGATCGTTGGTATTTCAGAGTATGTTCTTCGGCCGTCTGCTTGGACTTCAGGGGCAACATCGTGCATATTGTTTACTGTATAGGTAATGAGTCGCGGCGGTCAGGTCTGTTTTTTTACAGGGGTAGTACTGGTGCGAATGTCGACGGATTCAAGTAATCACAGTAAGAGTCTTTTGCGCTGTGTGACATATGCATAGTCCTGGAAGTCCGCAGAAAGATTAGCATGCGAACGATTAGCTTACTAGTACGCACAGCGGTTTCTTAGTTCAGCGCGGTCGCGATTCATGTAAGACGGAGATTCGCGTGCATTCCTTATTGAGAGCACACTCCTTATTGAGAGCACTCTCAGCTGGTGCAGTTTGTAGTCTTGCCGAGTTTCTGGACTACAGGGCCGGCAGTTTATTTCTTTAAACCTCGTAAACTTCAGCACTCAACAACGCGACTTTCCAAGCTCTCCTTATCTCTCTTTTGGTAGAAAGTAGGCTTTTAAGTTTTCCCTGAGGCCTAGTTCTTCGTAAATCAGGGGTGTAACTGTGCATTAATACCGTAGGTATGGTCATCCAGGCGACTGGGATATGAACTGGTCGGGCCGGTGGGTGTGATGTGGGGTCCCCCAATACTCTGAGAGAGCAGTTCAATCCTATGTCGTGGGATGCCTTCGCTAGAGCAGCGCATGCTGCTCTAATGAAGACATGCATTGGGGTGGTTTCCAAAAGTGACCGGGCCGGTACACTCCGAGAGGCAATTTTGCACCATTTCTTTGCGTGACCTTACCTGGGGTATTAGTGTACATTTATGCCTCTGATTTCCGAATCACTACTTCTCTTGTAAAATTTTGAATCTTACTCTTTTCTATCAGCTTAGAGAAAAGGTGTGGTTCGAAAGGGACGTGGTTGAAAGTTGGAGATTATGTGGTTTACAGAAGTTTATTGCCTGTCTATGTGTCATGGGATAAGGTAACCTCCATGCAGCATCGGCATAGTCTTTGCTATCGTAATTGCTGTATATGAGGCGTGTATTGCAGTCGGATACAAAAACACTACCAAACAATTGCCGCCCTTCATCGCGCTGCGCATTTATTTAACATGTCTTTTTTGGGGTGTTCGGAGAAGTTCTATGTGATGATAAAGACTTAGCAGCACATTTCCGTATAATAAGCCATACCGTTACCCGTATTTCCTAATTGCAGGTGTGTTGTCTGCCGTGCGTTCGCGGTTCTCCTATCTCTGGATTGTTGGTTTTGTCGCCTTGTAGCTGTTGCATAATGTGACACAGGATTGACGTGGCTCGACGATTCGAAATGTGGTCTCGTGAGGTTTTCTGCAGGTGCGGATATCCGTTCTTTTTTTTGTTTTCATTTAGAGTTAAACACTTTTTATTCAAGCTTCCCTACATTCAGGGGAACGGGTAACAAAATTGACCGTCCTGCTTATCCTTTCATTTTTTCTTAACCATCTTTTTGGCTTTAAAGAAGCGTTGTACAGTTGTACTTGTTGAGTGGATCTTCGGAAACGTTATGGACATGTAATTGCGAAAAAAAATATTTTCTCGTGTTATTGCTTTAATTTTCAGATTCTCATCTGTGGCTTCCGAGTTTCGTGATGCCTCCTGTCGTCTAAACCGTGATGGGTAATCGAAGAAACCAGCTCCTAGCAACAAAGAAACTCCACTCCATCTCCTGGAAACGAAGAAAGCAGCTGCTAAACTTACTCTCTATATGTTCTGTTTTCCTTCTTGTTTCTTTGTGTACCCGTGTTTTTGCTTGTCTCAAAATCGTGTAATTGTACTTATTGATCTCTCTCGTGCGTTTTTTCTTCCCGGTATTGTACATGTCGATAGTGATGCATCTGCAGCGGTGGTTCTGCAGTATTTGTGGTCCCTTTTGTGGTTGTTTGTGTGCATAATGCCGAAACCACAGAGAAACTGTCGTTGACCCATCACCAAACGGTTATTACCGAAAAAAACGTCTGGTTCTTGACCACGTCATGACGTTTTTCGATGAAACTTCGACGAGTTGGTCACCAAATGGGCAGGCCCACTTAAAAAAAACAGTGAACCATACCCAAATGTTTTCGCTCATTTCCTATGTATGCTATAACATGCGAGCATTTTTCGGTGATCGCTTCCATATTTTTACTAAAAAAATAGTGTATAACAACATATTGCAATATTTCCGCTAACAAAATGTGTACGTGGCGTCGGGGTGTCCGAAATCATACAACGATACTGTCACAGTTTATCAAATACCTTTGTATAATAAGGTATGCACTTGCTGTGTACTACGAGTTCGCGTATATGCGCAACCATGTTATGCCTGTGAACGCGTTTTGCTCTTCGCCGTCAACTATACCTGCGTTCAAACCACTATGTAAGCTTATTTTGGCATGATTAGACGATGATGTTAAAAGTTTTTGCTATTGGCTGCATACATCTATGCATGCGAATGTAATGTCGATGTCTTACTGGTTACAAGCACGATGGTGCGCGGTGGCGAAAAAAAAGGGTTCGCCCAGGCCAGGTTTCACCGCGCACTTCACCAGATCGCCTGATACGCCCAGTGTCCGGACGAAAATGTGAACATCTATGCAGAAACAAGTAAGAAGAGTGCGCGGCACTTTCGCCTAATTTTGCGAATGGGTAGTCAGTGCACTCGCCCGGTCCTGGCGAGAGTGCGGTGAATCCTCTTTTTTTTTCGCCGCGCACCAGCCGAGTTTGATCAGTGTAAGGATTATGAGTGTGTTAAGGGCATTGCGAGGCAGCGATAATATACTGAATTAAGCAGCAAGCTCAAAAAAGGTTGAATGATTCCGGAATGACATTACTCGGCTGAGGCAACAATCAAGGCCGAAACTACGAAAAATGGTTTGAAATTACCGTATCTGGCCAGGAGGAAATAATTACATGTTGGTAAGTTGATGCGTTATGATTTGCGAATTACGCAGCTTACGAAAAAAGAGGAGGAAGCTGTAATATATTAATCTTCAAGCATCATTACCTGACAGTATTAGAAACCATTGCGTAGTCTAACACTAACCAGGTAAGACGATTGAAAATCTTCGAAGGGACTCAGGAGTGGGGGATAGAGTAGAAGGGGAAGTGCTGGAGATCAGAGTTCATATGCACTTGAATATTCTGGGGAAAAGTTGTGCAAAAATCAAGCAGAAAAAAGATGAAACAATATACACGAGTGTTGCTTTTGAAAAACAAAAACTAGTTTCAAACTGCAGGTATGGTGACGCGGATTATGGTAGGGTGTCCCAAGATGGTATGCTCCTAGACAGACGGGTGGTGGTTAGGGTACAGTGTCGTCCTTTACTATTGGCCATGGTGGGTCTTAAGCCCCGCCTCTTTGGGTCAGCCGGGTACTCGGATTGGTCCGCCTCCTGTACCTCCTTATAATGCTTGCAGACCAAAGGACCCTTGCGGGAAAGGTACCTTTGAAGCACGCACCCTCTCATTTGCTTAAGTACTTAGAGATAATCTGACATAGTACAAGTAGTATGTGAGGTAGAAGACAAACATCTACATCTTCAGCTCAGAATGTATGGGAATGTAGATAAAAGATTAGAAGATATGATGTTCTGTAATAAGTTGCAACACGTCGTCGTGTTTGACAAAAGTTGACGATAAAACACGTCAATGGATCATAGCGGTGCTAATTCAGTGTGTCAGAATGTTACGCAAAGACAAAGGGTATATTCTCTGAAAATAATTGCTATGCTAGAAATCGAGAGCCACAGGACCAGGAGACTGAGATTCTCATCCGATTCCTGTTAATCATTAGTCTACACTGAATATAAGACCTTTTTGCGGAAAACGATTAATTTTGAAGTTACTTATCAAAAAATAATTGACATTGGGAATTCCGCAAGACGGAATATTAATTACTATGGCACTGTTCACACTGTCGATTGTGTCACTAAGTCAATCGCAGCATGAAGCAAGCCTCGATTTTCAAAAGATTTAATTTTCTACCGTTTACAGTAAGTAGAGTATGATCGTGAGCCTTATGTTATTTGTAAAATGGTTTATTTTTGAGTAACCGGCTTTGCGATTTTTTCAGAAAAAGAGTAAAAAGAATAGAGCACTAATACTCGGAAATATCCATAGTCGAACAGAGTAAAATGCATAAAAGGAGTTCAGTTCAGGGTTACAAAGTCAGACGAATACATCCTTGCTCGCTCAAGGTTCTAACACAAGAAAAAAGCAAGTAGTAAGATAATGTATAAATTGATATCGATTGCTGGAGTGGAAAATGCATGTTGCTTGCAGTAATTAGCAATGATCGTCTAAATACAGTAGTCTAGCCAAGAGTGGGTCGTCACGGGGCGTGTATTTGCCTGATTTCGAAGTGAGACTCAGAGTTTGTAGGGGAAAATACTCGTGACGGACGCGAAGAACTGGCCACACACGCACAAACAAATAATCAGCTTACGGTAGTTAGGACACGAGTTAGGTGCGGACAACAACAATTACGAACAATGTAGTTTGGTAAGTCAACAGTAACAAGATTTACTTCACAGCGGTCGTCCTATCTGATAAAGAGATGTGTCTCCTTATCATAGATGCCGAGGAAAAGCGTACTATATATCAGTGATATCACCTCAATCCTACGAACGCATGGAACGTGCAGATTTTCATGCGATATGGAACACTACTACCGTATTCTTATTGGATTCGAAGTTCTTATCCTGATTCCTGATATTCGTTTGTAAGAATTCGGTGTCTATTGTATCTTGGAACAAGCCGAACACTTTTATGCTAATACAGAAATTCCGATGCCTGGACGTTCCGTGATGTCTTTTTGTAATATGTATGACGTACGAGAACTTGTCGATGTTACGCCGCACTCCACCTTTCGATATTCTACCAGTAAATGTAATATCTACGTAATTCTATAACAACACCGCAAAAAGGATTGAATTTCTCACCTTCTTTTGATTCGAAAAACAGAAGCCGCAAACAAATCAATAAATAAGTAGAACTGTGCTAGTTAGCCATGCAAATAGTCAGAGACTATCTTGTTTTATTTGATTGGCCGACTACCGCTCTACTGATAAGAGCACTACTAATTAATAGCTTATCTCCATTCAACTTGACCATAAAATAGCCGTTGTCTCTCTGACCCCGCTGCCTATAAAATCAAACTAAACGAGCGCTACCTGACACTAAATCTATATACGGAAATTGAGATTCCTTGATTCTAGCAGGGAGTTTGCAGCAGTAAATAGTTAAATGTAAATGAATAGGATGGGTCATCTCCGCACTCTTTATGATTCCTTACATCGATTGTTAAGGAAAAATGAACATCCTATTATATAAAGGAGAAGAGTTTACTTTTTTGTTTGTGTGAACGAAATGGAATTCTACGTTTCAGGCGTTCGGTATAAATAGTCGAATAGTCCCTTTTCGCAACTCTTCAAACTAAGCACAATCGAATTTTATTACATAAGCTTGGACGCTTGGAAGATACGTTTCAGTCATTTCTTCATATTAGCATACAGTACGATATTTTCGTGGGATCGCTTGAGTAGTCACTTCAGGCGGCGATAGCCATCTGGTAAAAGATAAATTCGCAACAGAATTTTTTATCCGTTTATTTGGCAATCTGTTGACAACTTTAATTGATGATCTGAATTAAGGTCGCTGCAGCTCTTTCTATAACTTCCTTCGCTATACTCTCTCTCTCTACTTCCAATTGTATCTATGATTCCCCCTTGTCTTTTCACTACCCGCTCTCCTTCCTCCCCCTTGCTCCCACTATCTTCTCTCTCTCTCCGTCCCCCTCCCCTCTCCCTCTCTCTCCCTGTCCCAGGGGTATGTCCCCACTATGTACCTACTCGTGTCCTCTACTCATCTCCCCTAATCTCCCTTCTGATTGTTTATCTTTGGTGATACTAGTCAAGTCCCTTCCTTCTATAAACAACCTTTGACATCCGTTCCCCTTTAAATACTCAATCCCCAAAAGGAGCAAACACACTCGAGACACACTACTTAAGCTACACTAACTACTACGGTATGCCGAAGGGGAGATGTAGGGGCACACTTATAACAAATGAGCAAATATGGTGTGGGGGAACGAGGGTTCATAGGAGTGTTACACGAGAGTTGACTAAAGAATAAGCAGTCAATACAATTAAAGCAAAAGTAAGATGGCATATTCTACTATGCAAGCATGTTAAGGCTTCGTTCATTCTACTACCAGATGGCCGTCGCCGCCTGAGGCGACTTTCCAATACTTCAAGGTTCAAAATGCAGGAACAATGAGCACACTTATGTGAAACGTTTGTAGGGTATATTGAAAAAATCATGCAATAACATTCGATTTCGCTTGCTCAAGACTGCGCCTTGACTCTCATTGTATAGCCTTTTGATATCCTAATTTGTTTGTCGGAACTTCGTTGCGAACATCCAACCAATAAAACTCTTCTCCTTTATAAAATAAGAAGGTTTAACGTGACGATGACTATGACAGAGTTGCTGCGATGTGTAGTTCATAACTAAACAGAAGTACAAATTCGCTGATATTTTGTTATAGGAATGGGGCAAAGTATTATATTTCATAGCTACAGGTATCACAACCTCGTTATCAGGAGAAATACGGAAGGTCACTGTAAAACCAATTTCGTAGTACTTTTAGTAGTATTTCTTTATCAGAAGTTCAAATGAAGTGCGGCGCCCTAACAATGAAAAGGGCACCTTTACACGTGCGCACGTGTAAAGGTGCCCCCAAGAGATGAATCGTTTAGCGCGACTACCCAAGCATTTTGTTAGTTGTTAGCTTCAGCGTTATAGGTTACGTCTCACAATCGCTCGTTATAGCTCGGCATAGCCGTAGCTCAAAATTGTTCACGAACGGTCATTTTCGGTGGTTTTTTTTAGCAGTATTCAAATTCGCGAGGTTGTGTGGCGGTCTTTGTGCGTGTCGGTGTGCCGGAGTATGTGTTACAATTTGCTACAGTAAAAATGTGACATGACCAAAGAGAGCTACGACACAGTTTCCCGCATACATCAGTCTAAAATTCAGCCTTTTTAGAGAATGGGATTCCTATTTTTAGACTTTAGTAGATACTGTTTTTTTTTCTTTTTTCTTTTTAGGGGCGTTTTTTGGAGCAAAGAAGTCAATGCTAAATTTATTCTTTACGAAATTTGGAGACAAATATTGTACTAACCGCAACTCCGGATCAGACAAAAATTACCGCGGCAGTCCGAAATTCTATGAGGCTACATTAGACAGCGGTAAGATTTCCCACAGGAAATATTCCATGGTGTTTTCACAACAAATTCGACAATCTCTTTCTCTGGTTGTCCAGACCAACACTTTTGACTAACTTTCGGTGTGCCGCGCACCTACTGTACGGCGGAACAGGACGCAAAATATGACGCACTTTGTCAGCACAGTAGGCATATGCAAGAAGGTGCGCCGCACCTATATTTGAGCATGTGTATGTTCATGTATGTTCAATAAACGATATATGAATGGGATCGCACACCTTCGCGCACACATGACGCGCACGCCGCACACCATAGGCCGAAAATAATGTCCGATGCTCCAGATTTCCGGACCCTTTTTGCGTGACGGACTCCTCGCGGATGTTTGGCGTCGCTTTACCTGCACTCAACAAGACATTGTTACGATAAGTCACAAAATGTTCCTTATCTGTGATTCATACCCATAAACATATCAACACTATTCCTTGCGTTGTTAAAGTGCTTGCTTTGTTTTCCAAACAACACAATTTATTGAGTAACGGCATGATGACGAATATCACATTTTTTAAATTTCAAAATATTTCAATCTTTGGTTGCTTTTCGCCGAATCACTATTTTATAGTTGGGCAACTTCGGTTCTCGAATGCTCTCGTGTACTGGTGAGAAAAGAAATATCTTCCTTGATGTTGTGATTTTGATATACATAAATCATCCTGGTTCACATGCTTGTGATGTGTTATCATATCGTGATTTGCTCGAACAAATTGAAATGTGTTGCCAGTTATTTTTTGACCATCTCTCTCTTTCTTGCTCTCTCTCTCTCTCTCTCTCTCTCTCTTTCTCAACATCTTTCTCTCTCTCTCTCTCTCGCTCCTTTTAAGGTAACGCAAAAGACAAGACCGAAACAAAATGTGTGATATGATATTCCGAAATAGAAATCGGGAAGTAGTGGACTCGAGAGGCTGTCGCGTAATAAACAATGTTTTCTTTTCTTTTCTGTTTCTGAAACCTGACTTGGATCATAGACAGGTATTTGGGTACAAGTTTGACTAGAACTAGAGTAATGGTTCCAGTCCAACAAATAGTTTCATCTTGGGTGACAATTTGTTCTTGACTTGGGTGACTATTAAAGCGGAATACCGACCGGTTTTTGAAACACATCGAGTAGACCAGAATTCTTATGCAGCTTTTTAAATAATATTCTTTTATGAGCACATGCCCATAATAGTTGTTAGATAAATCTTATATAGTTAGCCAATGTGTTTCGAAAGTGACGTTCTGGAATCTGAGAATTTAATTCAAAACTACTCAGGCATTCTCCACTATAAAATTGTTTAGAAAAGCGACACACGGCGAGCATCGAACCCGCGTCGTGTGGGTCAGACGCTCATGAAATTTCATCCACTCGGCCACCTTGAAACCATAGTACATAGTACACGTATGTACATGATTGTTGATTCCAAAGTCTTATTTTGGTGCACCCCACGGTGATAAATGAGTGCACGGATGAGCAGACAAAGTCTGATTTCTAAAAGTTAAAAGATATCAATAAGATATGGAAACATTGTTCACGAATATTTTGAACAAATAAAACGACACCAGACCAGACGTTTGGAAATGTTTTATGATTCAACTGAAGATCGAAAACCTGACGCACTTTCTGTCTGAAACATTGTAATAGAGAAACACCAAGTAGCCAATAATAGAGAAGAGTATTTTGGTGTCAAATTATAAGTCTGAGGAACTTGGCTTAGTGCATCAACACAAAAATCTGAGCATATCTGTAGAAAACACATAAGTCTAATATTTTATAGACTACTCAATATTTTAATACAACATTTTTCAAGTTAATCAGAAACCATAATAAAAGGAACAACTTTGTGTTTTGTGCGTAAACCGTTTAGTCTTTGTATGCGAAACTATCACGTCGAGAAACGATGAAAGAACATAAAACATAAAAAATAAATATTTAGTGTACGCTGTGTTATTTCATGCTCACTTAAATCTCAAAGTCAACTATGTTGCTTACAAAAAAAAGGACCATGTGAGGGCACACAAGAGACAAGCTTCGACTGCATTTTGAATTTTGAGGTATACCTACATGATTGGGAACAACTATTTAGAGTCATAGAATGTGAAAATCAGAAATTTTGTGTTTATATGTTATCGATATTGTAGATGGAAAGCATTTGAGAACTACTAAAAAAATTAGGGTTTGGTTCAAGATAAGCAGCTATCTGTCCTAAGATTCTCTGCCATCAAAAGCATCCAGCTCTCCCAGTTCCCCTCAACTCGAAGTGCGCCACCTTTTTCTTATATTTGAGATAACTGAGCTTTAGCTCGATTCGAGTAACAACAGGTTAAATATTGAAAACATTGATCGTGCGGTCTAGACATAATAATATCAAAGTTGACGTTCTTCATTCCAAGCACAGCACTTATCTGTGAAATTCTGCCCGAGAAACTGTATGCCAAACAAAATACAGTATACTCCAAAAAAGAAGACTCACAGTGACTTCCAAGCGCGGTACTTTGGACCCAAGGGTGCGCGACGGGTTCACAATTGTGGCGAAGTTGCGGCGAACTTGTGGCGAACTTGTGGTGACACACCGCTCACATTTATGTGCGCCGTATTGGGAGACCCTATAATACACATATAGCCGTTTTGTTGAAATAATTCGTTCTTACCTTTGAGTGAATTTAGCCTTAGGAACTCACTTTCTGGGTCACACTCTCAGAATTCTAGAATCCTTAATTTTTTGTGGGTTATGGGGGTTATCGTACTATTTGTGAAAACCTGCTCATAGAGAAGTTTCTCATATGGCTGCGGTACGGTACGGTTAAGTTTACATGGAAAATTACAGTAAAGTACTGAAAGTGTACGGTAAAGTTCCATTAAAGGATCGTAGTCACTACAAAACCGTATTTTTTATTCGCTTTTCATTAAATATTCAAATATGTGAAGAAAACTATGATTGCAGCACCAAAGTTCGGCAAAACGAACTCAGGGAGAGAAATCCCTGTGTATGAGTTTTACTAGTATACCGTAGTTTATAGCCCGTATAGAGTTTCATAATAAATAGCCTGCAGTGATAAACCACGCGCCAGGTGTAACGCTGCAGGCTGTTCACTCTCCAAGTACCCCTGGCAATTGCATATATGCACCGGCGACGGTCATTTATCAAAACCCATTTTCATTGATTTCTCTCCCTGAGTTCGCTTTATGTGGCTTTTTACTGGCTGCATATTGTTTTATAAATCTTCTTGCATCTAATAAAAATCGAATAAAAAAGTTGAATTTGAAGTGACTACAGTGATTACGGTGCGCTACAGTAAACTTCGGTAAATACGACAAAGATTCTCACTTGTGGGAGCATATTCAGCTACTTGTATGACACTCACTGAGTGCAGGATTTTAACCACGACTTCAGTCCAAAATCTCGGAATTTTCCTACACTTTTTCAATAAAACACAAATATTTCTTGCTTGTTTACAGGTAGTAATTCATTTGTCCAAGTAACTTGGCGCCAGTCATTTGTTCAAGCTGTTCGCGCACCTTTTCTCTTTCTCTAAATTAGAGAGGTCGTTCAATTTCACGAAACACCTCTCTCACTCCCTCCCTCTTACTCCTCTTTCTCTCTGTCACTCCCTCTCAATCTGTCACTCCCTTTCTGATTACCTCGTTCTGCAACTCTACCCTTTCTTTTCTTCTGAGTCCCTCATATGCTCTATGCTTCTCATCTGCCTCTTCTGAATGCCTACTCTTTCGTGAGTTCTTTCAAACATAAAACCTCCTAGTTTCGTATGGCTTCGAACAACTACCATAACCTAAAATAATTTTACTCTATATGTCTTACCTCTATTACGTCTAATACAGTGACTAGATCAAGTCTGAGTACTCTAAATCTTCAGGAATCCACAGTATTTCCATAAATCGAGGATGTCTGCCCCTACGTGGGCGGTCTCCAGCCTACAGTAGGACGGCGCCTGATGGCGCTGTGCCAAAGTGGTCTGCTGGCGTCACGGTCGGGGCGGGCGCCCGGACCCTCCCTATAAAAGCGCTCATGTCGGAGTTGTTCCTTTAAGAGCGGCCTGAACTTAAAAGGTGTTCAGATTTTGATTGCGCTCCCGCAATCTACAAATACTCATACAAAATGATCAGCATAATCCATCCCTCAAGAGACCATATCGAGTTTATCTCCTATTCGAGGCCCAGATTCCAGCGGCCAAAATTGGAGAATACTACCACATCCAGAGAGGTTCGCTTTTCTCTATTTATTACTGTAGTTCATTTTTTATTTACTTTTTAGATCATTTTTAGTTTGTGCTGCTTTATACTTGCCAAAACAAAAATCTTGTAACATTACTTATTTCTTATTTTTTCAGATGTGAACGCAATGAACTCTGGAGGGATCAGTGACGAGTCTTCTGGACAAAAAAGGCCTCCCGACCGAGCTCCCGCGGTCCTCAGATTTCCCAAAGCAACTCGTCACTTTCTTCTATAATTCGTCTTTCGACATTGCGTCGTCGATTGCCCAGTTTTTGGAGTAGACTGACTCCGGGGATCCTTTGTCCCCGGGCTCATGCTCCCTGGGAGTCGCACAGGAGAACTGGAGTACCGAGGGAGGAGACTTGGTCCCGAGCCTGGGCACCCTGACCCAGGCTTTCCACCGGTTGGGACCTTTCTTCTAGTCCCTCCAGAACCCACTATGAACCAAGGCATCATCTCATCCAAATTACGCTTTCTTATAAAGATGTTCTCATCCAAATCCGAGCTTTAACAAGGACAAACGCTTTCACTTCACACAGAAGAATTCTCATGTACATATGATTATGATCAATAAATTGATGATTTTTATCTTCTTTTTCGCAATACCACAGTTTGAATTCACGTATAAAGAAAGCAATATTCACATGAAAATCACAGGCGAGACAGAGAAAAAGCACAATTAAAAGGGGGGTCGTTTCGCACAGATTATTGATGTAGCATAATACAGAGACATCTTAGCTTTTCATAGAAATTTTGGTGAGACACTCCCATTTCCAACTTTGTTTATTTGTTTATAAAACTCGAGTTGTAGTGTTTATCACACAACCTTATCAAGTAGAAAGTCATGCGTCAGTGTGCTTCGTCTCATACGAGAAGCTGAAAAAGGGGTACATTTTGGTTGGAGTTTATTAACACTAGACGTGGTGCCGGGTGGGGCTGATTGAAGCATTGAAGCCCTGATAACGGAGGCTGATATTTGATAAGTTGAATTAAGAATTGGACCCGGTTCAATATGGAGATTGTACAGAAATACCACTGACAAAAGAATGACATTTTATGATTTATGGAAAAGTTTTTGGCTGCCCAAAGAATATAAAGCGAAATCCCTGTCGATTTTTGAAACGCCAATTCTTATGTGTTTATGCTAATTTGTTCGATTTTAGCTCGATTTTTTATTCTAATTTATGTTCATTTGCATCTGCTGCATGCGAATGAAGATGTACTCGATGCGTTTCAAAAATGGGCCGGTATTTCGCTTTAAAGGCAAGTCCCGTGTTCAGCAGAAAAATTAAATTTTGCGTGGGTGCCATGAATACGGCCAGCTCTAGGCTCTTGGTTTCAGTCTCTTCCTGACCAAGGATAGAGACTACCACGGCTCGTACATATTCGATTGACATACAAATTCTCTTTAGGCCCCGTTGCATGACTATAACCAGATAAACATAACGTTTTGTTTTCCTTTGAAGGAAATGAAGGAAACTCAGAAATTCGATGTTTGGTGGCGCAGCTCATTCAATTTGTTGCCTAAGCCCACGCCCGGTCATAAAAACATTAAAAACACAAAACGTTTACGTTGCTTGGAGACCGGATACGTGACGTTCGAAGCCCAAGGCCCACTCATATTAAACGGAAATTTGCAGAAATGAGCAATTCTTTCTCACACATGAATGACCAACAAGAGAACAAACAAAAAAGTAATCCGGGAGCAAAGCTAGGATCAAAAAGAGCCGAGCACCTATTCTGCTGGTGATGTAATCATAAGAACAAGGGCCTATGATTAAATTTTTTATTATAATGGAAACATTAACAAAAGAGAACAAAATAACCGTAACGATTATTAAACAGTTCAAGTTCCATCACGTCACGACCGTCACGTGGAAGATCCCATTCCACTGAAGTGGCAAATGATCCAACATTTTTGTTAATCCTAACTTCCTATAATGCATTTTGTTTGACTTAAGAATGGTGCGCAAAAAATGTTTATCGTTTTTTTCTGCACCAATTTGCGCAACATTTAATGTTCTTTCTTGAAGAATTCTCAGCAGTTCCATTGAACAATGTCTGTCGGTTTTTTGTGGAGTGATCTTCCTTTTCCTTTATAAATTCAACGAAAAGATTGCAGAGTTGTGTCTAGCATTTTCATAATCGGTTTCAATGCAATCACTGATCTTTCTTTATGAAATGTGCAAATTATGACAGAAATCGGTCACAGAGTGCATAGAGTTTGATTGTACCGAAAAATTGAATCCAAAAAAATGACTGAAAAATATCCACCATTTAAAACATAAAATCAGCCATCGTATGATAATTGTAGTATTTTTTCTTTTGTCCATTTCCCTCTCTCTGTCTCTCTCTAGCCATTATCCCTCAATGCCGAGCCAGCGATGCTCTTGCAAGAGAACTTGCTCATAGACTCCTCAATTGCAATTAATGAAGAAATTGCTATGTGCTTCTCTTTCTCTTCTTCTCTCTCCATCTCTTTCTCCCTCTCTCTCTCTTTCTTTCTCTCTCTTTCACTCTCCTCCTCCATCTCGTTCTGCAAAATTGTGCAAAGAGTCTTACATAGGAAGTCGTGATAAACGAGGAAATAATTATAAGGATTCCTCGTTTATCACGTTTGTTTACGGTTTTACTTGTGCCTCAAACTAGCCAGTAAACAAACATTAGGAAACCGGGCTCGTGGGATAATTTATACGTTTAGTACGGAGTGTTTGTATTTTGAGTTTTGGATTCTGAGAGAAAATAATGGTTTCATAGCACACGAGTCACACAACTGATGTTGTGTCAAGCAAACACGCGCGCAATTCTCAACCTACTCCATACTAAACGAAACAGTGGGATCCGTCAGTGCGGGGCAATATGCCCAATTTGGCGACCACCGGGTGCGCGCGCAGGCGTAATGTTTCAGTCGGCACTTGGGGTGCACCGCGCAGCACCACCGCGAACTTAAAGCGAAATGCTAGTCTCTTTGGAAAATTTGCATATGATAAGCAAATCCCATGTATCCTATGCTAAGTTTGTACGATCGTCCACGGCAATCGTACAAAATTAGCATAGGATACATGGGATTTGCTTATCATATGCAAATTTTCCAAAAGGGCTAGCATTTCGCTTTAGCAGTGTTTTTTAAAGACTGCGAAACGACTGACCTTCAGCCAAGGAACCATAATCGCCACAAAATAAGTAAACTGCTTCTTTTATATACTTTTCTCTCCACTTCTTTTACACTTCGAAGCACATGATTTTATAATTCTAGACAGTTATCCGCTTACATCTCCGTACAAAAAACTAGAGTGTCTTAGTGCATTATCAGTTTCTTCCAGTAGATTAGAAGATAACACGAAAATGTGCAACTTTGTGAACTAATATGGACTCAAATGAAACGAATGTTGGAAATATAATATTTATTTTTTAACGATATAAATAAATGTTTTCTTATTTTATGCGCAACACAGGTACACACGAACATGAAATGTGTAAAATAAAGGCACCTCTTGAAGGAATGTTAATTATAAGTGATGGACACACGGACACTACTGAATTCGCCTAGGCGTAGCTAGCTACGGCCTTGTGTTAGAGAACAGCTTCAAGGTATCCATCCCCATTCAAAATAACAGTTCTAGTTTGATACAAGTACATTATGTGCTTTGAACCCGGAACGGTTTCCCTTACCATGATAAAAGTTTGTTGATTACTGGATGTGACAATTCTTTTCGGCTCCACTGGTTTACCCAGCCGATTATTAAAAATACATCAAAATATCAATACCTACGGCATCAAGGACTCTGATGCGGGCAAAAATAAAGATCATATAAACGTATACTTTATGTCTCGCAATCCCATCAATTCAGGCTAGCAGAAGCAGCATATTAAACCAAATTATTGAAACACCGCGATATGAAACAATCCGCACACTCCGTCAGAACCGCCTCAACTCCCCTATTACTCATTTCAACCAATAATAATCTTACAACTACAATAATCAAAACTCCTATGACAAACCTACCACTCACGCACACTCATAATAAAACACACAACTAAAACAAAACTTTATTCTGACTCAACATTCAACAATAGTACGATAACAGTTTCTATAAAGAAAACTACAACAACGGCCAAACAAACGCCCGACAAATCTATCATATTTAACTCTAACAACAAATTAACAAGTAAAACAGTAAAACAACAGAAACTCAACAACTTATGGCTTTAACCATATAACAAAATACAGTATCTAATAAAAAAGAAAAGTAATCCTACAAACCACTAAAAGCCAAATCCAGTGTGTAATAGTCACGAGGTCTCGGATAATCGAATTAACCCTAAAAAGGTTGGTTGGAAACTGTTCAAGAGCAGAAACCTCTAAACATTATAGAAGATCAAGTCCCGAGCAGAGTCGAGAATTTTAAAAAGAAAAAGAGAGAGAGAGAGAAAGGAAGAAAAAAGAGAGAGAGAGAGAGAGAGAGAGAGAGAGAAGAGAGAGAGAGAGAGAGAGAGAGAGGGAAGAAAGCAGAAAACGTGAAATTCCTCGGAAATTAAAATTAACGCTGAAAAACCGCAAAAATCGTTTGATTTTTGTTGCCAAATGGTAAAAAGAAACGAAAATGAAAAACAAAACCAAGCCAAGATAATGATTAATCATAATCTATCTGGGCCTTCTACAGAACACATTATTCAATACATAAGGATCCAATAACATCCCCAACTTAAATTCCCAATAACTTTCTGCACTTTCTTAATCACGTACGCGTGTACTATTCATGCACTCCAGTCTCGAAATAGAACGGGAGCCGGTTATAGTTTACACTTTTGCAAATTATACTGACTTACTACTCAATAAAAAGCAAGAAAGAGATAATACTATAAAAGTACAAAGGCACAGTTCGACCAACGTCGTTTGAAAATGAGTATTATAAAAAAAAATCATCTATACTCAAAAAATGACCCAGAAATGACAACGGGTACATGTGGGAAAAACATTGTTGCGCAATTAAAACGCTTCCGCCGGAACAAAGAAAACCTATCCTTAGACGTGAGCAAAGTAACAATGAAACTGATACATCGCAGGAATGAATAGTAATATTCAGTAAAAGAAGTACTGTAATAATCTAATCTACCGTAATCCTCTCGGTCTTCATGATGTCTTGGCTCTCCTACTGTTGAAGTACCGCATCAGTGTCGAGGAATAGGTCAAAGGCTCCAGTACCACCTCGGCTCAATCCACCGACCACAATACGAGAAGACGGAGAACTCAGAGAGTCAACTTCACCTGCAAACAGTTGGATTATTCACAAAAACTGAAGATACAACAAATCTTCAGTCTGTATTTTGCGCTTCTCACAGTGTTTAATGTACCGCACTATAAACACCAACTCTATCAATTCAAAACATCCCCAGAGGCTCAATCACACCCCCCAAATATCTTTGCTGCAATAAAGCACATCAAATCACTGCTAATCAAATTCACTCTGGAATTCAAATTCAAAAGTGCACTCTCCATCTTTGCAGCCTTTTAAAAGACAAGTGAAAAAACCAATTTCACAGAGATTTCGTGTAAAAGGTGCACACAATTTCGACCTTGTCCTTTATAGGTCAGACGCCAGGCAATGAGAGAGATGAGAGAGGGAAGAGAACTAGACAATTAATAACAAGTTATTGAATTATAGGACAGTTAAGTGTCTAGCCCAACAGCCAGACGGGTCCATCTCCATGGAAGTTTACAACTTACGGCCCCAGACAGTTAAAAAATACGTTTCCAATAATAAACACAATTACAGTGATGCGCGGTAAACTCCGGTAACTACATATAATAAACATGATAGTGCACCTAGAATGCTAAAGTAAACATTTTTTTTCAAATAAAAATGTGAATTAAAACAGGTCAAACAGGTCCTAATCATGCGCAATGAAGCTATCTTTTTTATTTCTATTCACAACACAATTTGACGTGGTTCTCATCTCCCATTTATTTCAACGTGACTTCCCACAATAAAACTGGGACCGCAGATCTCTGATAAAAGACAAAAGTATACGTCTGAAGGCTGAAGATTCGAACCCATGTGCATGTGGTTAGCACGTTCCATGCTTTCTTACTTCTTACATTCAGAAGTGCACTGGTTTGTAATTGAACATTACAACATTACCGTAAAAAATACACTAATATCTTTCCCGCTACCCCAAGTGCTCTATTAACTCCGGTGAGCAAGAAAACAGTCGACCATTTACTTCCCTATTTACAAATTCGAAACCAAAGCGACACCGGTTTTTGTCCTTCTTTGTCGTTTTCTGTAATTTCCAAAAAAAATCGAGTTATATTTGGGAGAGATGATACGGAAATAGATCTCATTCTCATGTGAGTGAAAACGGCAACAAACTCATTGATGATATGTTGCCATTACAAGACAGAGAGAGAGAGAGAAAACACAGAGAGAGAGCTATGTACTGAATGTATAGAACAATAAGGACAAAGATAGTACTAACAATAAATGGGCCCAATACCGACGTGAAGTTCATCGAAGGATAGGGTCTCAACTAGTGAGAATTACAACTTTAACCAATGGACTTTGGATTTGTACTTGACTGAATGAAAGAGTACCCAAAATTTCAATTCGCAGTGAAGATTTGCACGCAAATAAGGGTGCAATACACATGAAGGCATGAGTAAACAATCAACAATTATTGTACTTGATAATCATAATCAATCTATAAATGCGGTCAACAAATTGTTTGTTTTGTTCTATTTTTGAAAGATATCGGAGTAATCGGAGGTGAATGTATGAGGGCCAGAATCTGTCATACTTATCATCAGAACCATTTCAGCCTTCTTAATTTGCTCCGAAAAGTAACAAAAAGGGACACATACTATCGCAAACTTTTACTTTGTTGGCTAGTGAGACTGTGAGACTTGTCACTCGATTAAAAGAAATAGCCTCCCAGAGCCTCATCCAAAAAAGAGAATCGCAGACTTTCTTCGTATACCAACCAACTACCTCACCAAAACCAAGCGTGAAGCATGATTCTGAATTTCTCACATTTGTAGGTGTCCATGTCCAACATTCTCAATTCGTTCACAGGATTCTACGTTAAAAAAAACTAAAAGATATCACCCAACTACTGTAGTTTGTATCTTGAGAGCTCAAAATCCCTATCACCCATGGAACGCGGGGAATGCGCGCGCTTTCCACCTACAGTATACTTTTTGAACGTATTCGGCTCTCCCGCTTCTTCCCATTATTTATGAGACACCATTAATCTGTCAGATCATAATGTATCCCCTTTCCCCGTACATAGTAACACCCAGCCTATGACGGAATAAGACCAGAAACTACCCCTTCTCCATCGCACTCTCTCAACTTCAACACACAAACTACCAATCTCTATCCATGTCTACTAATCTGAAAACTCATAAGGATACATACTACATCTCTCAATACTGATCTCCCTATACTCTCTCCACAACAATGTGAACAGTTCCAATCTCTAATCATACCCACCCATCTGAAGTCTCATAATAAGACATACTATCTCCTCACTCGCCTCACTGATAATAAATAACCCGTATAATAACCTAACAGAATGCTTTCTAGTCGACATACCAAAAAAAAACTAAACAGGTAAAGGAACCAGGAACAAACAACTTGTAAATAATAAGGGAACATAATCGTAAACAAAAAGTATTGCAATATTTTTTTTTGCAAAAAGGCCATAAACAACAAAAAAACATTGCAGTGATATAGAACAGAATCAAGTATCTCAATCTTTTTTTCCTTTTCATACAACATCACATATAAACCATAACCACTGTACTGTCTATAGCCCGACAGTTCAGCTTTCACAAATCCAAAACACCCAAGTTACCGGGTAGAAAAGTTGTAACCCTTTCTTACACATTGCATGGCATATCTTTCGAGTTTATTCTAGGTTTTAGCTACAGTACGTGTGCCTTTGTGGGTAAACAACATTACATGGCATTGACACCTAGTCATTTCCAGGTATTTTACAAGTGGTCATGGAAAATTCACATGCATCTACCATAGTATGACCACAAACTAGCTAGGGCTAGGGGTTCACACTATTTTGCTCATGTCTACCGCAAAAAACCACCCTTAGGATTATTCCCCAACAATGGTTTACGAGCCATTGCCATTAGTGAAAAAAAGAATAAAAAGTTTCTTGTCAAAAAAGCCTTACGAACGATAACATAATGTAGCCAAACTACAGTATTACCTATTCTAGCAATGTCAATATATGGTACCTAACTTTATCATTCCTTAACGGGTTATCAAGCTAGAGCCTGATATTGAATTTTATTACAGCAGGGTTATCAAGGGTTAGCAAGCTAGAGCTTGATATTGAATTTTATTACTTCAGCTAATTTATATATTTCGTATACATAATCTTTATTTTCTATAACATAGTTCTTATATAAATATTACTTATCCATTTATTGTTTCTTTGTTTCATTAATATTTTATCTTTATAAATATCAACCGAGTACAGTAGTATCAATTCGAACGACGTAAATCATTTGAGTATGTCTTCGCACTTCGCATAACAACACAGATCCAGCTCCACACATACAGTCCACTACATGGATAGACAACGGAACGCAATAAACCTTACACTTCTTTCTTTCTAGATTTATTAACCCTCTGTGAAGTGTACTATGACTATCGCCTGTAGGGTCAACACATTAATTTCGCGCGCACTTTCTTTAAAAAACGGAATTATAAATGAACACTGAGCACCTGGATCACCTTGATTTTGTTTTCAATAAATGCAGAAATATACATACCAAATTGCCAACATCATCAAACATATAGAATCGAATGGGCCAAAAATCAAACGTCTAACTTCTAATGGCACCACAAGAACATTAGTTAGAAACAGCGTCTTTCCCATTATATTACGACATAATTATTCAAAGAAAGAGCCAAGGTTATAGCCATTACGACACGAAAAAACACAAGAACAATCATGTGTAATAAAAAAAGGGAAAACGAGCCCAGTTACGAAAAACGAAAAGGATTGCGAGAAAACCTGGTTTTAAACCAAGACAAAACGCGACAACTCAACAAGAGAAAGGCGACTTTTGTGAAGAAAACAACTCAAAAATGAATGGCAATCTGTCATATTCTAGCTATTTCCACGATTACAACACACTGAATTTCAATGCGCAACACAACACTGTGGACCAGTTCTAAGTTTTCAGACAATAAACAAATAAAGCTTGGTGTGAAAAGGGGGGAACTCGCCAATATGTGTATTATGGGTACTCCTAGTCCAGGGACACATTTTTATGATACCAGGGAATCCCAACTTAAACAAATAGGAGAATAACATGTATAATACACGTTAGACAAGTGTCAGGCTCACTCTCAGGGAAATCAGTTTCACTGTGAATACTACAAGCCCATAATCTCAAGCCCATAACCTACTAACAACATCCACAATTTTGGCAAAGCCAGATTTGACACTAGGTGAACAGCACCTATACCCAATACCCATAAACCCTAAAGCCTCACCGACTATCTCAGACTACCGTATTCCAAAGCAAGAAAACTTTTCCCAGGTTGTTGGCACCTGGCACGTGAAAAGTGTTACGGTAAAGAAAAGTGCAGCACGAACAACAGAGATACAGAAGCTAAATGTTGTCACTTGCCACTCTCACTTGCTCATTTCACTACCGAAATACGTCACGCACTTTACACGCGTAAACAATAGTGAAGAGGTCCTTTCTAAGTCACTTACATATCATAATCCTAACAAAATTGGACAGTAAAGTTCAAAAACATCAGTCACCGATTGCCGCGTGCGTGGAAAGGGGAAATCAATCAAGATGTCATAAATAATATGCCAAAAATAGCCGGTCAAAGTTCACCATTTAAAGGGACATCAATAAAACTCGAACAACCGAGAACTTCTCAACACTCGTTAAACAATAATCGAAATACGGGGGACAGACTCAAAATATGTAGAATTATTGTTCATATTTTTTCGCGTATCTGATGCCTGACGCAACTGAGCGAAGGGTGAATTTTGAGTCAGTTAACTAATAAAAGTTCTCTGATATTACAAAATAACCACACTCCGAAATCGGTATGCTTAGAACTAAACCCACGCCCATCCACATAAATAGACAAAGTCTCAAAAACTGATGTAAAAAATCGGTATACTCCAATGCCCGTTCATGTATGAACACCCATTTATGGTTTACAAAAGCTGCTACAAAAATCAATATAGTTCGAACTCTCAACCCAGGCTCATTCCATTCAACAATTCACACAGATAAGTTAAACAAGACAAATCTGATATAAAGCAATACGTACCTGCAATAAGTGCCTCTCTCATGAATGCTACAGTAGTCTCGAATGTCATCTTCTGTAGTGGGGAGGCAGACGAGGCCATGGCTCCTCTGTTAAAGGGTTGGATACATCCGGTGAACGTCATGTAGTCGGCCGTCAGGGTGAGATGCCTCTTGGAGGGACGGATACCGTATACCTCGAACACACTCGACATCTCCTGAAAACAAGGAAGATTAGGTAAAGCTACAGCAATTACACTCACCCAACATTTTTCTCCTTTCATCTCATATCACCTTCCAATAGACTAGACTTCCCACTACCATAAAGTAGGCTTAGAATAAGCGAGAGTGTAGTATCAAGTATCAACATGCTTTTCGAGCATACTAAACGAATGATCCAATTATGCTAATGATCTAATGATTCGGGAATTAACGAGGTTGCTTAGTTTTCAGTGCCCCTGCCTCGTCTACACGCGTCCTACAATATTTTGTAAACAAGAACCTACACGGAAGTTCACGAGTTTTTCTAACTCCACCTATGTATGTGCACAACTCTTCCCGCATTATCCTACGTGAAATTTGCGCATTCCAACCAATTTACGTCCTTCCCAACAGCAAAAAAATCCAAGTTAAAATAAACTTCAAACAAGGAACATCCTTTGATTCTTTGAAGGTTGCTTGCTCCACGTGGAGAGCTCTTTTAAGATCCTAATCAGAAAGGACAATCGGACAATGCCTGTTAATTTTCTGAGAAAACATCAAATTTAACAAGCAAAAGGCTAATTTGGAGCTTAATTGCCGCCAAAAATAGCTTCTTTGATAGGCGGTCTATCACCACTCTCTACTCTCTCGCCTCTCTGTAGGTGCGCACCCATAAAAATCTCAGTTCGATGGTTCGATCAAGGGGACCGACTAAGATCCATAGAAACATATTTCAACCTAATTTCTACGACAAAGGTTCAAAATCCACTAGTGACTGGCACATAGCTACACCAGTGACCACTCTGCATCTATGGTCTACCTACCGCACGATTGTCTACTTCCATAGTAGACAGTAATCAGTAATCAAGACAATGTCCTACGGTATTCACCTCGACCGTACCGTGCAGGCCATAGTGACATAGGCTACGGCTACAAATCTCCACCCAAATAGCAACCAGGAACTTTTCGACTTCAATGCAGAGCACTAGACTGCGACGTGTGAAGCACAGAGACCTGGTCTCCGAGCAATTCAGCGCAGTCTTGCAGCCCCACAACGGGGGGAGAAGAAGGAGTTTCTGCAGGCAATTACCATTAATCTTCTTCAACTAAACAACGGTCCCGTTTGCAGACGGACCGACCTGCACGGACAGCGACAAGACAACCGACAACGTGACGGGCACGTGGAAAGACAGAAAAACGCTGCGAAACAGCTGGGGTACATACTCCATATATATACGAGACGAGGGATCAACGCTGCACAGGACATAGGACTCGACAAGGTCTTTTGTTTCTTGCCTTTCAAAAATGACCAAGCACAAACTCCGATAGTACATCTAATAAAACAAACCCCAAAAACCACCTTAATACCTAAACGCAGCTATTATAATATAATATAATAATATTTATTACGCACACAAAAATGTACACGCACAGTTTGTCGATAAAATACACAAAGACAAAATTCCGGAAAATAACACCAGCTCTCCAAAACTAGTACAACAGCCCACTTGCGCACCAACAACAAAATGTTCACCAGTTTGTTCACAACTAAACTCGTTTATTGGAAATAGCATAGCCATATTTTTCTATATCAGGTAACAACAACTACGGTGCCTTTTTTGTTTACTATAATTCGTACTGTTCATTATTTACTCTTCATTGTGTCTTTTTGCCCACTATCACTAGCCCACTCGGTCCAGCGGATCATCTATTCTCCGGGTACAATTACTATCAAAAATGGGAGAAAAACTCAGGGAGACACGTGAATCTCATGAAAACCCGTTCGGAAATCTCAAAATAATCCCGACACCAAAGAGTGTGATGAAAACAAAATTCCTCACATTCTGCGTCAAATGTGATCTCTCGCTCGGGTCAAAAAATTCTTGGGTACCATGTTCCATCCGTACTGGGTGGTGGTGGGGATACACTTTTTGGTCATTGAAAGCTCCGTTGCGCATAGCCGAAGAATGTTCAACGGGCACATAACGTTGCACAATGTTTCGCCAGGTTGATTGAGAAACACGACCTGATCAGCACACCTACACTAACCAGAAGAAACGGTCACAGCTCAATACGTCCCCGGAATCTATGCAAGACATAACTTTCCGCTGAGTAACCTATCCACACGGGCACGCATGAACGCACGCCGTAGTAGCAAGCCTATCAAAGAAGACCATCTTTAATGCCAAATTGCCAATTTCGATATTGTTCAACAAATTGTTGTTGTTTGCCTTTGCCGTGCAACCGAGCACACACTTGCACGGCGTACTGTTTTCTATGTGCATTATCTGCAACGACTCATTCTTCAAAGGCAGAGGAGGGGAACAAAACGATCATAATGTGTAGTGTGTTGTTGATTTCATGACGTCGAAAGACCACCGAAAATAGCGCTCACGACGCTCTCTCCGAGGAGACAGGCAAAGGGTGATTAGAGAGCATGGTCGATCGAGAGTATCCGACGAGATTCGGAGAAAAAGCATCCAAAGGCTCCGGGTTAAGGTGGACAGTGGTCAAAATTGTGACCGTAGACGGACAAAAATGGACGGCGACTTTATGACAGTGCACTCATAAAAAGGCATCGGTCTTCATCTTTTCCGGAATTCCGGAGTAGGAAACACCGAAAGGACGATAGAGAGTACAATGAGACCAGACACTGCCAATACGGCGACGAAACCCAGGAGCATCGAGCACAACGAAAGTGTCAATGGTACGTATCAGGTACCAGTACATTGCGAAGGAGAACGCAATGCCACAAGGGCACAAGCTCACAACTATCCAAAGTTGGTTGAACAGACATGGAATCTTTATTTACGCCCTCAAGAATGTCTTAAAAGAATCACTTTTCTTCACGATTCCAACGACAGAAAACAATATGCTGAACTCCACAACGCGGACCACGGTCAAATAGGGTATTCAACGAAGGTCTTGAAATTTGTTCATCGAACGAAGACCTTTTCCTTTTCTTTTAAAAGCTTGACCAATTCACCGAAATACATTAGGCCAACCTGCGCCTGTGCGAGTTCGCTTCACAATTTCCCATTATAACATAGACCAGGAAAAAGTCACAATTTCCCCCTTTTCATCATAAGATTATGAAGCAAATGAAGAGAGAAAAAGAAAACTAATTGGACGAGAGACAATGATAAAGCGTTGAGACATACGGGAGGGCACTGAGATTTTTTAGATGAGATACCTCACAATCAGGTAAGAAAGAGAGAACGAGAGAGTACGGCGATGATGATAGAGAGAGAGAGACATTCTTTTGGTCGCTCGACGTCACAACGTGAAAAGCACGCTCGAGTACAGTCTGACCACTCTGCACTCTCCGCCTCAACGAGTGCACTTGTCATGTCTCTCATCTAACAATGACAATCTTCGGCTGTCCTCATAAACGCGGTCTATTCTCCACAGACAATGGTTCTCATGATTCTCCAATAAATACCACTATTCACATGAGAATGAGCCAAATATGGAACTGGCGGATTCTTAAAGAAGGTACCAGAGCGAGGACACACGCATAGAGATGCAGACGGAGAGAAAGAGTAAGCGATAGACAGACAGAGGAGTACGAAAAGACGGCGAGACATCGAGACATGAGTAGAGAAAGGGAAACACACTAAATCCGAAACAAGGTTGAAGGAAGATAAATGAGCCTCAACGGGCTACCGTACTCCACTCGTATACAAACCAAAATGTATACTGGATTCATGCTATAAGAACAAAAGTATAATAGTTATTATTTATAGGTTTGGTTAACAAGTAAGGGGAGCTGATGAACGTCAGAGTTTCCAGTTTCAACAAGGGTAACATAAAGCGAAAGATAGAATAATGTAAATAACCAATTCTGATCCTGCCACCCACAAAACGTCGACTTTAACCTCCAGGTTCCCCAAATACCAATTTGATTAGTGAATCACCACGGATCGTAAATTAATATCAAGTAAAGTCATTAATCCCGCCTGATGAGTCAACTGTGATTCAGAAAAAAAAAAAATTTCAAGTCACCTTCGACCAAAGTATGAGCACACGATTTTTGAATCTCGGTCAAAACCTTAAACTTAAGATTGAAGTCAATAAAAAGTAAAAGAACGTACGTGGACAATACTCCTCGCACAGGCCTCAACTCCATAATTCTCCAGCAGATAATTGACGTCGTTTGAGTAGAAAGTGTTCATATTCAGCACAGGGCCCAGGTTGACAAGCGCCTGAACATTATTATTAAAAATAAAATCAAAAACAAGAAGAGGGAAATGTTGAAAACACAAAATAACAGCGTGTTGCAGTTCCACCATATCAGGGATGGGATTTTGAAAAAAAATACTGTCGTCTTGAGACTTTTTTCAGTGGATGAGTATGAATTCAGGTCGTTGTCAAGTAACGCAATGGTCACGCGCTCAAATACAAAATTGACACTCAATTCATGTTATTAAACTAATCAACTTATGCAACGTGAATAAATATGTTCGCTGCAATTATTCAACAACCAGACGTTCGAAGAGCCCTACGGGCTCTTCTCCGACTGGAGGAATCGGCGTTCGGCCGATTGTTACCCTATTTAAAACATTCACACATCTACAAAGTCATATATAATTGGCGAAACGTATGATATGAGCCTGGATGCCCATTAGACTAAGTACCATGCAAATTTGCCATTGACGGTGCTTATGTAGAGCATATTGCTACCCCTATGATAAGCTAGCATAGCTCAACCGGTAGAGCGTTGGACTGTGAATCGAAAGGTTGTGTGCTGCTGTGGGTTCGAATCTCGCCAGCGACAAAGATTTTGTATGCTCTTTCGATCGAAGAATTTTCTTTATGAAGGGATTTCGTTGTGCACATAAAAACAAACCCGTGACAAACTCTCCTCCTTTATATAATAAGATAGTATTGTTTGTGCTGATTGTATGCCGAACGATGATGGCAAAGGACAAAGTCACAACTTAAGAATCTTTAATGCATCATAATTCACCTCTCTATTCACTCCCTGTGTGCTGAGAATTCTCTTCTCCTGGTCGTAAATACACTTCTCAATGCCGGGAGTTTCGTGCACAATGAAAGAATCGACAATCCTGGGATAACATTTCACTTAGTTAACAATATCCAAGTTTCTATTCCTAGCGTACTGTAGCCTCAAGTGAAGTCCATACAATAATACTGTTTAACTACCAGCCGACATTTTCTATAATAACCATCTAGGGCAAGGTTACAACCCAAGCACAAATACCAAATATGACTCACTTTTCAGCAATAGCTCCCAGGTCCACCTTCGACTTTCGGTTCAATGGAAGTGTGAAAGTGATCTCACACCACGAGTTCTTCTTCGTGTCAAATTCATATCCGAACACACGGGAGCTCACACCTATCACTCGCTGAAATTGGAATGTCAGTCATTACAAATGTCACTATGTACTATCACACATTCACGGTGAAGCCTTAAGCCTACTAAACAACGTTAGTAAAGAAAAAAGTTGGTAAAGACCAACTAAACCAGTTAGTGTAAAGTATAAAGAAGTTGATTCAAGCCCCACCCTAATCCTCTCCTCGTCCTGCTTCACTTTCTGTTGTTGTGACAGTTTGTTATTCTCTCCGTCCTCAATGTCGCTTCCACCGCCAGCTTCTTGGTCTTCATTCTCATCTTCATCCTGTAATATAGAGAATATAATGACAGTATTTTTATTCACCTTTTTAAGATCGTGCTCCCCAGGCTCCCCTACGCACTGAGGTCTTATTGTTCGGGTTCCATCTATACATTATTCAAATCAGCCCGAACCGTCGTCCCGTCAACGTTCAAAGTAATAAATATAGCTAACAGAACATTCCTATTGCCAACGCAACCTGACCCAAATAAACAGCGATAGCTTTCTAAAGTTACATCCTGAACCAGTGAAAGTCATACTATGGTTGCATACTAAGCGACAAACATAACTTGTCGTTGAAACACCATGATTTACACCATACCATATTGTTAAATGCATAACAATTACATACCTGTTCAACTTCCTCCACGTTATCTTTCACTGCTTCTCTGTCTTCTTCTTCGCCCTCGTACTCGGCAGCATCGTCCCTGAAACAAACGTTCAATTTAAACATCTGGAACATATTGTGCGGTGATTTCCTCCCGAGCTATTCAAAACTATAACAGGAAAACGCTGGACAAGAAGGACCCTCAGAGAACACGAGTTCAGACTTCAATCGTAATAATAAGACGCATTCAGGGCCGCTTAAAATACAACGATAAACAATTTAACTGACCGGTGTCTCTGGTTAAGTCTCTTCTCGCCCGCATCTGCATCGGCTCCACCGTCCGCCTGTAATGACCGAAATAGATCATGATATAAATAAGAACTGAAAGTTAAACACCAATTGCTGACACAAGACACTAAAGATCAAAAAGAGGTTTATCGCTAATAGCCTTCAATCTATCCCGTCTCAGCACTGGACTCTCATACTTCTTTCACAAATAACACAAAATAAAGCCTCATTTGCACTCACTGTCGGTTTAAAGCAGCATGTTTCACCGCAGACATAAACACAAAGGACAGCGAAAATGAGCATTGGGTCGCTACCTGTTACGCTTAACCTATAACTGAACTTATAACAACTGAAAATAGAAACGTACCTCCTCATCTGAGCTCTCTCCGTCCGCTGCCAAAGCTCCGCGTTTCCGTGGGCCGTTATCACCATGACCTCCCTCGTTCGCAGTGCGCACACGTCTAAAACAATCAGAATGAAATGTTGAAATGCACATTAGATTAGATTATTGATAAAGGCTACAAAGTGACACGACACCGTGCACCTACTAGTTAGCAGTCGGATGCAACATACTGTGAATAAACTAGACTAGTTTATTCACAGTTTGTTGCATCCGACGGCGGATTCAAAGAACGCAGTAAAACGTTCGCAAGGATTCACACCACTGAGCCCCCCCCCCAAAGTTTTAAATAAATTAGCAAAGAAAAAACACAAACATACTTAATATGCATAGCAATCTGTTTCTCGATTTCATCCATCTTCTTCTTAACAACACGATCCAATGTCTGGAAAAATGCATTCTAGCTTGGCAAACATATATATTCTGAATTAATTTATAATTCACAAAGAAGAAGCATTTCTTCTGAGACTAAAACTTTCTATGCAAATTGCAAATAGATCGGAACGTTACTACTATCTCAAGTGCAGCTCAGCTGCCAAATTTCGAATTTCGATCGACATTAGGCCTAACAGTCTAATTATGTGACCATAAAATTGGCGCACGAGAGAAGCACTTGCACCCTGAGCAATTAGGCAATTACCTGTACGAATCCTCTGAATCCAGTCTCTCCCTCATGCACTTCCTTACCAAAGATCCTGGAAGTCGAACCACTGGACGTCGATTCAATCTAGAATATAAACAAATAAAAGACAAATCGCAACAGACTAAGGCCAAATGCACCAATCCCTATAATTAGGTACATTAGGAAATGGCAAGAAATAGACTCCATATAAAACCGAAGCGCACCTTTTCCAAAATGTATTTGTTCGATAAATGTTGCGCTTCTCTTTCTCTCTTGTTCTTTTCCAGTAGTTCTATCCGCAGAACGTATCGATGCCAGCTATCACTATAAATGACAGAAGTTTAAAAACTAAAAGGCTAAACAAAGCTTTTACAAAACCCACATGTACGTCAGTACACTTTTATTCAACAACCGTGCACAAGACTAGACAAAGTATGAAAAGGTAATACATTACGAATTACGCTGAAAACTAAAAACGCACCCATTCCGCAGGTTCACCCTCTCATCAACTGAGAACTTCTTGATCACTTGTTTCAGGTAAATTCTGTCAAGGATCTTCCGAGCCCTTTCGATATCCGCTTCGCTCGCCGACGGATTCAATTTGACCTGAACAACGAAAACTTGAATTTAAGAAGGAAGAAGGAAGCGATATTCACACGGTAAGATACGGATATGTCATGTCGCACATACGTGACACGACGAAAACAACAAACTACATAACACCGCCAAATTATCGGTCAATAGCACAACAAAAAGAAAGAAGTTCTCAAAACTAACCTCGGCCATAGGCGTCGAGATGTTCTTTCCGGCCGTCATCAGAATTTCCCTCAAACGAGGAATTCCAAGTGTCACGTTCATTTCACCACGTCCGGCAAAGTGGAAGGTGTTCAGTGTCATCTGCAAATAATACCGACTAGAAATAGAGTCAGGTTCTAGACACGGCGCGCGATCAAATCAGGCGATAAAACACGTGGTTAGTGAAAGGTATCCGTCAACAGCGCTCTATAAAGTGCATGGAGTTCCTGGCAATACTCGCTACAGAGCGGAACAGAATTTGCTTCACAATGCAATTTTTCCAGCTATAATAGGCTACAAAACTAGGTGCTACTCTAACAAAAAATGAAACAGAGTCGAAATAAGCAAACCTGAGTTGACGGTTCTCCAATAGACTGTGCAGCCAAAAGTCCAACGTTCTCACCGGGAGCCGCGAGGGAATGAACACCTGCAAAGTGAAAGGCGATTACTCTCAAAAATATTCACGCCGGTGTGCTGCCTATCCTGACGAGTTTGGGCTGTCCAGCGATGGTTAGTGGCGAACGGCCCGCCTAGCTCCCCGTAATCACTCCTATGCTGATATGTTTGGTGTGCTGCGTAATCTGATAAGTTTGGGCTGTTCAGTGATGGTTAGTGACGAGCATAGCATAGAATCACACAAAATAACTGATAAATATGCCAAAAACGAACGAACTTTACTGCACAAAACAAGATTACGATAACGAAAATCACCAACCCTTCCAAAACAAAATCCGCTTTAACTTTTCCGCTTGCTGTAGTTCGATCTCGTGTTTACGAAGTGGAACACTGAAATAATAACACAGTGAAATAGCCATGGACCCACGGAACAAAATTACACCAAGACCAAGTACAATTTGCACAAGTATACTATACTACCTCTCATGACATGACAGATAGAATAAATTAAATTCTCATTATAAAACAATTTCAAACAGTTCAAATCTCACTTCTTCCCTCTGCTCCGTGCCAACACTTTCTGCGCTTTCTCGTCCAAGTTCCTACAATAACTGTCCAGATCGTCTAGCATTTTCTCTGGCAAAGCGCCAAGTGTTCGCCATGGATTGAATCTCTGAAAACATGCAAACATATTAACATCATCACACACAACATATTGTTCGATATCAGTAAAGTGAATTCCATGTCAGAACAACTCCAAGCATACGAAATGATGCCGGCTTACAATTAGTCAGGCTACAAACAACAAGGACCACCAATTATACTTTATCATTACAGTATACCAACCTCATCAACAGCATCGACCTGCTTGAGCCCGACCTTCTTCACGTAGACTTTCTTATCTTCCTCTCCCATCTCTTGCCACAATCTCACCACTTCTGCCTTCGGAGCTCCAGTATACTGTTCCGAGAATGCCAGGAAACCTAAAAAAAAAACAATAATAAGAGACAAGGAAGGATGTCCTAAAAAACAGTGCCAAAGAGAAGGTAGAAAAACATTTGGAAAATCGTCTGCAGAAACATCTCGAGTACATTCACACATTCACAAGCGCAACATCCAAAACCAACCAGCATTCTTCGACTTGGAATGAAGACCTCGTTTCTCCAGTTTCCTCCTGTACTTCTTCACCTTCTCATAGTGTTCCTCAGCAGCACTCACGTTAAAGTTCCTGTCCGAGAGTCCCTTTGGTTTTGAGACCTAAAGAGTATTAGAGAATACGACGGTTAACGTACTGCACCTTTCCTGAGGATTATATCCGCGCAACTTTTGCGCGCACTGTAAATATTAATACCAGTGCAAAGAAACAAGTTGTCCTTCAGCTATTGAATAGCAGCAGTATATAGTAACGGTCAAAAACACACCTCTTCAACGGCTTTCAGATTCTGTCTGAGGAATTCAAACTGTTTCTTCTCAAGGAACGATGAAGTGCACACATCCATTCCATCCTCTCCATAACGGAACTAAAAAATAAGCGATAATTCGGTGACTAGAGATCACAATTCGGAATTACAATGGTTTTAGAAAACCACGTCCCCAAGGTGCAAGCGCACAAGGAACTCCTTAATTCAATTGTCAATGTAGTTAAAATAAATAAAAAAATTCAAAGTAATAACCTGAATCACAGATCCATCATGGTCCCGACACGTGGCGTCGTAATGCACACGAATTCCCTCCAAATGCTTGATGATACACCTTTGCAGGTATCCCGAACGAGAAGTCTTCACAGCTGTATCGATCAGACCCTGGACAACATACTGATACCAGTAAAGAAGATCAAATAAACTCTAACCCTTCCGGTAAAATAGGTAAAAAAAAACAATTATGGAATGGAAAGCCGAACTTCTACCATCCACAATATACCATGAGAGCTAGAAATCTAGGATACTGTACACTTGAGTACAAAAAAAAACGATGAACAACCAAAAAGAGCTTCGCTCTCTAGCTCCGATAAGTTTTGAAACATAAACACATGCGGTGATATGCCAAGAATTTTGAATGCTTGCAAAATGGTGCAAAAATAAGAGCATACCTTCTTGTACACAATATATAAAAACTATTCAACATGAAATATCCAAAATTCCAAAACTTTGCGGCAAATAAGGCGGAAACGAACACGAATAATCAACCCAGATAGATTGGTGCATTGGTGGAATACGAACTACTCACTTCTCTACCGGCCATCGTGTGGAAGAATAGCTCCTGTGGATTGATTCCAGTCAAGAATCGCTGGTCGATGTAACCACCGGCACGAGGTGATGGGTCAAATGCTCTACAAAAAAAGATCATCAAAATTGAAAAATTTACAAATAACAGAGTCTGAAAAGTCAAAAATATAAAAAAACTCTTTCACGCTCAAAATAAAACAAAATTGCCAAAGCTGTTCAACACGTAAGGATTTAGAACAAAGAGAAATCAGGATCAGCATAAACACAAACGGTCTCACCCATTCAGACAATAGGCACACCGATATTGCAATAATCATTTACTTATGATGCTCACGATATTATAACGTAAAAAATCATTTACCTGAATGAGGGAAGGGTTCGTCCTGCAATCGTAGTCGCCATACGTTTTCCTTCCAATTCAATTTGACCCAATGCGCACGAAATCTGAACAAGGGGTCAATCAACGATTTGTTCTATAATCGGTAACCTTCACACGATATTATTCGCAAAAGGATATTATTCGCAAAAAGATAAATAAGCACAGTGGCTCAGCTTTATTAAGGGGGGGGGGGCTGCGATTTTCCTTTATCCCTTTTAGCTTTCTACTTGCAAGCTGTCTGGTTCGTTATTTAAATGTTAACAACAAACATTTGCTTCCCACCTGCATTGCATTCACCGTAGATCCCTTGGCTCCCGATTCAATCATCATCTGGAGTCCATTCTGGGGGAATAAACGGATCAGACCATCTGGCACACAGGCTCTGAATAGAGACAACATTAGAGTGAAGCAGTGAAGACTACAGTAGAATGATATAGGCGCCTTATCTATAGATATATAATATCCTAAGGCTCATCTGCCTAAATTCTAACCGGTGTCGGGCCCCTGGCGAAAACAAGGTGGTCTTAGAAGTCAAAAAAAAAACTGACAGCTTGACTTGTGAGAGATGGAAAAAAACGAATGAATGTTCAATCGTAGCTTCGATAATCCGATCATGATCATACACCTACGCGAAGATAGCAATCCGCAATGAATTACAGACAGTTAAAAGTAAGTTGAAACATTGTGTTTTCAAGAAATCTGAAACCAACTTGTTAATTTCCTCGTTGAAGGGTAGAAGTGCTTGTTTCATTCCTCTATCCAAGGCGGCCACATCACCACCGATTCCCTGAACATAGATAAATAAACTAATTGTAACAATCATAATTAAATTACCGTAAATACCAAGGTTCTATACTAGACTTAAAATACGATAAATCACGACCCACCAAGTTAAACAATATAATTACTCACCTTCGGATTGCAGTAGGTAGCAGCGAGTACATGTTTGATCTCTGCTTCACTCGCTCTCTCATCAAGACCGAAAGTCGTGATGACGACCTAAATGAATTTGTAATAATTTTAATCTAATAGAATCGGAGATCTGCGATTTACACCTCGAAACAAAAACACAAAACGCTCATGACATATTATCCAAGCTTCACAACTGAAACTAAAAAAAAACTAGAAAAGCAAGACACATTAGATATACACCCACCTTATTTCCAATCTTCCTAGATCCCTTAATCGCCTGTCGTCTTCTCTTATCTGCTTCCGGCAAACAAAGAATATCAGCCACTCCGAGGGTGAAGCCGTGGAACTAAACACAAAATTTACATATAGAAAACACAAACTAATCCATGACATGGAGAACCCAACTGAAACAAAGAGATAAAGAGAATCACAGCATGAAATAACAAAATAACCTGCAGATACGTAGTGAATAGCCGTGAGAAGCAGGACAGAATCCTAATTCCAATCCGATGTCCATACAATTCGAAACAACAATGGACAAGACCGAACTGGGCTGCACCATAGTGACTCTTGTCCAATACTCCACACATCAACTCACCAGCTCTGAAATGCAGTGGGATAATTTTCCGTGGATGGGGAAGTACTTCTCCAACACCGAAAACGAACAATTCATAAAGACTCTGAAACATTCGGATATTCGGAAACATAAATTATACCTGAAAATCACTTCACTTTCAGTCATTCCAATCTGATCTTTCGTGGGCGTTGGGAATCCACGAACCTGAAAGACAACTGGACATATAAGCGGTACGCCGGTGCCATAAGTGTCAATGATCATACAGAAGGAACTAATAGCCTTGACACAAGGATGACTTGAGGCAGTCGGAGGTTGTCTGTTTAGCTTACTGATGATAGTAACAATTTGATAAATGGATCAAAAAATGACATGTTCCTCTCAAATGTACAAATATGTACAAATTCCGGATATGGTCAACGCCAATTCGGAGGCGGTTTGTGGGTTACGTACCAATTTATAACGGGGTGGAAATTTGAAAATTGAACGAGATGCAACATAGTACATCGGTACAACCCAGCGAAAAGTTTTTCCAACAAATTTATTTAGAAGGCGAACTACCTTCCAACACTTGACGGCCGTTTTCGCAGTACTGGTCAAATTGAGTGGGGTACTGCCATCAGGAATACAGTTGAGAATGATCGCCGAGATCACCTAAAACAACATAAGGCGACTAGGCGACATGAAATAATACATTTGAAAGGGCGGCAGGGACACTTCACACCACCACCGCCTGATAGGCTGCTAATAACATCTTACTAAAAACCGTGCTCATGCTTCGAATACATCTTAACGGTAATTATGGGAAGGCAAGTGGGAGATTTCTCCCCAGGTGCAGACATACAACAGAAAATGTTTGTTTTAAAGCGTTGGGGGTCCACAAATTCTATTTTTTTTAACGTAACGGTCCAATTAAAAAGTGCACACCTGTTTTCCGGACCACAACATTTTCGGTTTGATCATACAAGGCGGAGGGATCTTCAGCCGCTGTGGGGTTTCCGCAAACGCTGCCAAAACAAGGTGCATAAAGTCCTCTTTGTTCAGCATACGACCTCTGGAAGAAAACAGTCAAGAACAAAAAATTGCAACAAATGCAATGACCTAAATCAGTAGTTTCCATTATATGCAGCGCAACATTGCATAACAGAATAGTATCTTACCCAAACAAGACGTTAGATCAAGAGCGGGGCGGAACAGAGGCCGTATTCACCAACACACAGGGAGCCCTCCCTATGCTCACGAGTGCTCTGAATTTCTTCTGCTCTCGCACTGTCTACGCACTCTTTAGCTCCCTGGGGAGGCTAGGGCCGACAGGGAGGGCTCCCTGCGTGTTGGTGAATACGGCCCCAGGATACTAAAGCTTACCTCACAGTGAGAAGCACTCCAGAAACCACGTGATCCTGAATGAGACCCAAGAGTGGACTCGCATCTTTCGGCACGAGGAAATTGTTACCGACATTGGCTGAAAATATTATTTAAATAGACTCGACTCGGTGAACCAATAAACTATTATATTAATCAACAGTACAATCGCGTGCACCGAATTTCCGCTCGATCAACACAACACCCATGTTCTCAATTCTTGCGTGCCGCTATTGCATCTGGTAGTTTTCTGCTAACTACGTTCATAAACAGCCCATTATAGTTATAGCGCACACACAAGTTTCGAAATCGTTCACAAACGCTTAACAACTATAAATAACCCTTTATCGACATACCAGACGGCTATCGCCGCCTGAGGCTCAGGCGATCCTACTAAAACGGCCATACTGCATACTTATATGAAACGTATCTTCCACATTTATGCAATACAATTCGATTGCACTTATTTTGAAGAGTTGCGAAAAGGGACTAAAAACAAACGCCTGAAACGTAGAATTCCGTTCCGTTCACACAAACAAAAAAGTAAACTCTGCTCCTTTATATAATAAGATAACTACCAATAAGACATAATCTGCTTACCAATCTCTCCCACTTCGCATTGTGCGAGATAAGATTGCGTGAGATGTCCGTTCATTTCGTCACCGTCGAAATCAGCGTTATACGCTTTGCAAGGAGCGTAGTTCATGCGAAGGGCACGTTGTCCACGAAGGATACGGGCACTGAACAATTCATTTCTTCCTTTTTGGCATAGTTACTCAAACTATAAATAGGAAACAAAACGGGTTTTAGTTCTCTACGCTCTACCCTGCACTCTTGAAACGTACTTAGTTATGTATTTTATGCCAGATGAAGCCCGAATTCCGAACGAAGAAAACAAAACAGAGAAGCCAACCAATGAGGTCTAAAACAAGTAAACCTACAACCTACCGATGTCCCATCATTGAGGGTTTGTGAAGAGATGGTTGACGGTTCATTACCAGAAGGTCTCCTTTCTTCACGTGACGTAACACCTCAAATTGTAGGAATAATAGGGATTCCGTGGATATATAGTTTATTTTAGCTTAGTGTGATCACCAATTAGTAGTAGAGGAATGCAACCACTCATCGATAGGTTTCACTCAGAATTCGTAATAAGCACCAAAAAAAGCCAAATTACCGAAAAGTTGAACCCGACAAATGTTAAACAATATAACTAACAAACCTTCATTGGGGCACTCAGCTTGTTCGCATCAGCCAATCGCAATTGTTTGGCCAGGGCGTTTCTCTCTGGCTCGTTGTCACCCGATAGGATTTTCCTCTGTCCGTTAGACATCAGGACGAAATTAGCGCTAAAACAAAAATCATACAAATTTGAAGTAATTATAAAACCATAACGTTTAAGCAAAAGTCACGCGCACAAGGAACTACATTCTGAGAGATACAACAACAACAAAATATTACCATAAAAACAACCTACCCTGGATACTCATCAGGTCCTCTTTGAACAAACTCCCTCATCTTTTGCAGGTTCAACTGATTGACCGGTTCGGTGAAGGTGAGTTTCTTGGCGAACACCTACAAACATAAGATGTAAGCGTAGCCTTACACAGATAAATCCTACATAGCTAATATACAGAACAACTACCATAAACATGTATACATAACAATGGCAATCCACCCTCATCATACCAATAAATAAACTAATAAAAATGGAATGCAAACCTCAGGAATTCCAATCTCGTCGACATCCAAATAGGGATCAGGGGTGATTACAGATCTGGAAAGAAAACATTTTATAAACCACTTACTCCCGCACACATATAACTATGTTCATCATCACGAAACATACAAAAAGCTACATTCAGCTGTAACTCCGTAGGAACCCACCCCCAACAAAAACCACAACTTCGTGCACACGCACACATACATCATACAAACAAACAAACACCCCAACTAGAAACTCTAACCTGCAAGCAAAGTTGACACGTTTTCCCATCATGTGCATGCGGAAGAGTCCTTGCTTCTTTTCGAGGATCTGTTTGATACCCGGCACCACCATTTTCGTATCCAACGATTTGTCGAGTTCTTGGTCAAAGATGAGATTCATCCTAAATAACACAAAATTATTATCTATCGAATATCACACTGATACTGCACGTGCACGATTCAATACCTTTTCCAAATTCGGTTTGTTCAGATAGATATATTATGCATTCACAATATAACATAAGGCACTCATCAACCTTTACAGTACACAAAACAAAACAACAATTCACGTAACAATGCTTAAGAAAGGATGTAAAACGGCAAAGAGATGTAATATGTAATTGGACGTCTAATAATCAACAAAAGACCGCTCACTTATTCTGCAAATTCAAGTACGCTGCGTGCATTTTTCCATTCAGAGTGGCTCCCTTGATCTTGCTGCGAACCAAAAAGTCCTGCAGTTCCTGCTGACGTGTACCCGCTTTTCCGCTCATTAGCAGGGAAACAGCCTAAAGAGAGTAGTAACTTTTAAATGAAATCCAAACTATGTTAGGGTTATCTTGAGAGACTGAAACATGTCTACTTGAAAAACAACATGCAATAGACTAACTAATAACATTATACATTGGTATTAGTTGAATTAGTTAAACAAAAAATCGAAAACGGACCTTGATAATTTCATCAGCTTCCAACAGCCGACGGAGACTGACAGTCTGTGGGTTTTCATACCTACAAGACAGATTAGTGTTGTAAGTGAAAGTCCCAGACAGACAACTAATAACTAACTAATAAACACAGTACATCCTCAGCGTTAGTACCGAAAAACACTAAATATAATACATATCAATATCAAAGAAAATAACAAACCCATTTGTAATTTAACAAAATAAAGTAGGAAATAAAACACATATATCAAGCAACCTTTCTCCCTTGAACATTCGAATTGGTCGAAATTTGTTGGGTGGGACAAGGACCATTTCACAGAAGAGTCCGTCCAATGGACAACCTTCCTGAAATGGAAATGAGAATTCATAACTCTATACTCATTGCTGATATCATATGTCAGTATTTTATAGTTCTTTTTTTTTGCTTTTGATTTGTAATATCTTGCATGTGCTGATGGTCAACAATAGTCAACAACAATAAAGCTAAATAGTTAAATGTCAACGTAGACAGTTGTTGAAACAATTTGATTATTCACTCCAGACACAGTACCAGGAGGTGCTTTTCAAACTAAAGTCAATAAAGAAGTCATACTTACCGACTCATCATCAAACATTTGGAAACACTTTCTCAGCAGATCACTCTCGTTCTTCCACAGGATGCGGAAGTGCTCGCGCACCTAAAAAGTGGAATTGTGGAATTATTAGTTCAACATATATAAGTACGAAAAATATAAAATATTTCAGCACACATCGGTCAACTCTTCAAAAAATTGTTTACTGGTGCTTAGCTAAAGTAATAACAGAGGCTGTTACCCTGCGTATGAAACTTGGAAACTACCAATAAAACAAGCAATTCAAAGCCTTGATCGGTAGAACCAAATCCTTACCTCTGCTCCTCTCCAGGCCAACTTGTCACATGTTCCATTGCAAACTGCACGCAATTGCTGTCTCAGACTGTCTTCACCAGTTCTTGTCGCATCGCCAACCACAGCAGTCGAAGAATCATCTTCTGAAATTAAATAATGATTAAGTTATGGAAAAAAACATAGCAAAAAGAAGCATATTCTAGCGCATCACCAACTCATGGGTCATTTTTCCTACGCAGTCATAGTACAAATGAAATCAAGCGCAGTGGCTCATAAACGTATAACTAAACTGAATTGGTCTGGTGTATCAGAGTGTCAAGTAAAAATCCTACTGAAATGCACACGCACAGAGTTGCTATACTCTCATGGTTGTTTAGACCAATCCGATCGAAATTCGTAGTGCTTTTACGCAGCGGAATGCCCAGTCAGCAAACTGGAAAAGCTTGTGTTGACCAAAAGCAAAGGTAAAAAAACGTACTCTTCTCTTCCTTATCTTCAGGTTCAAGTTCTTCTTCAAACCCTTCTGGGGAGATCAATTCCTTCGAAGTGGCATTCTTTGAACGAGCACGTGTCGTCGCAGTGGAGAAATCAATCAGAATACATCTGAAAGGGATAATATACTCTCAGGAATCAGAAACCAGGTCGTAAATGTAAATATTGCGTATCCCTAACTTCCCAAAGAATCCACAGTAAATCTACGGATAAGTCGATCAACGAAGCTTGAATGAACCCGTCATAAATTACCTGTGTGCATCGTTGATGATGGATCCATTCCGTTCCCTGCACATGCGACACGTCTTTTCTCGTTTGAACTAAATATATAAATATATAATCGACATTGCAGCTATTATAAAATGAAATTTATGGACAAAGGGGCATGGAAAATCGAAAGGCTCTGGCACAGTCTAATGAAATTTAATATAATACTTACCAAAAGCTTGCAAAACTCCTTGATGATTCCATTTTTCAGGTCAACCAACACTTTGTGGGGCAGGGTGCGAGCAGCAGCAGCTGAAATTCAACATTTCACTTGGATAGAAACATATCTCTGTCCATAGTCCATAAAAGCGATGTATTCAAGTGGAGCTCACACGGCTCACAGTATAGGGAGGATAAGAAAGAAATCTTTAACACCAAAAAGTATCTTAGTAAATCTGTAATCAGCTTACCCTCTAGTTCCTTGACCGTCTTTCCAGTGATTTCACTGATCCTTGTATCCAACAACTCCATAAAGGAGATGTTTTTCTCGTTGCCCACTGAAAATAGACAACAGTTGGAATCGGCATATGGAACGCAATCCGGAATGTTTATGAGTAAGATCGTAAGATGCAATAAACTCGAGCCATTCCAACGTCCCTAGTCTTGGACATTGCACGATTTATAAACAAATGATTAGGTTATAAAAAGCTAAATAACTCACAATCCACAATGTTGCACATCTCCATCACGCAACCCTCAAGCTGCTCGATAACCTCAGGTACGGCAAGTTCCACACATCTCAGTCTACACAAAAATGTGCGAGTCTGTACAGAACTGCTGCCAACCGACAAACGATGACAGTGCACGCAAGTTCCTTTCATCAACTAAATATAATAGATAACTAAGAGGAAAATATGGAACTCACAATTTCATATTATAATCTAGTTTCGCCAAGCCAAATTTCAGCCAAACTTCAGAGTAGAGTACGCAAGCGTTGTTCAACATACAAAAACAGATGATTCTACGCAAGCGTTGCTCAACATACAAAAACAGATGATTATGCAGTACAAAATCGTTTAGGCTTGCAAACCTAAATGAGTATATGAAGCGAGTGCTGATTTCATATTTAATAAGTACCTTGAGCGTAAAGTTGTATAGAACCGGGTTGAAGACCGGAACAACCAACTCAATGTGGCCAATATGTCCGGGACAATACATTTCTATCTGACCACAGGTGAGACAGTGGTCCCGCTGTTCACAAGGTCCCATTCGAGCATCGTAAAGACCGTCGGTGACGATTTGGCCGATCTGAAGGACTTTTTATTTCAAATAGTTTGAGGTAAACGTCCCATTCACCAATCAAAAATTACACAAAATAATTATGCAGGTGTTTAATTACATTCACAAGTAACAATGACACATCTCAACAAAACATTTTCTACAGATTCTATTTATTTTACTGTCACACTTACAGAGTCAAAGGCCCGCGTTTGCGTGACGCGAAGGACGGAGAGACGTTTCAATTCACTCGGCAAATAGTTGCGAAGTCGCAGACTGTTCGGCTGCATATACGGCTCATCCCCCGGATGAATGTGGTCCACACTCATGGTGGGCCAAACAGCCTGAAATGCCTTAAAAGTAATCAACTTTGACACAGTCGTAACTTTAGCGAACGCAAATATCAAAACATGACAATAGACGAGGGGCAGCGCCGTTTGGGACAGTTACACAGATCCCTAAATAAAGATCGGCGTCCTCCACAGCTCACAAATGCTCAATAAGTGGTTAACTAAAAATATAATCGGCTAAACTTCTTTAAAAATATCTCAGGGCAAGATGGGCAAGGTTGCGGGCCCAACTCTTATCAAGCGAGACAGTGTCGGTGATACACCCCTATTTTTGACCAGTGTAGCAAGGGTGACGGATTTTACCGTGGCGCACCCCGATATTGGGCCTCGCCCGTACCCTTGATATGATGATTTTACCGTGGCACACCCCGATATTGGGCCTCGCCCGCACCCGTGACATGAAACCGTCTACGTCTCTCCATATCTAACCGCTCCAGCTGTCTTTCACTTCTGCAGCTTTCTCAACCTTCATTCAAATCAGTGGTATTTCTCCAATTACAGTTCTCTGTACCCCCACATGGCATGGTGCACACCATTTCGTGCCATATTCACAGAAACCGGGAAAATTTAATATTCTTTATTACATATAGACAAAAAATAATCACAGCAACAACAAAAATAGCATATTCGTCGATGGATGGGCCGGCCGCGAATCCAAAATTGTAATCCTTCCCAACGGTAGGATACCGACCCTAAAGCAGAAGTAAGTTAAGTGTGAGGAAATCCGACACATTGATTGGTCTGACCTCTGCCAAAATAAACACATTAGCAGTTGTAGTTTCGAATCGCACAATATAGTTTGTATACAACAAACAGAAGTATTCTGTCAATTTCCTAAAAATTGAACTAGGGCTTACGAAACGCATACACCGCGTATGACTAGACTAAAATGGAGCGCAATTGTAAAGCTTGTACGAACCTTCTACATCGTGGATGAAGCATAAATGCCGAGTGATGAATTCCAGGTACAAGGAACGTCCCGAACGTAGCTCGTGTTTGCTTCCGCCCCTACAATGATACTTGTAGAATAGTATAATAATACAAGTATTTCCATTACATTTTCAATAATCAAGCACTATTAAAATATACATACCTTCCGAGATTGGTCTGACCTCTGACCACATTGAATTCACAGATAGCATCAGCATTCCCTTCTCATACGTGTACTCCGCATCTTCGCCTCATATTCAGTTCGTTTTCGAGGTTCCTCGCTCGTTCTCGGATGGAGTGGCTAAAAGTTAAGAATGAGAGGAAACTACAGAGCCACTCCCGTAATTATCTCTTTTCAAATACCTAAACTACTAACCTTTCCGTTTGTTTCGGTTTTGTCCAAAGTGCTGTCTAATAGATAAAGCATCCTTCCGCTGGTACATGCACCTAAATGTCACACAGATGAAAGTAGCATACATAGACTATCATATGACAACAACAAACGAACACACACATCAACAAAATAACAGAAAAAGGGTTTGGGTAATCAAAAAAACTTGGCGAAATTTAAATTTTGCCGACAGGCGACGCGCCAGGGTCCCTAACGCGCAACGTGTCTTTTCAGCCTCGTCACGCCCCGCGTTACACGGTCGTTGGATTGAAGCCTCGCCCGCAGCCTCGTCGTGAAAGTGGACGTGACCACACATTTTTCAAACCCGTCACGGTCGGTGCGACCCCTAACTACACCCTTGATATAGACCCTGTTGGGCCCGCACCCTCTCCCACCGAGGCCTTAGATACTTAAAACAAAATTTTTCGAAAATTTTTAAAACCATAAACAACGATAGGGTCCGCACCCTTACAAATGGACCTCCCAAACGTAATTCGGAGTCATATGTATTTTGTCAGCGCGGCGATGTCTCAGATGAATGTGAAGGCAGGGCAAAACCTCACAATCAGCCGTAGATTGCAAAAATAATTATAGAAAATTAATTTAATTACGTCAACTAAAATGAAGCAATCACGACTAAAGGGGAGTAATTTTCCGTTTTCCGGAATTTTATCATGCACAGTGTGTGAAGTTGTGAAGTTCCCAACGATTCATAGCTTGATAGCAATTCGTAAAAAATAATGTTGAATAAGCATTTAATTCACCTCCGGCTCACTTGGATGGCACTCGAAGTGCGGTGAATGGAGGCTACCCTCGCAACCACTAGAGTACACCGTTTAATCACAGCGTTTGAGCCGCACACTTCAGGCTCACAGACAAAGCGCGGCGAAGGAATGTCTTACCTGTGGCACAATTTTGGATTATGACGAAGAATGCTGGGATTCTAGCGACAAATGTGCCACACATGCGCCATCAGGAAATGCACATGAATGGGTCTCTGGCGCATTTTATACGCTAGTGAAAGTGCGCCACATATGCGGTGCCATTTCTGGGTCTATCGCGCATTGCACACATCATAGCATAGGCGCTCCGGATTATAAGACCCTTTTTGCGCGGTGGCCATTGGAAGCTAAGTTAGCGCTGAACCTCACCTTTCTTTTTTTTCTGGTACTTGTCACTGAGCTTAACCTATGCGATAGTTCGTTTTTCATGCTTATTCATCTACAGTCTGAACTTTACTCAGATACACGAAAAGTAATGCCATGAACTTATTGCAAATGAGGAAACGTAGAAAAACTCAAAGAACAGCTGTAGTTTCCGACCTTAGATTGCCGAATGAAACCTGTATAATTAATGACTTGGACAGACAGAAGAAAAATGATCTCATGAACATTACAACGAGAGTGGTTAACACTATGATTAGACATTCTTTAGTTTTTGAAAGTGCGACAAATAGTTTTTAATTTTCTTGAATAACAATCATATCATAGTTATTCGATGACTCAACGGTGTTTTGTTCAGTATATGTTATTTCTTGACATATGATTTATGGTTGAAATACATCGAAGATCGATAAGCGTGTGTGAAATGAAGGTCATTTCTCGATTAACAAACATTTTTTCTCTGATGTAAGTTTTTTATGCATATATTTCTCTCAATATAGTTTCCTTTTCTTGCTCATGTATGTATGTTTTTTTTTTCGTTCAAATTTACATGGAGATTTTTGGTATTAGACTCATACACATATATTTTATTAATTATTATAAGAATTTTTAAAATTTGCCTTTCTACTTTTTTCTTTGTTTTGTTCTTTACGCAATACATTTTACATTTTACAGCAGGAAAACGCATGGACGGGAGACTTCTCTTCCTATTTATCTTCTTTATTCTTATAAATGCACTAATGTGTTGTTCGACTGTAATTCCAACAAAATGTCCTAATTGCTGTGCTATTCTCTATGCAAATGAAGACTGTGCAGTGGACAATGCAATGCGGATAAAAGTTAACGCAAACGGATATCTTGGCATTATGGTAGGACCCTTTAAAGGGTCAGGCCCATTTCAAATGACAACTATTTTTGATGATTCCATCTAGTTCTCGATGTCAAATATAGTAGGATGCAATATTTTTCTTATTTTCAAGCGCAAGATTCACACACTATTCGGCAATTTACCGTGGGCAGTCATACCCAACTATTTATCGCAGTTGGCACGCCCCTTCGCGCTCATTGGCCAACTGGCAAAGTTCTCGTCTCTCACCCATACGACCCGGGTTCGAATCCCGCCCAGTGCTCATCTTGCAAACATGCCACGGCGTCGGGAATAAAGTTAAGGCGCTCCCCTTGCCTAGCCTTAGGACGGACCTTTCGCTCTGTATTATCTTCTGTGCCGTCTTCTACCGTCTACTTCACTCTATGGGACACATCGGCTAAGAGACACCGCCTTGGATTGGAGCTAAAAATGAAGATCCCCGACTTCGAGAGCAAACGGGACCCTGGATTCTACATGCTTAAGTCTATGTGTGATGATTGTATGTCTGAATAAAGTGGTATTCACACATATCGCAATTTCCACGCCCAATAGAGCATATTGCCCAATTAGCGCGAAGGGGCGTGACAACTGCGGTAAATAGTTGGGTATGACTGGCAATGGTAAATTGCCGAATACTGCGTGAATTTTGCGCTTGAAAATTAGGAAAATATCATATCCTACTATATTTGACATGAAGAATCAGATGGAATCATCAAAAATAGGGGTCATTTGAAATGGGCCTGACCCTTTAATACAACGATTTTGATGTTTCGCTTTCTTTACAGTACAGACAAAAACTCATGTCAGTCCGTTCCTTGTCTGTGTTTGCCATATCTATACAGTATATAGATAGTAACTATATTTTATGATTAGTTTCGGATATATATATATTTTCTCATGTAAGAATAGTACTGTGATATATAACGGGGTAGAACGTTTATCGTTTGTTCTAGTTTTGCTGAATGTCGGTATGGATTACGATTATGCGCTTTTTAGTTCACTTTTACTGTCTACACATTACTAGCAACAGCGCATGCTGCGCATATCTAATGAGGTTAATCTTTGTCCAACAAGAACACTTACGTATTGGATTATTATAAGAACTGTAATTATGCATAAATATCACCTGGTGGTTTGATATGTATGATTGATTCTATACATATATATGATCACCATCAACTCGGGTAGTATGTCTCTTACCAGTCTTGAAACAACTTTTATCGTTTACTTTTTATTGGGAGCGGATGACCCGGACGGTTGAGGTGCGTGATGGCTGCCTACTTCATGCATGGGAAAACAGGAATCAAACAGGTAAGATCAGCTGTTTGTTGATGTTATTTTTATTTTTGTTCACGTAAGCAGCTCTAATCTCTAATGAAACAAAAGCGAGATACAAAAGAGTCGTGATCGTAATACTCATATATCTCACATGGGGTTTTCACTTCGGAGAGAGAGATAGAGAATGAGAGAAAGAGAGGGAGGGAGGGAGGGAGAAAGAGAGAACGACATATAGAGAGAGATACACAGAGAGAGACATCCATACATATATGCCGTATCACCACATCGGTGTTGACGCTGTCTTGTTTGCATATTTTGCATTCACGGAAGCTGTCACTGCGCGAGGAGATTTGCCATGTTCGAGAATGAATACTCAACTATGTATGAGTATAGGCATAGAGAAGCTTGAAAATTGGATGGGAGGTCACCTTATTGTGAACATCCTAAAAGGATGGAACCTATTAGTAATGCGCGGCACTCCAATTTCTATGTAACTAACGGCAAAGAAAAATAACTTGCATTCTATCACGAACCGGCCGGTATCTTGTGGAGTTGTAAAACAAATGTTATACGTTATACGCATACCTTTCTGGGAAATATGCGGTAACCTCACTATCAGAAGCACTTGATCTATAACGTAGCATTATGTATTTAGTTCATTCCAACATTTCTATTTTTGCAGGAGCGCATCGGACATTTGGTTTGGACGGATACACTGTATACGATCTTGAACGATATGCATTTGACTCCAGAATATCCAGTCTGAATTGTCGATGTATTTAAATAAAAGAATTTCTATAAAGTTCTATCCACATATTTATTTATATAGCTAAACTATAAACTACCAAGACTATTCCAGTAACATGACGTTAGGGTGCAATAAAAATTGAACAAGATCTTTTGCTGCGGCGGTTATTTCTGGTGATGGCGTCAAATTATTGTGTAGCGTTTTTTTTTCGTTGTAGCAAACAACTGCCTGTATTATGTCGTTTTGTTCAGTTTTCAGAATTTTTATAAGCCTATTTCTTACTATTTCCTAGAGAGTATTTGACTAAATATGTCCGCGCCGAGGCATACGGTACTTCTGTAACCACCGCAGTACTTGTGCACAAACGCTCTGACTTATTTCATCACATTGGCCTTTGTACTAATTTGATACTAAATCAATAGTGCAATTTCCCTTCCTAATTGATCAATGTGTCCTATTTTGGAACTGTTTATCATTTGGAAGTTCCGAGTTCGGGTCCGGTCCGGTTGCAGACTGTCATTTTGGGGGAGCGGTAGCCGGGCCTTTGACAGCTCCGTAACTGTCCCACCCCATACACCGATACACCGCAACCGACACATCAGCTGGCAGTTTAGAGGGAGAACACTTCCGCGCTCCATATTTCATTCATACTAGATCTGTCCTTTCGTGATACTAATTGGATCAGTGATATACTTATTTGATTTGTTTTCGTTGTAACAAACAACTGCCTGTATTATGTCGTTTTGTAGTTTTCAGAATTTTTATAAGCCTATTTTTTACTGTTTCCTATAGAGTATGTGACTTTCAGGGTTCTTTCCATTCCGGGTGCCCGATAAATATGTCCGCGCCGAGGCATACGGTAGGTATAAATATGCAAATTTGTTTCAGATGCGTTTTCAAGTATGCTCAATGAAAAGCTGACCGTTATCTAATACATAAATGTCTTTTGCGCTTCAAGAGCTTGAAGTTTACGGCTTGTTTTATGGAGGTTCTAAAAGTAGAATAGGTGACGAGTAAAACATTCTGTCAGATCATCGGTGCTTACGTCGAAAGTTAGAAGAATAGCTTTATGGAAAAACACACATGAGTTCTTCTAAGATTGAAGAAAATTATCGCTACATTCATACAGGGAGGTCGCGGCTACCAAGATGAGTACGATACATATGATTACGGTAACTATGAGGGATATCAGGGAGAAGAGTATTACGAAAGAGGATACGACGGACAGTACGATGGATACGAGGCTTACGATACTGTGCACAGGGATACTGTGGTTGGTTAACTAGATTTACTGTAGAGATTGTAATTCAACATAGTTACGGTGCTGGTCAGCATGCACCACATCGTGAATTTCACGACGAACTCTACTCATAATGATATGGAAGCTCTACTACCCTTTCATGATTGTCATACTATCTCTTTAGGAAAGAAATCCAGACGAAGAAGCACGTAAATACTACAGAGATGCAGACGATCAGAAAAAGCATCAGAGGTTTGCAATTTATGATGTGAAGTAATATATTCGCTTTCAACGAAGAGACCATACATTACGCAAGAGATCCGCCAATTCTTAAAGCGAAATACCGGCGGTTTTTGAAACGCATCGAGTACACCAACTTTCTTATGCAGCTTATGCAAATGAACATAAATTAGAATAAAGAACCGAGCTAAATTCGAGCAACTTTGCATAAATACGTAAGAATTCAGATATCCACGATGCGTTTCAAAAACCCGCTGGTATTTCGCTTTAAATTTTCAGAAAAGCAACTAGTATTTCGATCCACACATATGATGCTGTCAGAGCTTTTATAGCCGACCTATACACATTATATACCTATACAATTATTTTCAGACGGAATACTATGGAGCCTCGTGGTGACGTCAGAAGACCATCAGATGATGAGAGAATAAGAGAGATCAGAGATATCAGCCCATCGAAGAAAGATACTGAATTGAGGAGAGATTCTCGAGAGCGAGGACCAGCGAGGGAGTATCTTAGACACGAGAGGAGTCCGGTGCCCTACGGTAAGACTTGGAAATTGAAATATAGTTATGACAGGGACGCAGAGAAAGAATGTTATATATATCCCCCAAATTTCAGGAAAGCATGAAGTAATCAACGGATATCAACCAACACCCGGACAGAAACGTGCACAAGAAGAGAGAGAACGTGGGAATAGAAGAGATCCGAGACAACCCAGAGTCGACGTCAAAAAGACTACAATTACTGTAGGACCGGCACCAAAAGTAGGGATCGGATTTGGGAGCTATTAAATAATTCTTTGTTATTCATTCATTTCCATAATACAACAGCATAGACGATCATTTGATCATTAGTACTAAAAAATGGATATCGATTTGTTCGCCAAAGCTGGATTTGACTCCTTACAGGAAACGTCGTCTGCCAGTGGTGCTGTCAAGACAATTCTGAATGCGATTAAACTGAAGAGTCCCGAAGCAGTGACTTCCCCCCGGGGAGAAGTACCCAAGGAGAACAAGGTAGTAAGTCGATTTCCATAACATAGACTGTCGGGCTCACTACTCCTCTTTCTATCTCTCTCTTTCTCTCCTTCTCTCCCTCTCTCTCCCCTCACACAGAGAGAGAGAGGGAGAGACGTCAGAGCGTGTCAATACTCTTCCTCGTCTATTACTTTCCCTTTTAAAGTTTTTCTGACAACTTTTTCTGACAAGTTTCTGACAACTTATTTCTGTGCGGATGATCCATCCAGTTGTGCGTAGTCGTACAGGATGTGTCATTGGATGTAACAGTCTGTCAGAGCGTTTCAATACTCCAGGGCGAGCGTCGTGAGGACATCAAGTTACTGAGCCAGCAGAGCAAAGTTTCCACAAATCCCTTTATGAAAGGAGCCGAGAAGAAAATGGCCAGAAATGAAACGATCGATAATGGAGGACCAAGGACCGTTACAGATGTAGGCATTCGTTTGAATGTTTTGTTTATACAGCAGTATCATTCGGATTCATGCGTGGAATCCGAAGAAACCAGCACAAGGACAGAAATGAGGTACATAGAGCAGCACAACATGCATATCTATTCCACCAACATCGGTTCTCTAAAAATTGTTGGGCAATCTTTGCACGTGTGTGAAGTGTATAAATACATAACTATCTACTTTTTAAGGCCATTTACAAAATGAACAGCGGTGAATGGCCAGTGAAAGAGGATGGAGTACCGAAAAGTGAGAGGGACGACAGACAACGACAAAAACGAGAGATGCCTCCCGCGGTGCCGCAACACGAGAGGCGCAGGGCGCATGAAGAGGTATTTTCTTCCGCAAATTACATTGACTAGACGTATCGATTGATTTCTTCTGATACGATACCCAGTTTCTTTGCAGGATATCGATGAGCGTCGTTTCCACGAGGAGAGAGTGCGCGAGGAGGAGTTGCGCAGAGAAACGGAGCGCATCAGACAGCAGGAGGTTCGCAAGACGAAAAAGATTGTAGACACACGAACGGACATTTACACGGCCGTGGTAGGACCTATCCACGACCGGAAGTGATACACCTTTAGAACCCGTAATGCTGAATACAGTGGGTAAAATCTATCTAAATTCAGGAGCAACGTAGACGTGAGGAGCAAATGAGAGTTAGAGAACAAGAGAGAGTGGAGATGGAGAAGAGACGAGAGGAGGAGAAACTGAGAGAGTTGGAAAAGCAAAGGGAGACAGAGAGACTCAAACAAGAAGAGGAGAAGGAAGCTGCCCTGCGAGAGGAGGAGAGAATTAGAGAGAATGAACGGAGGGTCGAGTTGGCTAGACTGGAAGAGGTAATCGATTGTAATTACGTTGTAAACACCTGCTCGTGCTCACAACCGATAACACAGAAACTGAATAAGTAGAACACAGAAATAGGTCGCCGAGGCGGAATCTTTATTGATCAGAGAGATGGCTTGGATTACTTTATCTCGGCTCTTCCTGACGCTTCGTGGGTCTGTGCTCTTCCTCCGGCTTATACCAATGCTCGGGGATTATAGTGGCAACAGACGCAGGCGAACAGGTTCTGGCACGAGAAGTTGGAATCCTTCCAAAAAACTCAGTCACAGTAGAATCCGTCGACCGAATGGACCAATACACATTCGGTTAAAGCATGATCAGCCCATATCTGAAGCAAGAAGAGAGATTATTTATACTCTACAAAACACGCTAATTTATCATTGCTGAACACAATCTTACGTAAGTGTGACTAATTCAGACAGTTAACTTAAACACTCCCTTTCCATGTACGTTTCGTTGCACGAAGTCGCAACATACGTCGTGATGACGTCATAAACGTTGCTGATTGTCATGTAATGCGGTCAACCTGTCGCTAGGTAATTGTTACCTCCTAGGTTAATGTAACCTCCTATCTTCTATCTGTTCAGGACCGTATTCGAGAGCAGCGCCGTCTGGAAGAAGAACGTCGGAATTCTGTGGAAGAAGGTCTGATTCCTCAAAGGGCACCCACAGAACCCATTCACTCGCTCAGAAGAAATCGATCGAGAGGAGAGAGAGGTTAGGGGATTTAGACCTCCGTACCTGTAGGAGAGTCGTCCTTATTTTAACATGTATGCTGTATGGAGGAAATCAATCATTGCACTGGAAACCATCGCGCAGTCGCCGAAAGAGGTCATAGCGGGTCGGCTGACCTCCTCACGAAAAGAAGTCAAATTCCTGTTTGCTAACCTCTTTTTGGATGAGACACGGTGGTGCGCCACAATAGCGCCACAAGTGCGCCAACGGTATATCAATTGGAAACATGTACTCCATTTGGAATTAGGCTATCCTTTCAGCACACGGGCGTCTTTTTTCGAGCATAATTCTCTCATTCCAGTCTGTTCTACCTCTCCATCTCATTCAATCTGTTCTCGTGAAGACACGGCAGCCTCCACTGATTCAGCCATGGGAACAGAAGAAGCGCCACCACCTGCACATCCTTATAAGGTTAGTCGAGGGTTATTACTTATGGTTAATACCTACAAGCCCTAAGCCTAAGCCTAAGACTAAGCCTAAGCCTGAGCCCTTACAATTTGAAAGCCCTAATTTGGTAACTCCCATGGAGTCCTTGCAAATATGCAAATACAGTAATGTATCACATGCCAACTACATAACAAAAGATAATACGAATTATCTTACACTAATGCTTCTTCCAATTTACAATTTGAAAATATAAAGTTGAACGTGACTTCTGACTAATGACGCTCCAAAAAATTTATCACAATTGAGCTTATAGTCTTCCAAGTGGAACAAAATTCTCTCATTAGTGCTCGTGGACCGTTTCCAGAATAAAATGACCTTATTTTAGGCAGCCGCAATCGTGCGTCCAGTTCCCGAGCAAATTCGTGAACTGAATGACGAGGCGGAGAGACTTTTGCTTTATTTCAAAGGACACCGAGATGTACTCAACTATTTGGGTGAGAATATCTAGGCAAATGCTATGTTACTCAATGTTACTTACACTAGTTGACACAATGCATACAATGGATGTCGCAAAAAAAGAGGTTACACATTTGTGTCGAAGGTTACAATTGTATAGTGATTTCGTCGACACTGAGAATATTTACATGGCGTAATTTAACTTAAAGCGAAATAATGGCCGGCTTTTGAACCGCATCGTTGGTAACTGAATACTTACGTATTTCTGTTAATTTACTCGAATTTAGCTCGATTCTTTATTCTACTTTATTCTCATTTGCATAGGCCGCATAAGAATGTTGGTGTACTCGATGTGTTTCAAAAACCGGCCGGTATTTCTCTTTAATAAATAACTTAATTTAGGAATCGGTTTATCGGAAACGCTTTGGAATCACATTCATGCACTGCCTATTCTCCATACTGAGATCCGTACCGTTCAGATGCATAGAGGGGACAGTAAGCAATTGGAGGGAAAAAGTGAAATTCGAACTCTTCCGAGATTGAGTGACGGCAAGGTTAAACCTCAGTAATCACTTACTTATTTGACTCTGCTATCGATAAGACTTTCGTAATTGACATGTTTGTGCATATTCTAGTATGATAGTGTCCTATTTTCCCGGATACCTTGGTACAGAGGCCATATTCACCACTCCGATTCCCTCGGGGAAATCGTCCCTGGGGACAGAAAATAGCTTTCTAATGTGAAAGAAGCACAGAAAAAGACGGGGAATTCCCCATAGGGAATTGAGTGGTGAATATGGCCTCTGGTGTTGTTTGGCCCTGTATCGTCACCATCTGTAGACGCCGCAATCATTCGGACGGAGGCATCAGTTTTACCAGCGCAGGGCACCTTGGCTACTTCCCTATACTTCACCTTAGGTTAGCACACTTCCGAGAATGAGTCGCCCAACTATTTCATTCCTCTATAAAACCTGCAGTTCCATAGATTCATCAGCTATTGTAAGTTGCTTAGAAAAGTTAATCACTCAACTATCGATCAATCAGATTCAAAGCTGAAGGATAATTGATTACAGGAAAAAGAAAAGAAAAAGCATGGGATCCATTCTCAACCGTTTGTTGCAGTACATAACACCTACATGGACTTGGTGAGTCGACTGCGCCTGGGCTCGTAGTCGATAGATAAAATAATAACAATAACTTGCTTCTATACTAAGTAATATAGGTTTTACTATAATATTCACACAGATATTATAAGTGCTACGTTCTCAGGCGCGCAGCGCGCAAATGCGTAACCGTGTCAGAGATGGCCTTTTAACATGGGAAAGGTGGAGACTTTCAATGCAAATTTACAATCTTGTCCCGCGGACGCGGCTGCACATTTCCGCGCTGCGCGTCTTTTGGAAGATGTATTTTCATATTTCATATTTATTTCTTTTCAGCCCCCGGAAGGAATTGTTGATAACGATCCAATTATGAAGGTAATGTCGTCTCCAGTCAAGCGATTTTTTGCATAGAAAACAAATTTTAGGACACTAGTTATCCGGAGTATGTGTTCTAGTTCTAGTGAACTAATGCTTTTTTTTAATTAATCTAAATCAGACTGGATCTGTAGGGCCGTGAGTCGTAATTGGAATTTTTGTACATATACATTACATAATTCCCATACATAAGTTCATTAAAATCCTTTGACATTTGACAGAGATTACTGGTTTCAATATCATGTTCATTACTAATTAATAGAGATATGTAGCACTATTATCTTACAGTTCCATTTGGTAGTTGATTTCATTTACCCTGTGATTTGCTCATTTTTCTTGTTTTCTTACAAATACAGGGAAATGCACGTTTTTATTAGTTTGCTTTGTAAAAAAAACACAAAATGTTACCAAAACGTTTCCTTCATAAATGAATAAAAGCTTGCATTTCCATATTCTGTTTTCGTGGTGTGGGTTTTAAACTGTATTCCGGGGAACACTACCGAATAAGTCCTTTCAAACTTTCTCATTGTTCTAATTTGACGTGTGCTACTTACTAATATTTACTTGTATTTTTAGTAGTGAAATTTTTGAAATAAACTATTTGGGACTTGTTTGGAGGGTTCCTCTGTGCACAGTGCAAAACAACATACAGCGAACAGAATATAGTAACACGATAATCCGTAGCGAATTACATACATACACCGTAGCGTGCTCCGTTGCGTACTCCGTTGCGTACTCTGTTGCGTACTCCGTATCGGACAGTGTGTTCCGTGTTATACTTATACACCAATTTTGTCCTCTTGAGAAAACTAGTGCTGCAAAAGAAAACTTACAGTAAAGGACTGGTAAGACTAGAACTAATCATTGATACACGTATGGCCAAGAAAAACTGAAATATCGACAACCTATTAGGTGCTATGGATCCACCGCTTAGTATCGTGTGATGTCATTCAGTTCAAACCAATCAGTTGATAACAACCACAAGACACGAGCATATATAATCCTGTGTTTTCAATTAATATATCTGCCCTCGATGAATATACTTTACTTCAGACGCAGAGCCGTCGGAATTCCGAATTATTCGGTTCCGCCAATTCTTCCGTTCTGGAGAAGGTTCTCTGCACAGATGATTTGGCCGACGGTGTCCGTCGGAGTCAGTCCTACAATATTATTCCGTCAACCCTAAACTCCGCTGAGGCTACCGTAACCGGCGAGAGGTGGACCTTTTGGAAAAAGTGTGAACATCTCCGGACAGTTTTGTGTGAAACAAATGCCATCACTGTCCTGTCCTGTCTCCACTTTTCATTTCATTTTTCTTGTTTTCTTTATTTAAAGTGAAATGCTAGCCTCTTTGGAAAATTTGCATATGATAAGGAAATCCTATGTATCCTATGCTAATTTTGTACGATCGTCCACGGCAATCGTACAAAATTAGCATAGGATACGTAGGATTTGCTTATCATATGCAAATTTTCCAAAGAGGCTAGAATTTCGCTTTAAAAGTGGAACTTTCTTCAGATTGTCAGAACAAGGCTAAAATGCGTTAGAAAACAGTGTAACTCTAATTTACCGTAGCCAAGTCAAGTCTTTCTACTTTTGTTGAGAAACGATCCATTCTGGGAGAAGATATAGATAGTCAAGGCAGATCTTCGAGCATTTACATCTACGTGTCTTTGATGTTTATTCCCGGAGTCGTAAATGCTAGAAGATCTTCCTTGACTTTTTACTTTTGATGCATTTATAGGAAGAATCATCATTACCTGAGCTAAAAATAAATTACCACAACTTAGTTTCCCCCCATTTCCAAAGTATATTTCAGAGGAGGGCGCTTCATGAAGAAGTCGGCGGCTGCTCTCATAGCGAAGAAACAGGCGTACGCCAGAACCTCGCCGCCTTTGAACGATGCGGTAGGTAATCCATAAGACAAGTAATTGGCTTTTGTGCGCATCTCCCCGATGTAATAAATTTCTATTATTATTAAAGGGATTGGTTCACCTGAAATAGTGTCTGTTTTTATGCTTCTTTATTTTCTATAAGGGATAATAAAAATTAGGAATACAAAAAGTAGTGTTCTATTTCAATACTCACGAAGATATTGGGTGATAAAGTGGTGGATTGATCGGCCCCGAATGCAAAAAAAGGTAATTGTCCTAACCCGATCCTTTTAAACGATTGAAATGAAGGAATGAGTGCGGGATTGAAAATCAGAGAAACTTACCCTACGCCCGTTTCGTGCAAAGTATCAAGTATCAAGCATGACATTTTTCCAGCTGAATCCTTGTTCCGTTCGCTGTTCATGTCAATACTACAGTAGTAAAAAAAGTTGGGTATTGGGATGAAATCTCATCTAGAGAGACTTTCGCGCAGACAACGTTCAGTCAAAATGGCGTAAGAAGTTCATACAGAAGTATATTTATTTACAGGGTACCGCATACGTGTCTGATGCACGAATTGCTGCGGAGATTCGTATGATGCAGGTTCGTTTTTTAATACTTGCATATACATCGATTTCATTGTCTGCTACACCATTAGCTCTCCTGTATTACATTCTTTTAGCTCAAAAGTGCAGAATTTGGAAAATATTGCAGGGAGGGAGACAACACCCTACTTACTTTAGCGTATTATCCCCGAGTCCATTACTGAGGTCCACTAAGCGCGCTCAAGACTTCGCGAGACCGTCGCGTAGCCACAACTGCGCCGCGCGCCGACAGCGTTGTAATAAGCAAATTATTCAGGATCGAGAAGAGGAATTACGTGAAAGACGTAATAATAACAGAAGGAATGCAACAGATGAAGAACTTCTGAACATCAAGATGAACAGACAACGTCCAATGTACGTCGATAGAATTTGCTTCTTTAACACATAGTATTTTCTAAAAAAGTCTATTGTCGTATTTGAACAATATTAACAATACGAGCGTTTATATTGTTGCGAAGTAAATTGTATGTTAGCACGATAGCGTTTCGAAGTGGGGGTCGCTCAGGGGGGGGGGCTGGGTTCGCTATAGTTTTCCACTGTTGCACACTGTGGAATCATACTTTGCATAGTTTTAGTGTGTCCAGCTCAGCGTCGTCAGTCCCGAGGCTTCTGGTCGAGCACTTCGCTCGAGAGAGACATGAACGCAAACATACAAACACTATTGTTGAAAACGAAAGGACCTCTTATGAGGCGAATAGTTCCGAAGAATTTACAACCAAAACGCACCCAAGCAATGGGACTGAATATCGAGAGACAAGGGTTAACTATGGGCAAGGACGGAGAGGTCAGGAGCATGGAGGACGACGAGAGATTGTCGATGACCCCTCAGATAGTCAGAGACAGAGACACACAAGAGGACGTACACAGGTACGGTATAATGATGTTAACATAATAATAATAATAAGGTGATAATACTGTAAATGAAAAATCAAAGAAAAGAGAAAATACTAAAGCCACTAAAGCCACTAAAAATAACCGTAGGGGTAAATAAAAGTAAAACAGGGTGACAACGTATAGAATAGAATATTGCGCGTTTGAATTTGAAGAGGAAGAACTGAGATTATTTAGTTTACTTTTAGGGTCACGATAGTACTACATCAATACGTGGCGATGTTCCAATTGAGAGAGAAGCATATTACACATACGATGAGAGGCAAAAGGTGAGTCGGAATCATATAAAAGGTTATGTGGTTTCCAAGTATGCTGAAAATTTACCGTATCTTGGAACTTCTCTCTCAAAAGCCCTTACTTTATTTTTTTGATAAATCTTTAATTCTTAACAAAAAATTAATTAAATAACACGAGAATATTTTTTAATCTTTCTTGTTATATATGCAGATTTCGTGCATAAATACGGTAGTATTGACAAAATCACACCGAACTTTTGGGATACTTGGAAACCCCATTACAGATTTATGTGTTTCAGTATTGGCGAAATAAGTATAAAAAGACAAGTTCAGCGTGCAGACAGTGAACGAGCAGAAACGGAATGGCAGACACACAGAGAAATGAGTAACAGACAAAGTATGCGGATGAAAATGCCAATTCAGGTTGTTTTTTAGTTGATTTACCAAAGATACAGGCTCACAAGAAAATATGCTACTTTTCCATATATGGAAATAGCATACTCATACTCACATGAAACTTTTTTCACTGATGAAAGTTGGATGCCGGCAAGCACTAGAGCATCGTATGCACAAACACACATTTCGTCACATAAATTTCTGACCTGTTTTCAGCCCTACGGACGCGAATGCGTGTCCGATTCAGTGCGAAGTAAAGGTGACCGCGGTGGCCCACATGGCAAGGTCGGTTCGCAGGCCAATAGGTGATTTTGAACAGTTTTTATTAATTTGATTTTGGGCCCAACTGATGATTTTCTGGGGAGGATAATCCCCATGGTTTTGTTTGAATCTCTCTGTTTGATTCACTTGAACATTGGTAAATTAATTATTCACTTTAATTATTTTATTTTATTAATTTACTTGAAATGCCGGACGCCATTACCTAGTACCTTCATGTAAATTACGCTTGATTTCCATTGTTTTATTATCACGTAGTTACTTGTTTGCTAATCAACGACAACACGACGAGTTATATATGTACTACTTTCTTTTCATCATTTCATTGTGATGCACAACCTGTGGTGTTATTTAATAAATAAATAAAGAAATAACTAAATTCAGTCAGACATCACAACAACGAGAGTGGATCTCACCGTTTCGAGTGAAATCGAGTAGGTGAAATGTTTTTAGACATATTATTTTTTATCCCTTATATCAATTGTGCTGCATGCATCATAAACATTACCTAACGTGCATGTATGGCGTCTCCTCGAGTAGAAGTATTACTCGTGTGATGCAATATGCTTATCCATTTAGTACCTAATGTATTTAGTTAGGACCGTAGTTTGTAGTCTGTTTACACAGTAGTTTGTAGTATGCGACAGCTACAGTACCTCATTCAGCTCGTGGTCCTCCTGGCGGAAGCGGAGGAAACGCGGCGCGATCGGCTTCTAGAAAGAGCATTCGAAAGAAGGAGAGTCTGAGAAGACAGAGAAGGACCAATCGAGGCCCAGTTTCATTCTCACATATTCTAACCAGCATTTTTTAGAGCATATCACACTACAGGCACTTGTGCTTGGTCATTAATTTTTTTTTTTTTTTTTTTTTTACACAATATTTTACGTAATATTTTGCCATTTTTGTTTATTATTCCATATCCCCGCCATGTTCTGATGTTTTTATGTACGTGGAAGTTTTTTTGGCAGCTTATTTATTTTATTTACAATGTGTTTTTTGTTTTACATTTTCTGTACAACGCTCACCTCAGTTGAAATAATTCTTCAGATGTTTTATTATCTACTGAATATTTATATAAATAAAAAATTTCGTCAACAACGAGTATTTGAAGTTATGATAGAACAGGGGGACCGAAGAAGAGGAAAATACATACGTATGGAAACAAATGACTGCCATCTAAGGTTCATTGGTGAAACCCCGAGACTACGCAGCGCAGCTAACTATAAGGTTTAAAGTCGTGTGGCGAAAGCATCGCACGCACGTGGCGCGCAGTTTGAAACGGCACCTTTCGCGCAACTCGTGCGCTCCCCTACAAAACGCACGCTATGCTCTAATTCATGTTCTTATCGACAATAAATAATTGCAACTTTTTATTTCGTTGGAAACGGTTTTCCTACCACTCTCGACATTATATATCATATTATTGCTTTCAAATACACGCAACGTTATATTTAAAGCACAACCAGAAAGCAGAATGTTTTATTTATTTTTTTTAAACTCCTTCCATTTCCATGAGTATGGCTGACGAGTGTGTTTTTACAGAAGACATCACCTGAAATACATAACAAAAGTAAAAAAAAAGAGAAATAATGGAGATATGTTTCAGGGGCACAACCCCTGAACATTTCGCCCTAATAATATGTGCCAATTTGGTGTTGTGTGCGTGATCGCTACGTTTCGCTTAGGCTTCGACGTACAACCAGGGTGTTAGTTTCTTTTTAAGAATCAACATCGCCTACAGTTTAGAGTGACCTAAACCATGTTGGACCTGGACTAACGGGGTGTATCCAAGGCACAGCCGAAAATTTGCCCTCACGTGATGTATTGTTTAATTCGCGTTCGAATGTACAAACTCCGAACCTGCGCAATATCCGATGTTGCAATCCCTGTGACAACTCATATGAAAAGCTGTGGGAGGGCGATTTGGATTGGTTTAGCTATCCGTAGTGATGGTGAAGGCCTAAAAGCTAAAAGTCGTCTAATTGTAAGGGTACTCCGAAAATCAATGCGAGAAATGGCTTATTCTATTGTTTTAATGACCAACTAGAAATATTTAAAGTGCCTCATACTGAAGTGTGACAAGGATAGCTTACATATAAACACTTGCCTTGAAAGGGAGATTTCCGGTGCTTCAGGATTCTCATTGCGCAAACGTCGGATCGGTGAAAAGATAAATTAGAAATTCGGAAGAAAGATAAATTTGTCAATTAGAGAGCTTTTAGCTGTGACATATTCTTGGGCATGAAAATCCTAACGTTAAGGTATAGACCGTTAAAACGGGAGCACAAAATCGTGATTTACTTAATCTTATATATATATATAATTAATATCTTATCAATTAAACACACTACATATAATACACACTACTCGTCACCTAATGCTCAGGACCGGAGCACGCTCTTATAGCGTAAACGATTTTTTTTATTACAAACTACAAACATTACAAGTTACAAGAGACACGGGTTTGGTTCCCGAACGGTGCATCTATGTTTTAGACCGTAAATAAATTGTGCATCCTCACTACACAATAAAATACACTAATAAACATCAACAATCGTCAGTTATTCTCACAATCTCAGAAAATGGGTTATAGTGTCTAGTATTTCTCCTGGAATAGTTATCGAAAACTACTTCTTCAACAAGGGGTGGGTACACGTGGATAGATCTGCTGGGGACCCTATAGCAGAATCTCAAACTGGAGTTACTCGACAGTAGTTATGCCCGAATGGCGTATATGGTCTGGCCATGATTGCTGACGGGGGTCACGCACGTCCCAAAACGGGGTCCTACTTACATACAAAAAAGAAGAGTCTCTGTTCTATTCTCTCTCAATCATATATGACCTAGCACATTACGGGGTGTCCCTGAGCTGCACAGCTTCAATATTACATGAGAAATAATAACTTGCAGTGTCTAACGAAATACTAGATTTGGGACGCTAATGTAATAAATCAGGATTGCTAGTATCCTGTCTATTAACTATGTTATTATTCTGATGTTGTTGTGTGGTGAAATGTAGTTAATAACAATACATAGCCAATGTCTTTATATCTGACGAACGTGCGGATGTTACATGCACGAGCCTAGGCATAGAATGATTGTATATACGAGGGAGCGATTGCTCTCCCCGCGTGCCAGCTGTTCAAGGTCAGAGAGACGACAAGGGACAGATGCTGTGTGTGCTAGATGTTTATATGGATAGTTTATAATATAGGCACACACAGACATTGATACCTTACACTAACTTAAACTATTAACTACGCAAAAATACCCGGGAGACGGTGGTGCAGCTCGCACATGTTGTTAGTACGGCATGAGGCACACTGAGGGTCGAGGGTCATCGACCTAACCAGAGAGAGAGAGAGAGAGAGAGAGAGAGAGAGAGAGAGAGAGAGCATCGCCTAGTGAGAGAAAGACATGCTAGGGCCGTCCGACTGGTCAGAGTGTAATGACATCCGGCCTACCCGTACTTGTCTAGCCTGAGTTTGAGTCCATTTCTAACTAACGATTTTAAAAGATCCTCTATTTTTCAAATGATGCCGGTGTTCGGGACCCTTGCGCAACGCCGATAAACAACTGGCCTTGTGTCTGCTTGATTTCGAAATTCCTGGATATTTCATTTAATTCAGCGTTTCGAGCGTATCGGAAGTGAAGACAGCTGGGGTATTGTCTGTAAAAATAAAATAGGAAAGTTAAAATGTGCGACCATCCAGCGGACTAGGGTTCTCTCTCGTATTCTTTACGTATGCAGACCCTACGAGAATCAAATGTCATTGCGCTATCGGGGGCATATGTTCTGTCTACTTGACGTGACTTTGGCTTGCCATATGTCAATGATGGTTAGGCATGGGCTTCGTTCGTGTGTAAGTCGTACCAGCGTTGAGTGGAAACTGTGGAACATAGTGAGAGGGCTAGAGATACTGAGAACGGCCCGACTACGGTATCCGAGGGACGTAGTCGTTGACAATTTAACTGTTTAAATAGTTTGCAAAATCATTGAATGGCAAATTTTATACATACATATGCCCGTAAGAGGCAAGAATACCTAGAACATGTTTCGATGCGCAAACTTCTTTGGATGATTTTTCCAGGCATTTCTTAATTTGCATAGCAGCACGTCACATTATATAGCTGTGGTAGAACGAGAGGTCATCAGAATAGTAACGACGTCGGTGGGCCTAGGTATGCACTTTACATATTCTTTTATTCGTCAATTCTATGACCAAAAATAGCGTTTACAAAGTAAGTAAAAACTAGTTGAATCTCCGAATTCCAAAGCTAAAAATTCCCAGGCAATTCAAGAGCACTAACAATGCTGACCATTTAGTTTAAATCATTCTATTTTGCTCTAGCTAAACCTTATAAACTACCAATTTTCCGGTTATGGCAGATAAGGCAGCATCGGCAGCCAAAGAGGGAGGACCCGGACAAGCGTGTGAGTTCACTATTACAGTTACTTTAAACACCAAACATCCTAGTAAGCAAAATAAACAGGTATAATTGGATGATGAAATTTATGTAGAGTCGAGCTGAGCCACTCGAATGTACTGTACTGGGCCTCTGTTCTCAATTTGTTCTATTCTTTCAGACGAGTGCCTCTGGAGTGAGAACCCTGCTCCAGCGAGTCTTCCGGGAAAGACTGCTACCAAGTCAGTGTCAGTCAAGCCTCCACAGCCTCTCTCCTTGCAAGGCGGACAACCTGTCTCTCAGCCTCCGAATACTCCTTATCCTGCTGCAGCTCCAGTATCTAAATCGAAAGAACCTACCAAAATGAAGACCGTCGCACCGACTGCGAACGCCAAGATGACAGCACCACCCGCTAGTGCTGGGCCGCAATCCGGTATGTTTTTTGTTGATTGTGTTAATGATTTATAAACAAACTGATTTATGAAATGAAAATGTATAGGAACTAGATAACACTAACATATAGTTTCTTTAACAAGAACGAAAGAGGTCAAGAGAAAAGACAAAGAGAGAGAGATAGAGAGAGAGAGAGAGAGAGAGAGAGAGAGAGAGAGAGTGGAAGAGAGAGAGGGATGAAGTGCTAGACTTAGAAAGAAGACTGGGTTTCAATATTATTGATCGTTCAGCTCAATTCCCCGCTCCGAAGACCGTGGCTTCTATGCCTTCCGGAATGCCGTCTGTTATGAAAGGATTTGATCCACAGAGTGAGTCGATCCTAAAGCCTAAAGCTATCGTATCGTATATGAGCTATCTGCCAGAATAGTGTTTACTTTCTTGGAAACCTAGTTTCTCATTGAGTCGATGATTGTTTCGCGATCGTGTGACCACAAGTGACAAGTACGTCGTATTTGTATTCGTACATTTTGGGATACACATGGCCAAAACAAGTCAATCAAATCGAGGTAACTTACCACAACCAACTCTATTTCGACTCTATTTCAGTGATGATGCAACGCCCAGATGGAAAGAAGGCCAAAGTTCAGATGATCAATGCTCCGGCCAATGCCCAACCAAACATGGCTGACATTCAAAAGGTGGGAGATTTGGACCTGTCCTCCCTGACCTCATCACTAGCACTTCTATCTCCTTCATGCTATGACTTGTTATCACTATGACTTGTTATCACTATGACTTGTTATCATTGAGATATTTTTTAGCATGGAAATATAGAATGATACATTTCCAGCAAATCGCGCTTCTGAAGAGTCAGGGCAAGAATCCCGGATGTATTGTCGTGGTGATCAACGAGAAGAAAATTAGAAAGATTAGAAAACACAAGAAGCACAAGAAGGGAAGCGCGCTGAAGACGTGAGCACTCATAGCTAAGAGTTTAGTATTGCTGGGCAAGGGCGTTCATTTAGCCATAGAGTCTGAATGTAGCGAGGCTTTCAATGTATATCAAGGTGGTTTGTTTAAAGACGTAGCAATCCCGAGAAATCCTAATTAAATACCGTATTCCCTAATCAATAAACTCTATTTTAGTGCTGTGGCAGCAGGTGGAAAGACTTTCCCAACAGTTGACGAGCAGGATTCTTCGGACAGCGATCGCAAGTCAGATATTTCTTGACTTTTTCTCTCTCACACTATCTCTCTAAAGGACTCTTGTCTCTCTAGACCCCCTGTCTCTAGAGAACTCTCGCTCTCTCTCTCTTTTCTCGCTCCCTCTATATTTCACGCTATAACTCAGTTTTAGAGGATAAAGCGGATGACACAAACGTCCTAAATATTGAAAAAAGACGCAATAGACTACAACTAATCTAGAATTTGAAAAAATTTCATTGAATCCGCTTCAGACACGCAAAAGAGCTTCCGGCCGTGGAGCACGCGAACAACGACTATGACAATTTGGAGCCCCTTCCCGATGGGGCCATTACGCCCGATGCGATTGTTGCCAAGGTATTTTTAGAGAAGTACGCGAAACTTCGCAATCGCCGAGCGGAAATAGTGCATCTGCCACATCGGTGCTGCGAACGCTGCGGAAGTGAGTGTGCAAAATGTGCACCAGTCCTGGGGACCTGAACCTCACTGTGGCCTTGTGGCCCCCATGACGCAAAGCTTCACCAGTATTAGAAAACAAGTCATATGTTTTGAATGTTTAGACACCACTGAATAAACAGCTACTTGCGTCATATTCTTTTGCCTGTACAGTATGGAGCAGAAGAGTAGTCAGGGTGTCAGGGTCAGAATAGAAATAATAATAAATGATATAAACTTAATTATGCAGGGTCCGGGTGGTGTAATGATGGTTGTGCCCATTGACGAGAGAGCAATTGACAAGGAAAAGGCGCCCGGAGTCGGTGAATTCCAGCAGACAATGAAGGGTGGGTAGTTGTTATTGTGCTAGAGGTGTTGCACGTGGGTTGCGAAACCTATACTTGTCATATTCACCACTCAATTCCCCTTGGGGAATTCCCCGTCTTTTTCTCTGCGTCTCTCACATTAAGATGCTATTTTCTGCCCCTAGGGACTATTTCCCCGAGGGAATCGAGGTGCGAATATGGCCTCTGGAGTTAGTATTTTTTATTTGAACGATGTCACGAATAATGTTGTGACAACCTTTTAACCATCATTTAGGTTACCTCCGTAAGTCGCCCGATGGTGCTCCTGTGTTTATTCCGGAGGATAAGGCCACGGACACAAAACGCGAGAATATGATACACGGACAGCTGATGCACGGACCACACGGAGAGGTGAGTTAATCGTCTAAACATAGTACATATATTGTATGTCATCATGTGATAAGCAGTATGGCGTGGTATGAGGTATGGTGACCTTCCCTGGTAGCGTTAACACGAAATTCCGGTCGGATTTTGCAAGCATCGTGGCCAACTAAAGTCTTATGTATTTATGCTAATCTACTCGCATTTAGCTCGAATTTTTCTATGTTTATTTACATGGGCTGCATAAGAATGCTGCTGTACTCGATGTGTTTCAAAAACCGGCCGCTATTTCGCTTTAAGATTCAACTCGTAATATTTCTTCCAGGCAATGTTCGTCCCCGATGGAGTAAAAGTAGACGCAAAGGGAAAGCCGGTGTTCGAAAAGGTTTGTTGATTATTTTTTATCTTCACCTGTGCTTCACCTGTGCTTCACTTGTACTTCACTTGTACTTCACTTGTACTTCACTCACATCTTCACCTTCACCAACTAATTAGAACAAGCCCTTGAGAAATCTCAAACTGTTTCTTCTTTTAGATCAAAGGACCCGATGGCAAGGAAATCACTGTGGTTGGCGTGGGAAAGGATACCCCCGTGACGGGATATGTCAAGGTTTATATTTACTTTTTTAACTTTATAGGATATATTGTCGCTGTAGAGCAGTTGCTTTACTTTTGTTTGACATATAGTCAGTAACTGTATGAGATCACCACAACGGAATACTTGTGCGAAAAAAAAACAAGGCATTCCTACATATTTTTGCCGCGAGCCCCATATTTTTCACCCAACCAGCGCAGTGTTTTCGCCACGCGCCACCTAAGTTTGCAACCATGAATGGAATTACGTTTCTACTCAAAAATTATATTCTCTCAAAAACTCTAACAATTATAATTTAGGTGAACAAAGACGGAATGCCCGTATTCGTGCAAAAAGACATCAACAACGAACCTGTGAATGGGGTAGTCGTTCAGGAGCCAACACCAGCCAATGTAAGAAATCTCTATTCCGAATTATACATATGGATGTTCCGCTGTTCTAAAGGATTGCTAATAATGGTCCATTGCTACATGTTAGTTACCCTTTGTACATCATAATAGTCCTCGAAGTAAATTCCCTTTCAGGCTGTGAATGGAGTTCTTGTTCAAGACAAACAAGGAGTAGTGAATTTTGTGAAAACGGACGATGTTGGTGTCGGAGCCACGAAGAAGGTTTGCGAGACTTATACTAATACAGTGGTAGTCGACAGTAACTTCTTATTACTAGTATTGTTTGGAAACTACAATGAGTGGGAAGTGGTACACGAATGATGAACATGAATAATGATACTGCGATGCTATTAGATTTGTACGGTAATACAAAATCTACAAACATAACAAAATAAACAAAAATTTCCACCTCTTTTCAGATGCAAAAGGAAAAGGAGAAAGCTGCTGCCGCGGACGTACGTTACTTCAAGTTTTTATTATTTAAATACGTTCAATAATTATCTTTCCAGTATTAATTATGATTTTACCTACTTATTTTAGGGAAAAGGCCTGGGACCGTCGAAGATTCAGGATGCCCCTGGTTCGAAGGTAGCCGTTTTCATTCATAAATTTCTGGGATAGCAACTATCACAACCTTAGATCTACTGAATTTAACTTGGTAGAGATAAAGCAAACAATGTTGAGGCATAGTTTAACCCGCCGTATGTCATTAACCAATACTAGGAGAAATATATATTTTATAACGTAGCGCTAGATATGTCAATCAATATCATGCTTATATGAATCTAAGCATTTCTCAGATGCAAACCGCACCCGTTGGATCCGTGATCAAAGTTGTCGGTGAAAACGCGAAAGGTATCCCGACTGAAGCGAATAATAGAGAAGAGGCCGAGGATAAGGTTTGATTTTATATTTTATTCTTGCAACTTGTTATATGACGTATTATAAAGCGATTTGACGCAGCAGTTATTATTATCCTGTGAAACCTGTTGGCTTATGACTTCTTGATGCGATGCTTATGTACGATACGTATCAATAATTTGTAACTTAATACCCAGTAAACTATAATATAATAAACAATGTAACAATGTAACAAGACAACAGAAACGATATCAATCCTACATAAACAGTAATCAGTAAACCATGTACTAATTGTTACATTTCTCCTCCCTTCAGGGTATCAAACCCGATGGGTTCGTTGTGCAAGCACCTGCTGGTCCCGTGTATGTGCCCAAGGAGAAGATAGAAGAGGCCGAGAAGGTTCATATTTTATATTTTTATTAATTTATAATTTAACCTTACCTTTATATTTTAATATTTATAATTTCATCAATTTTCAGAGCCTTCCCCCCGAGCAACGTCAAGGTTTGTATTTGTATTTTATAGATTTATAGTCATTATAGTATAGTGTCACCGTTTCATGAAAATTAATTTCGAGCATTCCTTACATATTATTATGAGTTTTTTGTCAATATTTTACTTTGCAGGAGTCGAAAACTTTGGCCGGTCGCAGATGGGAGGTAATTATGCTTTTTTTAAATTAACATGGCTTAATTTTAAATAATGTTATGTGCGAACATAAGGCAATGAGACAATGTGACAATATTTGTTTACCCTTATATGGTCTTACAATTTTGTCATTTCAGGAGCACCAATTGCTGCTGGAGGTCGTGAAGAAGCTGGTAAGGAACAGGGTGAGTCATTGAATATTTCGTGTGAGACAGTCTGTGAGAGAATGTGACAATATGTCAATATGTGTGTGACCTCACGATGACACTATAATCCTTGGATTTTAAAGAGAATATCCAAAATGGCTTTATTAGGTGGCGAGGCAGTGGCTGAAATTCCTCCTCCTGCGGAAAATAACAACCTTAAAGGCAAGTCTCTTCTCCTTTTATTGTGAGATAATGAAGCAAAAATAACGTTCTAATAAACAAGGTAGACGGTTGCATTCTTTGCAGAATCGTCATTAACCTGACCAGCAGCTCCTAGTTCTGATGATATTAAGGTCTATTAATAAGTTATTTCAGCCAAGAGCTCTTCGGGACCAGCTCCCAGGTCTATGACTATTAGTGAGTTTCTTTTACTAGTACAGCTTGTTCTTTACTAGCTTTGTCTTACTCTAGTAGATACTACTTTTTCTGTTGTTTTGGCTATATCTGTGTTTATGCTTCCGATATTAATGAAAGTAATGTCGGTAATGTGAAGTAATATATGAAGGAAATGTGAAACATTATTATATAACCATACAATTCTCTCTTTTCAGTGCAAGGCCCCGGTGGAGGCCCCAGATCCTATGCTGCTGGTTTGTTCATTTTTTTTTGTTTGAAAATTAATAATTCTTTCATGAAGCTGGAAAGGTAAAAAGTGAGTCGAAATTCGAGAAAACGGCTGGAAAAATAAATGAAGAAAAAAAGAATGAATCAAAATTCGAAAAGACAGCCGGCAAAGTAAATGAAGAAAAAACGAAAACTGCTCCCAAAACGAATGTGCAACAGTTGCAAGCAGTGAGAAGTAATGTTGCATTTTATTCCTAATTTTTTTATTGATGTTCTAATGATTTATTACCTGCTATGTTCTTGTATACAGTAAGCACATCAGATACAATAAGGGAGCAGGGAGTTCGTCTCCCCAGTAAAAGCTACCAGATTTTGAAAATTCCCTATTATCTTTAGGTCCCGTTCCTGGTGGAGGAGGTAAGAGTGCCTATGGAGGTGCCGGTGGAGGTGCCGGTGGAGGGGGAGGTGAATTTTATGAAAACATATTTTTCTTGGACATTCCGGGCATTTAGTCCTTAGCCCTTACTCCTCGCTTTATGGTACCTTATGTTAGGGTTGATCGGTTGATGAGACTTTGAAATCAATTTTTCTATTCAGGTGGTGGTGGTAATAACGCTCGTGCGGGTGCGTACAATGATCCCTTCCAAACAGAAGTGAAGAGTGGTTTCATTGGCGGAGGTTACGGATACGGAGGACCCGGTGAGAAACATTTTACTAGTAAAGGGGGGGGGTCACTAGGATTTTTTACCGTAATTTTCGTATTGTCACCAGCATAGGGTATACGGTATACCGGAATACTATCAATATAAAATATTGAAAAAGGTGCAATCCTAGTGACCCCATCCCTTTAATACTATTATTTACTACCCTTTATTTATGATCAGTATTTTTGGGTTTTATATGTGCAACTGGGTGAATACTATAGAGATTATTAGTGAAACATATTATATTACGTTTTCTAGAAAATCAGACTCTTTATTCCAGGTGGTGGTCTACAGGAGCAGTATGCGACACCGCAACCCGTTGGAAATGGTCATTATTTAAATATTACTTATTATGTCAAAATGAAAATAAACTTCTAAGGATATAAAAAATACCATTTTCCTTTAGTTGCCGTCAATCAAGTCCTGCAGCAGTCGAGGAATGAACAAAATAAGGTACCTTCTAGTACCATTTTTTTCTTTTCCCTAACAAAAAACATTGATTTGATCCAATCCAGTCTAGTTCAATCATATTTTCAATCAATAATTAAGGTCAGTTAACATTATGTTTTTTTAAACTTTCAGCTCCAACTTGCAACTCAGGTGGTCCGGGCCAACGAGGAAGGCCGCACACTCAAGGATGTACAGGTACGTCTCTACTACTTAGACATTTTCCGGGCCCTATTCGGCCCAGGCTGCGGAAACGAAGGAAACCAGTTGGCGACCGTCTATCGTCCGTGACCGGTCACCAATCGGTGGCATGTGTTTTCGGTGGAAACCATTTAGCTGCGCCGTCCGAAGCTTAATTCAGTAATGCTTAGATGTATTTCAGAAGGAAGACTTCGAAAATCACATGGAGAGAGCGAAAGCACGACAGGAAACAGCAGAAGAATATAGGGTGAGTTACTCTTTTAATAAATTCGTTTATAAAATAAAAAAGTAATCACAAAAAAATCATCCTCACACCTCCGAAAAGGTGGGGCCTTCATCATACTAGGAAATATAAACTGACAAATGAAATAAGTAATACCGTTTAAACAATGTTCATAATTCAGAAATTCACCGAAGCCCGTTCAGTGGCCTACAAACAGTGGTAGAGCTGGACTAAAATGGATAATTCCCTCTCATTAACTAGTTCTTTTCTTGAATTAATTTTGCTTTGTTTGTGTGAATTTTATATGGCACCCTTCCTCCTTTTCCCAGCAATTTTGCATAGAAATATCCTGATCTCTCAACTTTTTCTGTATTCTAAATAGTGGTAACTGCCAAACAATCTGTATCTGGTACTTCCAATAGCCATCATCTTGTATAGATCCAGCCACATTTTAGCCATTGATACTCGCTTCTTAAAAGGATTTCACTACTATTCATACAGGAATAAATCGATTTTGCAGGTGGTCTATTTATTGATTTATTCATCCAGTTGTTTTGATTTTTGGCTAGATGTATGTACGCTTGCGTGAAAACGATGGGATGAAAACGAAGTGCAAATATCTCCTGTTCCTGTAGTTTTGTTCCTGTTCGACGTGTAAAATGTTCCTGCAATCTTGCCCGTGAAACAAGCAAATTGTACAACCGACGCGTGTACTTGAAACTTGTGCGGGAAAGCTGCATGAATTTGATAGTCGCCGCATCCTCGCTGCTTGGTCGCCGCATCCTCGCTGCTTGCTGTTCGTTTTCCTCGTTGAACTACATTGTACGCTAGCAATATGGAAAATAGTATGTAATTCAAATTCAGACCATTCTAGAGAGGATGTATTTGTGTTTATGGCGTGGAGTCGTGAACGTAAAGAATGTAGGTGCGATATATTCGATATGTTTGTCTCATTACTTACAGGGGGAGAACACCTTGCTTCAGCACAATGTTCCTGTGTGTCAGCTTTTACTGAAGGTCATATCGTATGGATATATCGAATGCAAACCAGTTATTGCAATATTAGTGCAAAACTACTGAAATGAACCCGTCATTTTCACTTCCTCATGCTATTTTTGACCAATTATTTAATACTGCTGTACACTAGTCACTAGTACACTGAGTGATTCGATACACAATTAAATGTAGTAATTTTGCGATTAGCGATTGTAAGCGTATGCCTAATTATTTAGCATTGGATTTATAAGTTCTATTGCCAAGAAAATATGAACGTTACTGGCAAATGTTGCAAAGCTTTTTTTTTATCAGATCAGAGTTCACGAGCTCTCGAAATTTGCTGATAATTTTCTATTCTGTGCTGGCTTGAAACTATTGATCTTGCAAATTTGCACGCTCATTTCCAATATTTTCTGTAATTTTTGAAAACTTTCACTTATCGTGGCGTACTTTATTTTAACGGCACTCACAAAAAAGCTGTGTACGTGCTACTTTTCGTGGACCACATAAAGCTAGCTTGAACACTTTAAAAAAATAAATAAGACATAACACGTTAACTTTATTGTTTTGAATGCAAATGAAAAAATGGGGTTTCGGTCGGGCGGGAATAGAACCCGCATCTTTGGTTGCCCGGACCAATGCTTTAACCGATTACGCTACCGGCACCCAACACCAATAATCATTCGGAGACAAAAAAAAACAATAAATTGGCTAAGGGTGGCCTTAATGTTCAACATTTGAAACACTTTACCTTTGCATCTGATCTCTGGTTATCGCTGTGTGTCAACAGGCGTCTCGCGTCGTTATCTGTTGACCTGGTGTTCTGAAGTTACGTAAGTGGGCGGCGTGCAGTTACGCCACGTGCGCTTACAACGGGTAACAGTTGTGCTTATAAATCACAGCTTAATAATTTCTTTTATTTATGAGTTCTATGTCATTCGGCCAATTCATTAACTTATTGCAAAGCATAAGCAATAGGCTGGCTAAACATACATGTTGCGTTCGTGTCCCTCTCAATCTATCCATCTCTCTATCTCCTACTCTTTACTTCTCCCTCTCCCTCTCCCCTCTCTCTATCTCTCTCTCTCGCCTTGCTTCGTTTGTCCGAATTTTCCTTATGTAGAGCAAAACCTGCTCTCGAACCTTTAACCTTGCAGGCTTATAGCCAATCCTTGGATATTTATTGATTACGCATTATATCTGTCTCGATCTCATTTTTCTAATGCCAATGGCTACAGTATGTATAAATTTGGAAAAGTTTTCGTCCCCCCTTTTTAGCATATTTTAGATTGTCGTCTATTAATAATTCATGATCAACTGTATTCCTAGACATGAAAAACGTGCTTCTTTTGCATCCAGGAAAACCGCTTACGCCACTGTCTATAGCCATAGATGTAGATTAAGCAACGAGATATGTATGTTGCAACTATCTGGTATTCTACATGTTTATTACACACCAGACGGCTATCGCCGCCTGAGGCGACATCAAATGTTATGTAAACGGTACTTTGACGTGCTCATATTTATATGAAACACCTGAAGCGTATATTCCAACGTTTATGTTAAAAGATCCTATTACGCTTAATTTTGGAAATATGCGAAGAGTTGCCTTCTTATACCAAATATCTGAAACGTAGAATAATTCGTCCGAGTTTGGTAATGCTATGGTCACGGTCATGGTGCAGATAATCTACGAAAATAGTTATTTCCCTAATTTTTGTGCATCGTGTAGCTTAACTTAAAGGGATCGGCTCACCTCAAATCGTGTCTGTTTTTTCTGTTTCTTTATTTTCTATAAGGGATAATAAAAATTTGGAATACAAAAAGTAGTGTTATATTTCAATACTCACGAAGATATTAGGTGATAAAGTGGTGGATCGATCGGCCCGAAATGAAAAAGTGTTAATTGTCCCATACAAACAAGGCAGGACAATTACACTTCTTCATTTCGGGCCGATCGATCCACCACTTTATCACCTAATATCTTCGTGAGTATTGAAATAGAACACTACTTTTTGTATTAATAATTTTTATTATCCCTTATAGAAAATAAAGAAACAGAAAAAACAGACACGATTTGAGGTGAGCCGATCCCTTTAAGGTAAGTTCTGTATATCTCTCACTGTATCAACTCTGACTCCAACAAGTTTTTCTTGCTCTATCACCGCGAGCTATGGCTATTGACACACATTCAGCAAGTTCTTGCAGACTTCGTCCTCAATCCAGTTAATTACTCTGAGTGGTGTATCTTTCTCTTTTTCTCAAGTACCACTGAAAAGGCATGAATGTCTGTCAAAGCTCCTGAAATCTAACTAATGTCAAAATATATTTTCATACAATGTTTAGGAAATATGTAACCAAAGCCTTATTATGCCTTATTGTTAGCCACATTTGGAGTAACGCTTTTCCCGTAGTTTTTTCTCATGAAGTCTTTTGCAGGAGATTTCATAAATAAATAATTGCATGGAAGTAAATAATAAAATATAAAATCTCAGAGAGGGAGCGAGAGAGAGAGAGAGAGAAAGAGGAGAGAGAGAGAGGGAGAGAGAGAGAAAGAGAGAGAGAGAGAGGAATATATCTCGGATCTTGTCCAATCTGTCTTATCTAAACAAAAATATCCGAAAATAAGTCTTCCATGGTGGGTTCCAAACCCGGGACTGTCTCCCCGCAGCGTGTCGTTCTGTGTTTACACAGTTGACATGCCCGTTCGGGGTGTCAGACCTCTTTGACTATGGCCCACAATGGAACAAAACAGCACTTGGTGAATCAGCTTTTGCAACGCTTGAGACCCTAATGCTTTAATTTTTTCTTGGAGATAATTTCTTATTCAACTTAAATTAATACATATCAACCGTCTCCTCTTTACTACTTTGCGGCTGCAGTGTTAAAGCGAAATGCTAGCCTCTTTGGAAAATTTGCATATGATAAGCAAATCCTATATGTATCCTATGCTAATTTTGTACGATTGCCGTGGACGATCGTACAAAATTAGCATAGGATACATAGGATTTACTTATCATATGCAAATTTTCCAAAGGGGCTAGCATTTCGCTTTAAGACATTATGTTTTTGTGTGCCTTCCTTTGGTGATTTCCATCTAATTGTAAGCTAACCTACAAACAGTTTTATTAAAGATAATTGAAGATAGACTAAAATCCTTTGCGATAGGAATTCTATTTAGTTGTCGGTGAAGACGTAAAGAGGCTTAGGCTTAGGAAGGCGCTTATCTTTAAATCGAGTGCCAATACCGGCCATCTAAGGCTAAGCCACTGTCCAAACTGCCAGGGTGCAATCTTTTACTAAGGAACTTTACGATCTTAGAGACTAAAAAACTAATTGCCCTAATTATCCCGTCCATCTTAACCATATTGATTAACTATAATAATGAGCAGCCCGCAAAAAAAATACGAAAAAATTGTTAGAATTATTACTTCTCCTTCGTTGTAAAATTTTGTTTTCTTTAGTTAATTTTGTTCACTCGAGCAAATTCAAAAATTTATGTTCTGTCTATTATAAAGCCATCTATATTCTAGTTCTAGGTCACACGGCCTTTTCGCTAATAGTTGGTGTTAGCTCTCTGCTATGCGAAAAACTCAAGGACGCGACTACCCTATCACTTCATAGAAAACTATTTTATTTCCTTTCTTTCTTTTAGCATATTTTTTTTTTTGCAACTAATATTGGAGGTGCATGTTCTTGAGTTTTTATAACATGTTCTTGAATACAAATTTGATTTGTACTCGATTTTGTGCGTGTTACATGCGTAGTTTGTCTGCCGAGAACATACACTTTACACCGATTAATTATTAATCATTAATTATTAAAGATACTCATTCTTTTTGTTTACATAATAAAACGACTATTTTATTAATTTATTTGGCAACTTCAATTTGGCGAGCCGTTCGCTGTTTTATTTTTAATTCGCTGATTTCTTTACTTTCTTTGCAAATTCTGAGTCACGTTCGGTTTCTTGTATGCAAAAGGAAAAAATATAAGAAGTTCCAATTTTGCTTGTTATGTTATAATCATAATTATCAAATTTTAACGTAAATCAGTTGTTTTGTTCACTTAGTTTTCTAATGCAGTTTCAGCAAATCACAAAAATACAAAAATAAAACAATTTGGAAAAATGTCCGATTGGGTCTAAAAAGAACCCAATTTAATGCACTCCGAAACCCCGGAGAACTTTAATTTGATTTTCTTTTTTCTGCAGCAGATGTATCTATTTGGGTTTGTCCTTTAGTTACACTTAAATTAGTTCCTTTGAAAAAAAACATTTAAATTATTTATTGGCCAAAGTGAATAAAAAAAATGAACCAGCTGACAGCTGTGGGCAAAATCCTCTTTAGCAAAATTTTTTATTGTCGATCCACATTTTTGTGCAGATTTACACATTTACAGAAAATATTTACCAAAATTACCTTAGATTTTTCAAAGCGAAATACCGGTCGGTTTTTGACACATCGAGTACAGCAGCACTCTTATGCAACTTATGCAAATGAACATATATTAGAATAAAAAATCGAGCTAATTTCGAGCAACTTTGAGTTTTGAGTTGGCCAAAGTAAATAAAAAAATTAAAGAGCTGTCACGTAAAAATTGATTTGTCCACGATGCGTTTCAAAAACCGGCCGGTATTTCGCTTTAACCACGCACGGGGTCTTATACTTATAGAAGTCTATCTCTCAAACATAATTAGTGTAATTTCTAGTGTAATCATCAAATTTCCAGCGTGTATGCAAATGTGGCAACACAATTGAACACTATCGCTGTTTTTGCATGCAATTGATTTGTGTAGTATGTATGCAACCGATGCGCTCGCACTGTTTATTTATGTCTCATTGGTTTCTCTGGCACTGAGCTTATAATAGTAAAAAATACAAACTAGCACAACTTTTCTCTTATAATTATATTTTTACGTATCCCATGCTGTACCAAAATCCTCGTCTATGGTCTACGATATTTTTTCCAAATTGAATATTTTCTTCATTTTTTTTCTCGTGTCCTCTTACCAGTTGTGCTACTTATTTTTATTTATTTATTAATATTGTTATAATTAAAGATAGTATAAATTCTTCAGAGAATTTATTTTGAATTAAATCCTTACAGGTTCGGTCAGATGATGCGAAAAATGAGCGTTAAAGACAAGGAAACAGAACCGCTTATTATTGGTTGGTTTTATTTTTTATTATTTATTTTTTTTATTAATTTAGACATGTATATCTACAGAGTTTTTAAAAGTTTTGAAAGTCTACGTGTAAGGTATTGTGTATCTGTTTATATTAATTGCACACGTATGCACATAAATGAGGTAACACATCCAATAAGTTTTAATAACTTTCTACAATGTATTTTTCCGCGATTACCTTGGGTTTCTCGCAAGCTGTGACTCAATTCTGATTGCGATACATGAGTTGTTGGCCATTTAATAATAGGCGCAGACTCATCGTAGTGTTGTCATAATTCTTTTTTTATTGGTGAGCTCGTAAAGTAAAATATTTTTTTTAGATAAAAACCATACTCGTTACGAGACTATCCAAATACATTATTATTAGTTACATTCATTTATTAGTTACAAAAGAAGAAGTTCATTTACTTTACCTACTTGGCTTCAATAAATAACTAGTTTCTTAGTAAGTTCAAAGAGCTGAATCCGTGATGATGCGCACAAATGACATATCCTACATGATTGCGTCCAAAAGACGACCAGGGGCACCAGAAAACGCAGATTCCTTTTAGGGGCCCAATATTTCATAGTATGGCCCTACTAGGGCCCCGCTCAGAGAAAAAAAATCATTCCTTACGTAACAACCGACCGAATAGTATATTTCTTACTTTTAACTCTCAATTTATAACCACTTGTTGCATTTCAGTCTTGCATTTCAATCCTGTAATTTTTTTCATGCTCTCTCTATTCCTTCCTATATTTTCAACGTAATTAAGCAAAAACGCCAAACCAGACAGTTGCACCTTTTTGAAATTAGTTCGTCTTTTCTTGGTAGACGTCTTACTTATAATTACTTTGTGGCGCCAAAACTGTAGTATATATAAAGGAAACCAGTAGTTCGATTCCATTTTCAAGGCAATTTACGCACTTAAACATTCATTGCGCTTTATGGAAGCATGGAAATAAGCCAACACAACCATTCAATTTAATTGAATGTTAGTAAGATTTATATGGTCAAATTATTAGGGGTGAAGCTTAGGCTTAGACAACGCCTTTCATATAAGCGTCTAGTAGTATTCCGCACGGAAGCTCTATAATCAAACTAATTACAATGTCGATATTTATGACTTATTCATTACAAGATTATTGGAAAAGTTTTCCCCCAACATTTCTTTTCATTCTACATTATTCGAAGCATCTTTTTTAAGCGTTGAATCCTTGGAATAATGAGAATCACTAGGTGTTTAAAGCGAAATACCGGCCGGTTTTTGAAACGCATCGTGGACAACTAAATTCTTACGTATTTATGCAAATTTGCTCGAATTTAACTCGATTTTTTATTCTAATTTATGTTCATTTCCATAAGCAATAAGCTGCATAAGAATGCTGGTGTACTCGATGTGTTACAAAAACCGGCCGGTATTTCGCTTTAACGCCCCAGCACTTATACACTTATACTATACACCTATACAGCATCTTATTCATGTAACACAACATCGTTATATATTCTCCGATTAAGCTTGGTTTAATTTAAATATAGACAACGTTGTTCCGGTTTCCATTTCCTTCGTTCACTTTTAATCCATGTTTATCTCCTCTTCTTATCTTCTTTATCTTTTACAATCTCTATAATCGGAGCTGATAATAAATCGATCGCACCCTCTGTATTTCTACACAAAAGCTCTCATTTTCTTATTTTAGCCATTCCAACTCAAACTAAACTATTACTTTGCTAATTTTAGTATACGTAATTGCTTCATTTAACCTACGCAATCCAAACTACCTTTCAGGGAAGAGAGCAAAATGCGAGACTGAACATACCCTATATCATAGCTATTATACAACATCGAATATTTAATAGTTTCTCCTATTTGCCATATTATTGGACACGTGTGATATATATTATGACACAGAAACTCTCTTAGCAAGTTCACTACCTACATCTACTAAGCTGTGATTCATCACAGCATTTTACCTATAATATTTCACATTATTAAATGAATTCATTATCCACAACGTCTTCGGCGAATAGTGTCAAAAGTTTAACGATTCGTGAAGAGAAAACGCTGAAAATCGAGGAAAAGTGTAAGAGTATGTGCATGTGTAGAGCTGATTGATTTGCAAACAAAAGCCGAAAGAACATACTTATTCCTAGTCCTAGTAGTTGACATTCTTTGAAGTAAGAATATGGGAACATTGTTGTGTGATTACTGGGAGCTTGATAATGATTACCTTATTATGGTTATGTCCCAAAAAGTTGTTTCTTCGACCATTATGTGTCACATACATATGAGGTTCTTGTGTGTCCGTAAGTGTAAGCTGTGCCCGACAAGAAATCACAATTATTCCAACGTTACGGAAAATAAATCGTTTCCCATACTAAATCCGTGCACAGCTTGCTTTTCATTCCAGGTATATGAGAAACATCAGTATCGCGTGCTGTATCTAACCGTAAAAAAATTGAACCTATAGTTTTATAATAAAGTTGGGAGCTTTGTTTGTTTGTTTGTGCGTTTGTTTGATTGTGCGTTTGGATGATGTGCGTTACGCTCAGGAAGTAGGATTGGTTCAGTAGTTCATGTTCCCATGCACTGAGCCATCTCACATTCCGAGCGCCCCTCTCACAAAAGTCCGAAAAAGGCTGCATCTATGGAATGCGTGTGCCATATCAGCCGTATGTATCGGCGGCGCTCAAAGTACTACGGAAAAACTACAAAGAACATGCAGATCTAGAGCAACAAAAAGAATAACGAAGCGAGGATTTTTGCATATGATCCATAATCTAATTTTTTTGCAACTACTTTTGAATCAACGTTTCACGTATACATAAAATAAAATAAATGTAATAGAAAGTCGCCTCGGGCGGCGTAGCCGGCTGGTAGTTTTATAAACGTTTACATCATCAGACGAAACTCTGGGAGGTGGCACGTTTCAGTTACAGAGTGGTATTTTCTGACCAGATATAACATTCGATATTATTATTCGTCCTGTTTAGGTACGATGCGACGTCAGTTCCAGCGTTATGGAATAAGACGATATTTATATACGGTAGCTGGTCTGCTCCTCCTATTTTTGATCTATCGATGGCTGACCAAAAAACCCGAATTGCCTGACAATTACAAGATGGGATACAGAGGAGAAGTGGTGGGTCATTAGGACTACAGTATTTGATTATGATAATACGGTAATTTATTTAAACCTGGTACTGTGGCTGGAAAACATTCGTTCACCTTTCACGTGGGTGGGAATCGCCTAGGCCTAGGACTGTTTTTTTTTTCGAAAACTTTACATTGACTTTTATATTGTTAACTCTTTTGTGGTTAGCAGTATAAAAGCCAGAGAGACACACACACCCTACTATAATTATCGATTTATCACTTATTCTATGTGGCGAGCAGCAAATTCGAATACGCACATATATTCTTATTCTCTGGCTTCCCCCGTTGGTGTCACTTTCTGTACCAACGGTTCAACGCTAAACTTTGACGGTGCGCAGCCCAAGTTTCATTAGTGTTCGTACCAAAACTCTTTGATCGGTTCCGATCGGTCCAGTTAGCCTCGCTGCGTAGAATCTTTTCAGTCTAAGTAAACTTCTCTTATACACAGTTCGGAAGACTTTCATGTAAACTTCAGGGCCATCTTCAGATATTTTTCTTCTTTTCTATAGTTTGATCCGTTCAAAGATGACCTCTAAAACTTGTCACTCTAATAGAATCAGGCCGGTTTATTCAGGCTTTCACTCTAAAAGAAGAAGAATTAGTTCAGTTTGAGGCAAAGATTATTATCTAACAACTAGAAATTTCTCCATGGAGGACTGCCCTCGGGCTGTGTTTCTAACGCGCTCTAAAACTAAATTTTGGCGTAAAATCGATTTTCTTTTATCCGAATAATTTAATATATACTCATCATACTATTGAATTTGATTTTACTTGAGTTATATATTTCGATGCAATAGAGTTCTGAAGCTGTGAAGATCTTGTCACAGTGTTGGCTGAGTTTATTTAGTACACCAATATTTTTTGTTCGAAATTGAGATTGAGACCCAAAAGAAATAAAGAACCAAATAATAATACTTTATTTTAGTTAGTTTTGAATGAACATCAATGGACACTTAGGCTTAGCATTGTTTTGGTTTTCGATTCTTTTTACTTTTTAAATGTAGTGTTGCTCAATGCTATGCATTCGCATCATACATGTTCTTTTCACTTTATTGCGAATCAAGCAACTGTTGACCGGCCATTAAAAATAATTAATTACAAAATCGTTTCTTTTAGTTTTTTTTCAAAGATCATTCTTGTTACACTTTATCTTTATCTTATATTCGAAGGTGGATTGACCATTTGAACTTTAGAAAACGTTTCCTACAAGTAGCTATGTATTTCAGCTTTACGTTATTACATCCCTTATTTAAAGCGAAATACCGGCCGGTTTTTGATACGCATTGCGTACACCTGCTTTCACCCGCAGCATATGCAAATGAGCAAAAATTGGAATAAAAACTAGACCCCAATTAGACCCCACGTTGCATAAATTCATAGGAATGCAAGTACTTGAGATGCGTTTCAAAAACCGGCCGGTATTTCGCTTTAACCTTGCTTTTCGGAAGCTAAATATAAGATATCGTAGAAAATAAGCACTGAAAACAATAGTTGCGCAATACCATTAATCACAGTGTATCTGTCGTTGATCTCATTGTCAAATATCTCAATTTGGCGAACTAGTTACCTTCAAAAAATTTTGGTCACGATTTTTGGGTGTGATTTGCTATTTTCATCACAATTGCGTATGACTTACCTGGTTTTAACCAAAACACTTTTATTTTGAAATTTATTTTGAAAGGTTATAGTGCAAATCAACCGTGTCACTTTTTGTCACCGCCGCATCGTACAATATGTTGTTTCTAAACGTTGACAGTTCGATCCCACAAGAATGGCAATGTGTTAAAGCTAAAGCTGTATGACATATGGTTTTGTAACGTATGCTGGACCACTGCACTTCCATTTGCTACATGTACATTTGTGTTCCCTTTACAGAAAGGAAGACCGGCTACTTTGTTTCACAAACCACGTGTCATTCTGCTTTAAATATCTAGCAAATTGCTGTGAATGTAGCAAGAACCTTTGATAGTGCGTTCCTGACAGTTCCCGTTCCACTAAATAGCAATGACAATGACTGAATGACTGTTTTGTGGGTCAGGTTCATGAAAAATGATACTCCCTTTATATCTTTTTTTCTCTAACTTCACGTTTTCTCTCTCTCTCTCTCCCACCCTCTTGTCTATGGCATGATGACCCCACAAATTGTAACAACTTGTTCCTAATGTTCCAGAGTTCATTTCTTTTGCGCTTTCGTAAATAACTGGAACTTACTAAAATGACACCGACACTATCGGCTCTAGTTAACTTGTCTGGAAAAACTCAAAACAGAAAATTCATTCATATATGTTTTTAGACTCAGTAGAAGAGACCTCCCACATACACCTCTTTGATTTTGATTTTATTTTTGTTTTGTTTTCTGGAAAAAATCCCCTTTTCCTCAACTTCGACTTTTTTCCAATATTGGATTTCTATAAATTTTTTTCCGTGTTTCCCAGAAAATGCAACGGTGCGCAAATTTTGGCTACAAAAGGCAAGTTCGGTTAATATTTTTAAAAGTGCATCTGTAATGTAATAATTCCATGGTGTGCATTTATTTATACATGTTTACACTAAACATGTTTGCCAGTTTCAAATAAATCAGGAAAAAAATATGTTTACCTTTCATAAAATGCTTACCATTAGGATAAAAAAATACCTACCTATAGTTTAAAGCGAAATGATAGCCCCTTTGAAAAATTAGCATATGATAAGCAGATCCTATGTATCCTATACTAATTTTGTACGATTGCCGTGGACGATCGTACAAAATTAGCATAGGATACATAGGATTTGCTTATCATATGCTAATTTTCCAAAGGGGCTAGCATTTCGCTTTAAACCAAAATCCTTTGTCGAAGCAATTTGGTCCTTAATTGAACTATACAAAGTCGACAATAATTACTCACTCAATTGAATATTTGCTTTTTCTTATCCCTTTTCTTGTTGTTCGAGGGTGTGACGTGTGACTAATGCATGCAGTATGCTATAGACAAAATAGTCTGACAGTGAGATTTTTGTATAAAACTGAAAAGTCCTCATGGCCTTAGTAACCAAAATAAGTTTTTTACTTGACAAGAAAAGTTATAACGCTAAATTTTGTTCAACTTATTTGAAACAAACCGTAGCGAAACTTTTCAAAACTTTCTTGTCCATTTCATTTTCAGTTTCTCAATTATTTTCTTATACACTTTCTCGATTTACAACAAATTAATTTAGTCGACAGCAGTATATAAACAGATTTTAGCGGAAATTGTACTAGTTCTAAAATTTTTTGTCCATTTCTATCTTATTTTACGCGTAGGCAGCTGAACAACTAGCAAAAGTAGTATCATTCTAGTGATTTTAAAGAGATATGACACGTGGTTTTCACCGTGTTCCCATGTATTGCTGTGACCGAAAGAGCCCATAAAACGACACGGGATGGCGTTCTCCAGAACATGTTGTTTAAAACCACAGCCGTATCACTTTTGTTGCTAATTTTGACTGTTTGAGCTCGACCAAAATTCAGTCTAGCGAACAGCTGCACCTTTACTATGCAAATTCGATGAGAAATGAGCATGCAAATTAAACAACTGTTCGCATGCGAACGCAGTGTTTTAATGCATGAGAATGAGATAGATAGATCTTTCTATCCTTATGCAATCCCGCCCTTTTAAACATTTTATTTGATTGACTTGCGACGGTGGAAATGTTCACGAACATACTTTTCATGCTGTTTCTGATACGATTTTTCTGCTTTCTTTAACATTAAATGACAAACTTTATCATCAAATCAAAAAATACTGTGTCTTTATGGTATCAACACCACTTCTTAGTCACTCAGTGCTCTTATGCCTTGTCTCCCCGGATATCTTTATCTACCGTAATAACAATGTCATTTACCCTCCAGGATGTCCAACCTTCTATTCTTATTCGCACTTCTTTCTACCGTATCCGGTGCGTCGCGATGGCAGGCGCAACGTGCCTTCGTTGGCCCTGCGCCAACTTCGATTGGCATTCCTCCAGGAGGTCCTTCGGCGCCCTCCTTCCCGGTCGGTCTACTTCGACGTGACATTGACAGCGTCAATTGTCTGCTCTTTCGCCGCAATTGCGAAGATACAGTAGCCCAAGATACTGTAGAATTGCCACGAAATAGAGAACTCTACCCCAACCGGGACCAAAACTATTATTACTACCAACAGCAGCAGCAAGTGCCCTGGCTTGATCCGTGGCGTGTAGGGGTTGTTTAGTAATTCCGGCACTCGGTGATGGTATTTTGCATATAGTTCACATTTGTGCACTTCACATCACACCACATGGCCGAGTGCCAGTTTGTGCAGGTTATCACAATATCAGACAAAGCACATACAGTGATTAAATCTGAAGATTCCACAAGTGTTCTGGTAAACGAGGTGTTGGTCCCCTTTGAGGTTTTGAGTTGGGAGGGTGGTATGCTTAACTTGTTTCATGTTCATGCAATTATGTAATTAGTATTGACTTTAGATCGCGACTCGCGGTGAGCCTGCGCCTACCGGGAATACAGTAAAGCTGTCGGTATATATGGAATCGCAATGTCCTGACACGTCGAGGTACTGTATTTTGTCTTTTCTACGCTATGCGATCAGAATAATACAATAGTGATCTCTGCAAAACACCATGCTCAATTTTGGTTACATCCATTTTGCCTAAAAGGATATTGTCCACGCTTTATAGCATCCCTTTTAAATATTGGCTCTTTCCTAGTTGTAAATCACGCTGAAACAGAACCTGGCCATTTTCCACGATAAATATCCAATATCAATTTTTGGCGTCCGTCCTTTGACCTTGTATTATTTATGAACAATTGATCTCCAATTTGTTCGGGTTACTGTAATTGACTCAATTTTCAGGTTCGTCCATAAACAATTGATGAAGGCCTGGGAGAAATTGGGTTCATCTGGGAGGGTGGATATCACCCTGATTCCCTTTGGAAAGGCCCGCTGCGTCGAGAAAGGAGACGACTTTGAGTGAGTCGATATATAACTATTTTTAATTTAAACATTGATCAGTGGGATACCAAGCTCATCATCTCATAGTAATGCGCTAGTCACACTGACACTGAGCCACTGACGCATTTTCAACGTTAATTTGTCCTCGCGAACCTGTGGCGCACTGCTCGCGCACGCGGTTTACCGATTTTCAATCCTAGTCTGTTCTAAAGAAATTCACTAGAGATGTGTGCGCGGCCCTTTGATGGCGCACCTCTGGCGTTTCCTCATGCTCATGAAATACCTTGCGAAAAAATTTTGATCTAACAACTTTGACCTTTCTAGATGTTCATGTCAGCACGGTGCTAATGAATGTGCTCTCAATCAGCTGATGAACTGTGTTATCGATCGAGTCGGATTCCCGGATAAGTAAGTTCATTGATTTATCGCCTACAGTTACAGTACATGAACACATATTGGGAGTGCGGGGAATATGGTACTGTGTATTTTTAGATATAACCACAGACATGGGAGCTTGTAGTTCTTAGATACTGAACGAGAAGTCACTGACTAGTATGTGCGTGGGGGTTGTTGCTTTCAATGTGTTACATATGTGAAAAGAGATTTCCTCTGTTTTTAATAAATACGTGTCATATAATATATGAATAAACTTCTAAATTCTAGGTACGTGCCGGTCGTCAACTGCATCCAAGGTGAACGAACCCTAGAAGGGGCTATTGGAAAATGTTTGGCTGGAAAGAATGTGACTGATGAGGAACAGTAAGTATAACAACGATACAACAATATTTTTAATCCTCAATAGGGCTCACAACTCTTACTCTTACTATTCATTCATTTTGGAGAAAATGCCAATCTGTATCTTGGAAATTGTGCGTTAACAGGCATAATGTAAGCCTGGGCGTTGTACTGATGAAACATTGCGATGTCACCGCGCAAGCAAATACCGTGCGTCACAACGGGACGGAGACTGCGCGAAGTTTATGTTGGAGCGTATCTATCTACAAGGGGCTGTTCCATAATATTTGAGAAATTCCTACCGTATCAACTAACAAACCCGTATTTTAGAATGCGTACGTGCGCGAACGGACCCCGTGGACGTCGCTTGCTGGCTCTGGCTGGTGCACAGACAGTGGCTTTGAAGCCTTCACTTAACTTCGTGCCCTGGATCACGATCAATGGAGAACGCAGCTCGGACGCTCTATATGATCTCACTGAGAACCTATGCAAGAAACTCCAACCGGCCCCAGAGGGATGTACAGAGTACAAACTATAAATTATGATTAAATGTGGAATATACGGTTTTCTTGTTGTGCTCCGTGCAGTAGGACTCGCATTGTGTGGTTTCTGTTGTGCCTGAATACATAACTACTTTATCCCTCCAACTGCAAAATGATTGTGCATGTAGTTATGGACTAATGGAGCAATGGACTAGCTTTTAGAGAAGCAATATACCCCTGAAAGTTAGGGTTATGCTTTATGTCCCGTATGATTATAAGTCGTCTTTCCGTTATTCATGTGGAAGCTCAACTTATTGCATTTATGCTTAAATTCGCTTTTTTATTTATAATTATTTGTATTCCCTTTTTAAATGTCTTTATATTTCTATTGGTCACGACAAACTGGCGAATAAGAAGACATATTTTTCAGTCATTTATAAATTTGCTCAATATTTTTCTTAACTATAAAACATGTAGGTTTATAATAATATATAGTTTGTTTAGGGAAATATGATGAGGCTTTACGGGTTTTGGGTACTTTTAATGTGTGTCCTTTACATTTCTTGTAAGCCATGAAACTTATAATTACAATTATCGACAACGATGCATAATGGTCATAAAGGAGTAACTATAGATTTTCGTTTGAATAACAGTGGTGTTCATATATCATAATAAAGTATCCGCTATTTGGTGTTGTTTTTAGTTGTACAGAAGTAATTGTCGAAAAATAACACGGTGTTTCAAGACAATGTGAGCGAATACGTCTAACAGAGAAAAATCAGCTGCGCCAAATCGCCGCGCACCCAGTCTTCGCCAGATCCTCGCGAGTCCTTTAATCCTTTCGCGAAAACCTGGCGAAAATGGGGCAAGATATATCTATTTCTACGTCAATCTGCGCATTTTCTAGAGTGTCGTCGTCACTACCCTTGTATTCGTAATCAATACTATCACAAACTGTTTATATCTCTCCAGCTCGTGTAAAGTGCAAGGGATTTGTAATCGACTGGTTCTCGCTGAATAATTAGGACCATATATAAATCATCGTGCGAAAGCTTTCTCTTTCTCTCGTCCCTCCACTGTGGACTCTCGCTTATTTATTGCGGATGGCCATAAGTGCAAAATCTTACTTTGGAACTACACGTGAATATTTAATATGAAGAATTATACAACAGTCTCGTGTAGTTCGAAAATACGGTAGTTTTTAAGCATAGTTGCAAAACTACAGTCTCATTTAGAAAAAATCATGAGGGTTTCCAAGTTTGCTGAAATTTGCAGTATTTTGAAACACGCGAGCGCGAGAGTATTTTCTTGATTTTTCATATTAAATATGTAGGTTTCGTGCAAAAATAGCAATCAACGCGCGGCATTTAGGCTCCGCCCATCACATTTTAAAATTCTAAAATGCAGAATAAACACCGTATTTATGATCTACTGTATTTGTGCACTTTGCATGCAAAGCCCCTTAGCGTTCTAGTTGGCGGACTGGTCAGCGTACGCGCCCGCCGTCGGAATGTGTAGGGCGGAGCCTAATCACCGCGCGTTCATTAGGGGTTTAAAGTATGGTGAAAATTTACAGTATCTTGGAACTAAAGAGAATATTTTTTACATTTTCATATTATAAGATATGCAAGTTTCGTGCAGAATACGGTAGTATTGACAGAATCACACGAATTTTTGGGATACTTGGAAACCCCATTACAAAGTGGTGGTGGTATTCCACAGTGGTGGAGTGGTGGTGGTATTAGAAGTGGTATATAATACTCAATGTGGTGTCATTCTACGGAATGGGTAAGCTAAGTGTACATGGGCGGTCCGCTTGCCAACCCCTCTTTTTTCACTAGTGCCCATTATGGGTTTCCATGTATGCCAAAAACCGTGCGTTTTCCTTTCAAGTATCAATTGCAAAATAGTGTGCCAATCTACCGTAATTTTGCGTAATTTTGACACATTCGCACTATAGAAAATCCGCCATTAAAGCGGGGAGAGATTTGAACAAATGATCCCGTGGCGATAGTTCGTAAAAACTGCCTGTGGATATTCTCGCGCAGTGCCAAGATACGTAAATTTTTCGATACTTGGAAGGAAAATCGGCCATACATGGAAACCCCATGATAGGGAATATCCCGCTCCATTTGGGTACTATACTGCCCCATGAGGAGCTGGGGTTCTTCGAAACATCGCGTAGCACGTTTTTGAAGAGAATTTCATGCTGCACAAAGTTGTCATACAAAAATAAATATTTTTGCTATTGTTAGAGTCTTTATTGGAGCACTATCCGAGTTGTTGCATGAGCGCGCCTAGGACCTAGGTTGGACCCATGCATGGGAAACCAAAAACCCCGATATGGCCCCGATCAAGTCCCTCAAAAAATCCGGCCTTGATCGGGTCCTAATCGGGGTTTTCTGGCAACTGTCTCTCTCTCTCTCTCTCTCTTGTAGAATATAGCCTGTGAAGTCATTGACTTTGTAAATATGTCATTGTAAATGATTAGTCAGATGGTCATAATTTTATCTCGCATTACTATACAACAATAAAAAATATACGTATATTGAAGGTGTAAATTTACGTAGGGTCGAATCTTTATAAAATAATATATACAGTGTGTTAATGAGCGATGCATCTTGTGATGCCAGTCAATCTGATTGTATTGGAATCAAAGTTTGTTTCGTCATTAGGAGTATGCCGTAGGAAAGCTCTAATCGGCCCCCTCGTTACTCCAGTCCGCGCGCGTCTTTCCTATCTTTCGCGCGGACCGTGCATAATCTGTTTGGAAAATGCACTTTTTTTGCAAAGTGCACGCAAAGGTGCACAATTTCGGATGGGTGTTTGGGTTTGTGAAGTTTTGATTTGCTTGCTATGCGCGTATGCTTTCCCTTTAGTTTAGTTTTATCTTTGCTTTTATCCTTTATGACGTTCAGAGAGAGAAAACTGTATGTACTGAAATTGAGCACCTGCAGAAATTCAGTTTACACGTTTGGGCTTCAAATTCGATTTTCAAAATAATTTGGGTTTGCTCCTTGTCGTTTGCATTTTTGCTAGTTTGCTTTCTGTATGTTGTTTAGATCATACCACTAACAACGTAAACGTAAAGGCATTTTCTCCGGCGTTTTAGTATGTTCCGCCCCTTTTTCGTTATAAAGGGGGAAATAAGAAAATAATATCAGTTAAATAGGTTCCGTTGGAATGCATTGATCGCTTTGTTTAAGCCTACGTCTATCTCACAGAATCGGAAGTGATTTCTATCTCATGATCTTTCCATCTCAGCGAATGTCAGTTTGCGTATATGCTACTTTCAAATTTATATTTTTTGTTTTGCTTTATTAATTATACTTTCATAGGTGAAGGTGTCGAGGTATGCATTCACCTTTATGGAGTGTTCGGGAGCATCTGTTACTTTTCACTGCATATCTGGAGGAGATTGACTGGTAAGCGACTGTGTTCACTTTCACAGTTTTATATTCGTGTTTGTCTTTCTATTCTTGTGTGCAATGTTTCCCCGAACCATCTCCAAGAGAACTTACGTTTGTTTATATTATAATTGTTTGCTTATATGTGAACCAACAAGTGTTTCGCATCACCCTAAGCACTCAACGTTTAAGTATTGCCGTATTTGGTATCTCACAAGGGGTGCTTGAACCTTAAACAGAACTCTTCCAGGGAAAGGCGGGCTATTCGCATGACAAAGGAATTCGGATCCGGTCGATCGAAAAATTTCTTCAATTCACGGGTCGGTTGACATTTCCCCTCCATCTCCGATCTCCCACATTTTTTCAATGATCACATCTCTACTCTACCTGCTTATCCTTGGTCTAATTTGGCTTTTGTTCTATGAGTACTTTGTTGAGTAGAAACCGTTCCCAATTGTTTTTGATCCAGACGATTGTGTATGTAAATGTTTAATGATACATCCATCGAAACATATGCAATCAAAAGGATACCCTAAGACGAACAGCTTCACAACGGTTCCTACTAACAAGGGTCCTCCAAACTAATACACATACAAACTACATTAAAGCATTCATTTGAATTTGATCTAATTTAGCTTAAGTTTGCTATAAACTATTAATTTATAGTCATGCAAGGCTGAATTCGATCGACTTATGTTGGAGCCAGTGCCTGGGGAGATGCCCGCTAGCCACGGAATACCCTATTCACATAAGGCAGTAATCGACACGTGGATACAGTACTTCAAATCTGAGGTTTTTCGCCGGTTTATCACTTTTGTTTAAAGCGAAATACCGGCCGGTTTTTGAAACGCATTGCGTAGACCTGCTTTCTTATGCAGCATATGCAAATGGGCAAAAATTAAAATAAAAACTAGACCCCACGTTGCATAAATGCATAGGAATGCAGTTCTTGAGATGCGTTTCAAAAACCGGCCGGTATTTCGCTCTAACTCATTTTCTCGCCGATCCTTTATTATTATATATGACTTTGCTACGTGCTGTGGCTTCTAGTTTGCTGTTCGTGCAGTTATTGAGTTGTTTATGTTTCAGATAAGCAAAGAAGATGGTTTGCGGATGGAAACTCAATTAGTGACAATCCGAAATAAGATCGACATATTGGAAAAGGTGATGAATAAACAGTACACGAGCGATGAACTGTTGGATCTAGTGGAGCGACTGCGAATGGAAGATGAAAAGGTATTTTACTTACCTTTTACCGTTCAATAGGAATAATGCGTCTGCCAAAGTATTGTAAAGATAAAACCAGTATAGTATCAAGTATCCGTTTTCTTGTTCTTTATCTCATTTAGAGACTAGAGATTTGGTTATTTTTTCCACCCAAACATTTGCAGTAAGAATTCTAGCTTTTTCTAGCTAGTCAGCTTGGAAAACCGTCAAATTGTTATACTACCTGTAACAAATAATTCTAACGAACCGAAACCGATGAACCGTCAATTATTTTCAAGCGGCTTCGTAATGTAATATGTAATGAATTCGTTAAGATCTTGTGATTGTGAACATCGTTGGATATCCATAGCATTCACAGAAATATATTATTTCGTTTTTATTCATTTTTTCTTAATTATTATATAATTAACTTTTAGCGTGACCCTGAACAAGTCGAACGGACAGTGAGCGCGTATATGACAAGATTGGAGGAAATTGATCGACTTGGTTTGAGGAAGACTATGCCCATTGATAAGGTAAGCATTTGCCTTAAGTAGGTTTATCTTTTCATATAAATCACGCCTTTTTATAGCTAGCTAGAAGCTAGAAGCATAAAAAGGTCATTAATAACTTATTTTTGCGTGACCTTCATTGTCTTTATTCCTATCGGGATTATCTAATTGTATTGTCTGTTTATATAACCATCATTTTTCCTCGAACCTCTAAGTTTATTGTGCGTACGTACGAAATTGTATACGTATGTATCGACCTGACCATATCCACTTTGTACGTTTGCTTGGAACAATATGTGACTTATTACCTTATTACAGTGTAGATAGTGATGGAAGTGTAGTACTATTGAATTGACAAGAGATTCGAGGTTTGCACAGGTAAAGAAGTATTCAACCTTTTACTGGATGGTCGTGCAATGTATGCTTCTGTACTTCTGTTCCATCCATTCCAGGTTGGGAATTGTATCCCTCCCACTCGCCAGTCTGTCCAGTCCCCACATGGAATTGACAGTGCATTTCGTTCAATGTCACCGAGGGCGAGAAGTCCCATCAAGTCGCCGATTAGGGTAAGGGAGACTATTTTTGAGTGTTCGGGGAGTTTTCCCCCAGTCGTGGGGAAGAGATGGGATGACAACTTTTGTGTTTGTCTAAATTTAGTCTGGAATTGGAGTCTTCGCGCAGCTTAGGACTGAAATTATTAGATTATCAATGCTCAATTGTAATTGAACAGACAGAGGTAAAGAATTTTTTTGTGATAACTACTATGTGTTAATTGCTTTCTGCGAATTGCAGCCACTGGTGGACGCCATTCGCGAAGCAAATACGCCGCAGGAAGGGGGCAGTCCAGTTAAGGTAATGATTTACACTTTTTGGAGTTTCGAGTATTTTCCTCGTTTGTAACTTTCCCAAATTCCCGATTCAGTCTAAGTCGATAAGTTTGATAGTTTGCTTGTCCAAAATATAGAGCTAGACGTATAATATGTTTGGATTCTGTATGCGACTAATAGTACTATGCAAATTTTCTATTGAAGTGCCCTTCTTAGGTTTATATGGTTTTAGGAGGCAAAATTTGGTTCATTTACACATTTTTATTGAGTTTCTGGTTTACTGAGTGCAGTGTATAAGACCTCTCAAGCGTGCTTCTCTTCAGGTTTCGAATGCTGGTGTTATTAGAAGTTCAGGAGGTGATGAAATGATTGGGGAAGAGAAAATGGAGACAGAATTCAAGGTACGAATATGCTCGTGGTTTTTTTTTATATATGTCGTATATCTTTGCTCATCATTGATATACCGTTAATAGAAATGGTCCGTAGACCGTGTCACGGCTTTTAGTTACTGCGAAAGTCAGAAAATGAAAGCTGTATTTTAAGCCTCATGATGTTTCTGTGCGTGTGCCTCCCATTACTCCTCGTCCGACTGAGGGAGAACCTAAAAAGCGTGGAAAAGGACGGCCGCCAAAGAGTGCACAACAAGTGAGTGTTCGTTTTTGAATTAAATAACTTTACGGATAAGTGCCTTATTTTCTAAACTATACTATACTGGTCGATTTGCCTCCCATGATAGCTTCGCTGAACTTGGGTTTTTTTCCATCGATTTTTTGCGACTCAGTTATTTCAATACGAAATTAAGCACGCTATTTGGGTCGGTGTGTTTACTGCGCTGCGTGTAATAGTGGGCAATGAACTTCTAAATCAGCTGTTCAGACTCCAGTGCTTCTGCCCCCGCCAGCTCCGCCTGTGGTGGAGTCTCCAGAAGTCCGTTCCAGAAGGCATAGCATCCGTCTGGAGGACGGTACCAAGAAGGAAGACCTGCAGGCATCAACGTGAGTAGTTATCGCTGTCTTTTGGAGCTTATTTTGATTTTCCTTAGTTTTCCTTGTTTGGTTTTTTGTGCAATATGTGTGCTTGAGCCTCAGCGAATTTGAAAGTATTTGCTCTGATGTATACGGTAGTTACTAATTTCAAGTAGTTTTAGTCGTCGTCATCTACCTCGACGTAGTGTTGTACTGCCTTCTGATCATGCTGGCACGCCTCCTTCTGGAGCTTCTGGGACATTGGTGCAGCAGGTTGTGTCACCCGCTGTCAACCCAATAGCAACTCCTACTCCTAATACGAGGGAGAGCCGCCGGGTGAAGGCCGCCAGTGAAGCAACAAATGCCAGTGATGTGGATGTCAAGGAAGAGTGGGTTATTGTTTATAATTTATTTATTGTTCAAATCTTTGAAAAGTTGAACACCATATACACTACTAGCCTCAGGTGCTCTTTTTTACATTTATATCTTTTAATTAAAGTCATGGGTGGAATCGTGGAATTCAGCAGTACATACATATGAGTAAGGCTTGAAGAGATGCGATTGCACAGTTGCAGTGATTGTATGTAATATCATATAGTTGTAATTGTTTTTTTGTTTTCAGGGTGGCTTCCGTCAAGTCATTCGGCTCAGCTGCTGATCTCACAACGGGAGCAACTTTCCTCACTCCTGCTGCTGACACTACGAATGTTCCGTCGCTCTCTCCGAAAATTGTCAAGGTTAGTTGTTTACTTTGTTGGGTGAATACCTACTTTAGTGCTAGGATTGCCTTTTGGCAAGTATATATCCAGTGTGAAACAGTGTGATATTCGAATTCGATCCATGTTTGTTTTTTTGGCATGTTTTCATTGAGTAGGTATGTCCATTTAGGTACCTTCACGTGCCGGCTCAGTTGTGATTCCTGTCAAAGCGCCGCTTGCCTCGAGTGTGAGAGGAGCAGTCACTGAGATGAAACCATCTGCTGCCGTCTCGATTGAAGTACAAACTGAGGTAAGGCTGACATTTTCAGTCTTTTTGGCGCGAGAACCGTAACCGTCCTATAGTACGATATCTTGGCGGAGTTTCACTAGCGTTACTAACTAGTAGCTATCTTTGCTGATTGTGCGTTCAAAATTTCGTCATTTTATCGAAATCTTTTATTCGTTTATTGGTGATGGTGGCTCGTTTTATTCAATCGACCCCAGTCGTGGTTCCCGCTTTCCACAGTAGATCGCTGCGAAGGGGAAGGAGTTTTTAATTTGCATATTATATTTTAAGATCTAAGAAGAGTTTCGTTGTTCAGGTCTCGATCAGGTGGTCGGCTTCAGTTGCTGCTGCGTCGACCGGTGGGGGACAGACGAGGAAAATAGCACAGGTATTTATGTCAAATAGCACAGGTATTTGTGTAATAGCACAGGTATTTATGTCAAATAGCACATGTATTTATTCAAATAGCTATAGCACAGGTATTTATGCCAAATAGCACATGTATTTAGGTCAATGTGTATCTTATTTGCTTGTGCGTCATTGTCGTACTATGTTACCCCTTTAACAGTTGGTCACCGATGCTTCTTATTTGACTGAACAAAAAGTTAAACACCTACGAAAGGAAGTGGTGGAGCACTAGGGTGTGTACACATACTATGCTAATTCTAGGCACGAAGAACTAGAGGCCAGCATGCTTCTGCGGGCAGTGCCTCGCGTGATAGTTCAGTAGCGGAGTCGGGGAGCAATTATCGCGATTGTGCCGCGCAAACGAGTAGAGTGGAACTTGCGCCTGGAGATGAGGTACTTTATTGGTTTGCATTTTTGTATCAATGAAGGAAATATACACATTTCCTTCGTGTGCTACGTTGCAGTCACTACATACCTATTTACACAAGTGAACCCTGTTTTTGACCATTTTTTCAAAATAGCGTGTTTCAAAGTTGGGTGATATTGGTGTTACATCTAGAACAACAATGGGTTCGGCGTTGTTGCTCATTAATGTGAGAACAATTAATTGATAACCTGGTACTAGAGATCGACGCTTTAAGGGCGCGTTCGGGATTGATTTTCCGAAAGGAAACTCGGCCAAATCCTCGTTCGGGATGGACATTTTGGAAACGTTCCAATGCTTGGAGAAAACCAAAAATACAGTATGAATTTGCATGGAAAATTTGAAAAATATGCGCGGGAAACTTTTTTCGCAAGCTAATTCATACTGTATTTTTTGTTTTCTCCAAGCATTGGAACGTTTCCAAAAAGTCCATCCCGAACGAGGATTCGGCCGAGTTTCCTTTCGGAAAATCAATCCCGAACGCGCCCTAAAGCGAAATACCTGCCGGTTTTTAAACACATCGTGTACAGCTGAATCCTTGCGTATTTATGCTAATTCACTCGAATTTAGCTCGATTTTTATTCTAATTTATGTGCATTTGCATTTGCATAAGCTGCATAAGAATGCTGGTGCACTTGATGTGTTTCAAAAACCGGCCAGTATTTCGCTTTTAAATGCTTATTTTGTTCGAATGGGATTTTATAATTGTCCTACTATGCTATTCTGATTTGCAGGTGTTTGTGCACCGCGAACCGCCGCAGTCATGTCTTCCCCGGGGTCTTGTCGATGTGCAGCCCGTCTCTTCTTTGGATGGCTATGGAAGTGATGATGATGAGGTAGAGTTACTACTTTTGAATGTAGTGATAATTTTATTTTATTTGCGACATTTGTGTCATCGCTCTTATCTCCTCATGACACCCTGCAATTATTTATGATGCGTTAACCGGTTGAGTGACGTGAACTGAACAAGTTGCTGACAATTGTGTGGAGAACTTGAATTGAAAACTCCATAATTTATTGTTGAATTGTAATTTATGTGTACAACACAGTTTAGTTTCGTTCTTGTTCAAATCGTTATTCTGCTTTCCTTGATTAGAATATGTTTCCAGAAACTGTTGAGTACATTGAAGAGAAGAACGAAAACGGAGAGTGGGAGTGAGAAGGAGAAAGAGAGGGAAGAGAAGCAGAGGAAGACGTATACGGTCACATTCCAGTGCTGTGATAAGGAGTACCCAGTGAAACGTGAGTCGTTTTATTATTAAAGCGAAATGCCGGCCGGTTTTTGAAACACATCATGGAAAACTGAATTTTTACTTTTATGCTAATTTGCTCGAATTTAGATCGATTTTTTGTGTTATAATTTACGTTCATTTGCATAAGTTGCTAGCTGCATAAGAATGCTGGTGTACTGTGTTTCAAAAACCGGGCCGGTATTTCGCTTTAAGTTTTGCAAATTACTTATTTGATGGTATATTTTCGTTTCGGAGCATATTTAACCGAATCTGTCATCGGAGTCTTTTTTTACCACAAAACGTGCTATTTATTATTCAGTGTTATTTGTCATCTCTTTGTATTGTAGCTCCGACTCGATTGGATGCTTTTATGTCTGAAGATAACCCGGGAACTCCTGCTACGAGCAAACGCTCGAAAAAGGATGATTCCGTTCTTTCTGCCGAGTTGCAGCAAAAATTGAGCAAGTTCAGTAAGGAGGACCTGCAACATGTCAAGGTAACTTCGATTTATTCACATTTTTACTTTAATAATTGTGTTGAACGATACCATTGCTTTTTTATTTCCATAGTGGAGAATGAACGTAAACTGTCTGTTTTGTTTGTGATTGAACATGATTAGATTCATAATTTGTATGAGTTCAGAGCACGTTGTGCAGTTATTGGCAACAAATTGGCGGTCACAAACACGCGGGAATCTTCCGAAACGCTGTCAGTGACAAGGAAGCACCCATGTATAAATTCATTGTGAAGAGGTTAGTTGAGTATTTTATATTTTATATTCCTTCGTTCGATGCGTTTATTGTGGTACGCCCTGTGTACTACACCTGTGACAAGAATTATGTATTTGTGTTTTGAAGAAAACGCGAATATAACAACAGAAACAGATTAATTTATTTCATGTATATTTAGACCAATGGACTTGTGGAGCATAAAATGTGATGTGGAGAAGTTCAAGGTGATTACTGTAGAGGAACTGAAACACAGGTTGGTTCGAACTTTATATATATACGAATGCACTCCAGTTAATATTATATATATATGCACTCCAGTTAATATTATATATGAATGCACTCCAGTTAATATTATATATATGCACTCCAGTTAATGGTGCAGATACTTTATATCGTTTGTTATGTGATACTGTACTTTGTGACTTTTGTGTAGATTTCATCCATTCATCGATCGATTTACTGTAACTTAACATCTTCACCAAATAGCTTTGTTTTGTGTTTTATCTTTTAGTTGGGAAATATTACAAACTTTTTCGTTATTATTGTTTTTCTGTGGCAATATGTGTGTTAGTGTATTTTATTTAAAAATGTGTATTGTGGAACTTACAATTACAATTTACATTAAGTCGTTGAATTGTTGTGTTGAGACTTCTTCTGATGTTCTGCAACGCGGTGATGTTCAACTCGACCGGACATGATGTGAATATTTGTGCGAAGGAAATGGCACAGGAAACGGTCGAACTTATTCGGGTACGGTAGTTATAAGTTATAAGTTATCTTATCTTTGGTTTTTTTGTGTTTGTTTGTTTATTTGTTTGTTTGTTTGTTTGTTACTTTGATACTTTATATATAAGGTTATTTGATAACGGTTCATGTAGATAATTCGCATTGATCCACTGTTGGTGGTTACTTAGAACCATTTTGAATAACTATCTACTGTGCAGTTTTTATTATATGGATGTCCATGGTATAGTGCTGTGCTGATCGAAAGTTCTAGATGATGCTTTACTTCATTTCATATAGGGTAGAGCCCATCATGAAACGCTTCATTTTTTATATTGATTAGCTAATCCATTTTGGTGTTGAAGTATACCTGTTTAGTTTTACCTTTAGTGGAGCTCAAAATGTTGAATAACATGTTCAGTTTGACGTGGACGTGGACAAATATTAGTGGAGCTCAAAGCAGTTGTGTGTTATTGTTTGTCAGAAACATCTTGCATCTCACTGTGTTACAACATGAACCAAGCATTCGTATTCGTTAATATAATACTTCAGTGGTGAATTGTTCTTTGTTCTTTATATTTTATCTTTTCAGCGCCTCAACGACTCCGGAGCTCGCACCTTGCATCCTGTGTACAAGAGAAACGCTAAGGTTAATGCGGAAGAGGTAAGGCACACTTATTTAGAGGTATTTGCATTAGCTAGCTTCTTATTTTTATGTTGCTCTTGCATATGTAGCCTCAGTAGGCTGGATTCAGCTCGTTGAGAACATCTAGCATTCTGCGGATATGTTACCTTTTTTGATATTGTTAATTTTTTGTTATTTATTTCCAATCAGTAGTTTATGAGAAAATATAAGCTGAGTTAGTGAGGCGCTCTGGTTGCATTTCTATAATTAATTGTTTATTCAGACCCTACAGAACCTCACCCAAGTACATCATCACCAGGCGAGAAGAAACAAGTTGGAGGTGGAGGGACACCGAGTTTATGAGGTATACTGGTTACTAATTATTATTTTATTAAAGGGGAGTGTGTGCCTGTGTGCCCTTCTGTGCTTGGATCGATATTTGTTGCATCGTTTAATAGGATTCTTGTTTTTGTAGAACTCATTTTGTATAAGCATAAGCTTGTTGTTTGAAGAAATATTTTTTATGAACCCGTTGTACCTTGTCCCTACCTTTCCTTAGTGAATGAGCTAATTGTAAGATAATTATGGTAATTATACTGTTTCAGGCTCCAAAATTGGGTTTGGAACGCCGTGTGCGCAAAAGATTACAAAGCGACGATGAGTTCCCGAAGCTCTTCCGTGATATGTAAATGTTCAATTGTAAAGGTTATAGAATTATTGCTAAACATCTTTGTGCTGCTTGGTAATGCTAAAAACGTGTTTACGTCCTTTTTTTTACCATTTTTGCATTTATCACATCAAGTTCACTGTTCAATGCCACTTGGTTATTTTTGTGTTCAATGTATATATGACAGTCTTAATATTAGCTAATAAACAAGCTGTAAGGTTCTAAATCAAATGCTATTATCATTGTTGTTGTTGTTATTTTCTGAAAGATACTCTATTTTACGTGCTTCATTTTTATTTTGCGTGACTGTCACTCACACACTGTTAACATTTTTACTCAAAATTTACGCGATGTCCTCTTTTCACACTGCTCATTTCTATTTTGATATAATAAAGGGTGGAAGATTATGAATGTTTATTCTTTTAGTATATGGTTACCGACATGGAGGGAGTTGCTCAATAGTTTTCAGATACTAAGAGAAAAGTCCAGGTGTGTTTTTGTATGTTGCAAATGAGCTCTGATCAGTCAGGGTGAAGGATATAATTCTGAAAATATAACCTGACTGAAAATATGTGCTATTAGAATGAGTGAATGGTAATGGATGTGAACGGAAAGAATATGATTGTTAACTATTCCAATGGTCATATTTTCCTTGGATAGAATGGTCAGTGTTTCTTTTTTTACTGTGCTCCTCGCAGGCGCTTCCTGACTTCGCAGACAGAACATGAGCATCTGTTTTTTACCAATAGAAGTCTCTTCGGAAATCTGAAACCATGGCGCATGCAGCATGCCATCGTCTAATACTATCGAAAAAACGGGTCCGCCAATATCACGCTCTCTATGCGCAGAACGACGCGGAGTGTCATCAATGCGGGAGTTATGGGCGAAGTTGTGATTATCGCCGCCGCACCAAAATTATCCTTAGGAAGGGTGATGCCAAAATCTTGCGTTCTTGCTCTTGTCAATATAAGAGATGAGAATTGGAGTGTTCAAAACTTGTTTTCCCTGTTAGTGTTGTTATGTTAAAAATGTTTTGTTTTTGTATTTTTGCTCGTTTGCCTTGTTTTCACTCTGTAATTAACAGACGAATCTGTGGTTTTCAACAAAAACGAACGCAAAATTATAATTTTGCAGGATTATTTTTCATATTCTTTAGGCTTAGGTACATTAACATATTCTCTAGGCTCACAATTAGGCACATCATAATCATAGGTACATAAGTAACTAGTATAGTATATTACTATTGCATAACTATTAATTACATTTTTTCCAGCTTCCGTATTCTTCTTCTCTGCTCCATTGGGCTCGCAGTGCGGAAGTGCGTAGCCGCGTCCGCGGGAAAAGATTGCAAAGTTGCATTAAAAATTCGAGACACAGAGAAACCTATTTTCTGCGTCTCCGCCTTTCGCCATCTCTTTTCCGCGGACGCGTTACGCATTTCCGCGCTGCGCGCCGAGAGAACGTAGGACATTGTACTTAAATTAGATGCGTAATACAGTTATGTATGTACCACTTCCAATGTACAAGTTGCAAGTTTGGTCTTTAACGCCAAAATTTCCTAGTATAATAACGTGTTGGAAAACGACTACGTAGTTATTTGTATTCTGAGGCCTCTGGGTATAGTCTTTGCTGGCCAATCAGTGTGAGCTCGTCTTTAATTGCCCTCTTTTACACAGCAATTAACGTTCAACTTGAGGTACTCGGTACTTCAAACAAAAAATTAATTAATTATAATCTCTAGAGGAAAACCAATTTATATGGTCTTTTAAAGCAGGTAGTTTGTTTCAAATTCAGTCAGACGCTAACTGGTTTATTTTTATACTCTGAACTCCCGCAAAAGAATATCCAGCAAACATTGAAATACTAATTTTGTATATAATTTGCCTAGTATTTTCAGCTACGTAGTTCCTACTGTATAGATTATTGCTTACATTTTAGAAAAAAATATTATTAGGAAGATGCCTACTGAACAAGAAATTAGAATAATTACGGTGGTTCTCGCTTCTGTAGAACTTTTGGAGATTTTCTTCAACTTTCTCTTATTTGGAATTTACTGTTACGTGATCATTCTACGAAGGGTATGTTTCTTTTTATTTCCTTTGTTTTAGTTAAATCACTGTCTCGAACTAAACATGAAACTCACGGCTACGTCGCGCTCCTAAAGTGAAAACTGCGAATCAGCCGCACCGTATTGCGCAAATAGGTGGGATCCCACGCATTGTTGTGCGGAAACTGAAATTGCGCACCATTCGCACTACTTTGGCGAACCCAGCGCATCCCAGGCGACGCTGTCCTGGATGGCGCGTGACGGGGAATGTTTCGGACTGATGTCCACGGAATAGAATTGATGGTTGGATTGAATCTTATCCAGGGAGAAGTGCATGGAAGATGGAACCACTTACCATTGCACTGTCACATCAAGACCTTAATTCTGAATTTGTAGGTTTCAAGTATTGTATATCGTTCAGGTCTGCCACCCAAATCTCCGGCTGCTCTTTATTCTAATTCCGCTCACACATGTTGTGTACCTTTGTACAAGAATTATCACTAACCTTATGATATTCAATGAGAATCTGCGCTTTCTAGACAGAAATACGCGTTTGGTTTCAGATATTGGTGAGTAATCGTGATGTACTATACTATGCTTATAGATATACTATACTTATAGAGCTCTCATTTAGATTCATTAAAATTTGCAGAAAATATATTGAAAGTGAACCCAATAGATTTGTTTTGAGGCTTTTTTAATAACAGTTCTTGTTAATTACAAAAAGATAGTGGCCTACAGCCTACAGTGTAGTATTATAAACAGGAAGTGAATTTTTGCACTAAAAGCGAAATACCGGCCGGTTTTTGAAACGCATTGCGCACACCTCCTTTCTTGTGCAGCATATGCAAATGAGCTAAAATTAGAATAAATACTAGACCCCAATTAGACCCCACTTTGCATAAGTGCATAGGAATGCAAACCTTGAGATGCGTTTCAAAAACCGGCTGGTATTTCGCTTTAAATATTTAAAACGGTTCCTGCCGTCCATAAGCAAAGTGAAGTTCCGCTTTCTACTTTTTCAGCGCAAGTAACATTATTCGGATCCCTATTAACATTGATATTGGAACGTTTTCTCTCTGTATATTATGGAGCAAAATATGAACATGTTTGTGCACCAATTCCGTGGTTTACAATGGTACTCAGTACAGGAAATGTAGGTTTTTTTCTAATCAAATTCACAAGAAGGAGATTTTTTCGTGGACCGGTGGCAGCTCGTTATAATCGTGGACCGGTGGCAGCTCGTTATAATCGTGGACCGGTGGCATACCGGACAGCTGACACAAGTGCGCGACACAATTTCGCGCGCGGTCCACCCTATATATGGTGGGCGGGCCCATCTAATTATTATGACCTGATATCGGTGACAATTGCTCTGTATGAGGATATACTGTGCTGAGGCAACAGGAAAGACATCAGATTTAACTGAGAGAAGACTACTTGATATCTCAAACTTATTTTTTTTTAGGTTTTGATATCAGCAACTTGCGTCTACCTTACCAGATTACAACTCTTAAATGTATTTGTTCTCTACGGCGGCCTGGCCACAATTGCGCTATTTTCTGTTGTGGTAAGCAAAATTGATGGGGAATATTAGTATTAGAAATTATTCTGAACTTGCTTACACAGAAATAATTCCGCGTTCCCTCTAGTGCAAAAAGTCAGCGGTTTACCATAAACACGCACAATATTCCTTTTTCTTTTTTGTTGGTTTCATTCTCCCAGTTCAGGTTTCCCTGATTCTACCGTATGCCACAACAGTTCAACATTTATCTTCCTACCGCAAGAGACATGATGGTACGGTAACAGTGTCCAATCGATATCAAGCGGAGGAAAATTTACGGTATCTTTTTTTTCTCGCATTGAAAATATGGTTTGAACTGTTATGATTCATGCGCACATGATTCACAATGTACAGACATGCAACTCGCGCGGGAGCCGCACAAAAGTTATTCGCCTGGCGATGGAACTCCTGCGGCGCGCAGGGGCTCGCGCCTAAAGTTTCCAAAACACGGCTCACAGTTCTAATTCGAGCACCCGGTGCGCACCAGTGTCACACTTGACTTGGTGCCGTTCTAAAAACGAAAAGTCCACTTTCCAATTCGTTTTTTCTTTCCAAGTTTCCCTAACTATTTCTTTCAGAAGTGCCCGTATGCTCTCCGTTTTCGTTCCATTTCTGTCTATAAGTTCCCTTTTCGTGCTCTTTTTCTACATTTTCGTATGGTCTGTTATCAAAATGGCCTGGCCCGAATGTTTCAATCAATACGGCCAATTAGCAATAACCATCTACTATTGCTTCTATGATTTGGACGTAAGTTTTATGTGCATTACAGAATATAGTACAACAAAACATTTCTGACTGAGCAAGACGAAGACACTTTTTCGCAATTTTTGAAGTGAAAATCGCCTTTTTTGGAATACGTACTTGATTTTGCAGTGAAATCATAAATTGCCCTTCCACTAACATTATTATTTCAGATTTTCTTGATGATGTTACTCGTTCTATGGAAACACCCAACACTAAAACAAGAAATTTCCCGTTTTCTATGGAGAAATCGCGTAGAAGAGAAAGAACGCTCGTTGAGGAATGTAATGGGAAAACAAATACTTTTCACTGTGGAGCAGGAAAAGGAAATTCATCATAAGACTATTCGTGAAGCTTGGGAGAATTAAATAAAACTTGTGCAATTGCGGTGCGCTCGATAATTTCCTTGCCAGTATATTGTGCTGGAGGCCGGTTTCACAAAAATTTAACTCCGGGGTAGGGACCCTAACCCAGCCTCGCGAGAGAGAAACCCATTTCACAAAAATTTAACCCGGGATAACTCTATCCCGAGCAGGGGTAAAGTTAACCCGTGACCTCTCTTTCCAAGCCAAACTCGGGGCAGGGTTAACCCGAGTCCGGACTCGGGTTTACCCAGGCTAGCTCGAACAAAGAGTTTCGCTGGCAATATTTGGTAACGAAATGCAATAAGAAAGGTCTTAGGAGTGTATTTAATGTATATTTATGTATTATTTACATTTTTTAAAAAGAACTATAATTTGAACATACGAGAATTAAATATTTCCCATATTTTTTTCGCATATTTTTTTGTTTAATCGTCATATACAAAAAAGGTATATAAAATAATATCTAAATATACTAGTATTTTACCTCTCCTTTCTTAAATAACAGATAAGTAGCAATTCAGAGTGCCGTATTGGTTTATGCAAGAATGAAACCTATACACAGTGCCAAGGTTACATAATAAAGCCCACAGTATCATGTTTTTCTTATAAACTACCCAAAAGTTGCTACAAACTACGAGCCTAAAAAGGTAATACGTGCTCAATAAGAAATCAAATAAGCTGCTATAAGTAAAACAAAGTAAATTCAGGGTGAAAACTGGAAAAAAGGGCCCTTCCTTACATATCAATATACCCTTCCTTACATGTCACGTACAAATAATTCGAATACTTTGCTAAAATCGAGTATAACAGACATTTTGGCCAATTTTGGCTGCGTACTCAGCACAACGTTGTATTTCAGGATGCGCAGCCAAAGGGGTAGTGCCGGGTTAGCCGCCCTGCGGCGGTAAACCTTTGTGAAATGGGTGGAGGGTTAGAAGGTTAGCTACCCCACGGGGTAGCCACCCTGAGGATAAAGTTAACCTAACCTAACCGGAGTTAAATTTTTGTGAAACCGGCCTCTGGATTGTCATACAGATAGCAACAGAAACACGGAAAATGTCTAAATATATAATCGCTGAATCATCTGCGGAGGCCGTATTCACCACTCGTGGGTTAAATTTCACCCACGCAAACCTCACGCAAACGTAACAAACCCGAGCAAACCTCGGTCACAATTTTCCCCACCCTCTACCGCTGCTTGGGAAAAAAAGAGAGACTGGTGAATGCAAATTTTTGACTTTCTAGGTAAATTTTCTCCGAGGGACAGTTTTCTCCAGGGGTGAACGGAGTGGTGAATACGGTCTCTGGTGTCGAATAAAATTAACGTACTTCGTCACACTTTGTTCTACCATGGTACCTTGCCAATTTCTCAAATTAATATTCTTTGTTAGTTCTCTGATCACATCATGAACGTTATGGTGTTTCCAAGTATCCGGACAAATTTACCGTATTTTACGACTTCGCGAGACCCATGTATTAATTTCTCATGTCAAATATTCAATTCAGGGAAAATACGGTGAAGTTTTCTATACTTGGAAGGGAACGCACAGTTGTTTTTGGCATACATGGAAACCCCATTAATTGAAAAACAGGAAGATGAAGAAGGAAAAAAACAAATCATTTCGTAAATTATCCATACGTAGTACGTCTGTCTGACACAAGTAATTTTTGACTTGGTGTTTGTTGGACACTCGACTGTTTGTTTATTTTTATTTTAGTATATTATTTTCTCTAGGGGCAGCTATATGAAAGGACAGGCTACGACTATGTATTAATACGCTCTCTAGTCTCTATATTATGTTCTCTAGGCGCAGCTATATGAAAGGACAGACAATTGTTAGGGCCCGATGATTGAAACTATACGGGCCAATCCGGACGACGTGATTCCGGAGTCTAGCCTCAATTAAATTGCATTTTTTTCGCTGTAATTTGTTTACCGTAAAACATTAAATCTTATTTACAAAAATGTCTATATTAAATCTACCTTTCGTTGTCTTTTAAACGCCTTGCACAAATTCTGTCACGTTTTCTTTTGAAATTCTCTACGTTTGATTGCCATTCTCTGAGGGGCGCATTCGAGTTGGACATTTTCCGGAAAAGAAAAGAAAAAAGTGGTTCGAGATGGACACCCAGAAAAAAAATAATACACGCAAAATAATTGTCGAAAATGCAATTGTACCGTAATTGAAACTAAAATCAATCGATCATTTGCATGTGTATGCGTGGCAATTGCATTCTTTTCTGGTGAAATCCATCTCGAACCAAAAGTTTTCTTTTCTTTTCCGGAAAATGTCCAACTCGAATGCGCCCTGAGATTTAATTGTTAGGGCCCGATATCGTTTTTGAAAGAATTTTTAAGCATATCTTCAAATATTTATAACGATATTCTAGCTATAACAATATTTATGGATATTTTTGAACAGCATTTATTCAAGCTTATTTTTGCAGGTAAAAAACATGAAGGGAAAGACGTTCCCTGCGCAAGGAACTAGGATAATTTCGCTTATTCTCGCGTCTATAGAACTTTTGGAGATTTTCTTCAACATTGTCTTATTTGGCATTTATTGTTATTTAATAATTGTACGAAGGGTACGAACATTTGTAATTTGGTTTCCGAGGAAGTTTAGTCATCTGGAGAGCTTAGAATTTAGAATTAAACCATTAAACACTACCTAGCTTGCGCCACAAGGGCGCCCCGGGTTTGCCATGAGTGAAACAGGTACGCTAACTGGATTTGTGGACATTTCGCGCGCTTCTGGCTCGCACGCATGGAAGCGGGGCGAGAATACGCGCCTTGCATGGTCTTCTCTTGCAGCGTCTTTTCGCGGTAAACTCGCGAAAAGACACCGCACTCATGCTCGCTGTGCTAACCTTTCGCAGTACGAAGTTTTCGCGCTTGGGTTTCGCCGCGCAGGACCCGAGTTTTGTCAGTATAGGGCAGGTTCCCGCTGCGCTAAAGTGCGCACAGTTGTATTTTTAGGTCTGTCATCCAAATCTACGGCTGCTCTTCATTTTAATTCCTCTTACACATGTTATGTACCTTTGTACAAGAATTGTCACCAACCTCATAATATTCAACGACAATTTGCGATTTCTCGAAGAAGATACGCAGTTGTTTTCAGATGGAGGTAAGAAACAACGAATAAGTAGATGGAATCATCAAAAATAGGGGTCACTTGAAATGGGCCTGACCCTTTAACACTGTAATTCTGATTTAGATTAACCTACATCCTACAGCTTTGTTTGATCCATTAGACCCAAGACCCTAATCTAATAACATTTTTTTATTTATCACACTGCACGCGTGTGGCGCACCTACCGCGCTCCACGTAGTGCGCTGTACACCAATAAAAACGGGCACCTTTTCAGCGCCAGTAACGTTATTCGGATTCTTATTGACATTAATATTGGAGCGCCTTCTCTCAGTTTATTATGGACCGGAATATGAACATGTTTGTGCGCCGATTCCGTGGTTTACTATATTACTCAGTATAGGAAATGTAAGTAAGATAACTGCCACTAATATTTTTCAATCCCTTAGCATCATCATTACTTACATGTATTACTTAAATATATTACTTACGCCGCATTACTTTACCTCCGCCCGCATCCGCTAAAAATTGAGATGATCTACTTTAGGTTTTGATATCGGCAACTTGTGTCTACCTCGTCTACATAGGATTCCTCAGTTTAGTTATTCTCTACTGCGGTGTTGCAATAATTGCCGTGTTTTCTTTTGTGGTAAGTAGGATTTGTCCGTAGAGAAACCCAAATACCCGGCGCATGTACACATATAACGTATGTTTATGTCGTATTTACTTGTAAACGTTTTCATGCACATAGCCATAGCACAATGCTTTGGTACACATATTGCATAGCAGTGCACCGACAAGGGCGCGCTGGGGGTTCGTAAGGGTTTGTGCGGCAGCTGCGCCACAGGTGCGCCACAAGTTCGCCTTGCACATCACATCTCTCATTGTTCGTACATGGCCCATTGTCTATTCACAGGTGTCTCTCATTCTACCGTACGCCACAAGAGCACAGCACCTCTCTTCCTACCGTAAGAGACATGATGGTACGGTAACAGTGTCCAATCGATATCAAGCGGAGGAAAATTTAAGGTAATGTCTTGTTTTCCTGCTATGGCCACACATATTCATTCCAAAAATCTGTTATTCAACTTGTTCAACTATTTCTTTCAGAAGTGCCCGTATGTTGTCCGTTTTCGTCCCATTTCTGTCTATAAGTTCCCTTTTCGTGCTCTCTTTCTATATTTTCGTCTGGAGTGTTATCAAAAGAGCCTGGCCTGTTTTGTATACTCAATACGGCGATTTAGCAATATCGATTTATTATTGCTTCTATGATTTGGACGTAAGTTTTGCCTCCTCTTGTAGAGCTACATATAAATTTCGATACATATACTATACATATACAGAATACAGATACTGGCACAGTGTAGGTACATCTCGATGTACTCATATATATAACAACGGTTTATAATAACGGTTTATTGGTTAGCAATCAATACAAATAAAAAACGTCAACCAAAAGGAGCAGCCCTAAGACCCCGCGCTTTAGAACGCGAAAGTACTGACTAGGGACCATACTTACTAGGGACCATACTTACTAGGGACCATACTTACTAGGGACCATATAGATATATTTATATTTCAGATTTTCTTAATGTTGTTACTCGTCCTATGGAAACATCCAACACTGAAACAAGAATTTCTGAATTTTCTGTGTAGAAATCGTGTGCAAGATAAAGAAAGACCTCTGATAAATGTAATGGGAAAGCGAATACTCTTTACTGCGGCAGAAGAGCGGGAAATTTATTATAAAACTATAAATAAAGCTTGGGAGAAATAAAAAAATCAGTATTCTTATACCCTGGCGTTTTAAATACACAGTACTTAATTATCGCATTATTTACCTAGCATTGGTTTTTAATAACGCAACAAAAAATATTACGGGACTAAAACCTACATAATATCAGGTAATAATATACAACAATAATATGTATAATCATGAGATCAAATTGAGAAAGAAAACAAGTGGCTGACATGTAGTAAACGAACGGAAAGTGAACATGCTAGCTTGAGCACAAAATCTACTCCACAAAACTAATTCAGACTTTTTAATACGACCTATATATCGGATAATGATTTTCTATGTCCGATTCCTTCTCATCGTCTCTTCAAATCGTCCACTATTTCGTGAATTTCCCGTCCCGTTGTTTCAGGAAGACTTTTTATCAAATAATACATACAGAACAACGATGGAGCAGTATACATTATCAAGAACGAATAAGAGCCGATTGCATTATAAAGTGGAACTACAGTAAACGTGGTGATCACAACCATTACGGTGTTTATAGCGTAGCACAGTGATTGGACGAGACTACGGTACTTTTGTGGAACCAATTCCGATGAAATAAACCATGAGACAGGTCCCACGGCGGCGCTGAAATCATAATTTAATATGGCATATCAAACTTTTATTATGCAAGTTAGCAAAATGGGTCATTACTAAAGGGTCAGGCCCATTTCAAATGACCCCTATCTTTGATGATTCCATCTGATTCTCCATGTCAAATATAGTAGGATGCAATAATTTTCTAATTTTCAAGCGCAAAAATCACTCATTATTCAGCAATTTACCGTGAGCAGTCATACACAGCTATCCATCGCAGTTGGCACGCCCATTCGCGCTAATTGGCCGAGATCGCAATTGCCACGCCCAATAGAGCATATTGCCCAATTAGCGCGAAGGGGCGTGGCAAATGCGGTAAATAGTTGGGTATGACTGGCAGGGGTAAATTGCTGAATACTGCGTGAATTTTGCGCTTGAAAATTAGAAAAATATCGTATCCTACTATATTTGACATGGAGAATCAGATGGAATCATCAAAAATAGGGGTCATTTGAAATGGGCCTGACCCTTTAAGACGGAAGCTTTGGCTATTTATTGGGACCACAGAACGCTGAATTCCATTAACATAAACTACCAGACGGCTATCGCCGCCTGTTCCAATACTTCAAGATTCAAGGAACAATGAGCACACTTATGAGTAACGTTTGCAACGTATATATTGAAAAAATCATGTAATAAGAATCGAGTTCGTTTGCCCTTAGACTGAACTCCGTCTCTCCTTTTGTTGCATTTAGATATTCTAATTTGCTTGTCGGAACTTCGTTGCGAACATCCAAGCTTTCAAACTCTTTCCATTTATATAATCAGATTTAAGAAGGTCGTTGCCTTACCCATACGAGAATCCGTAGAACAAGAGCGCGAAGACACATCCATACTTGAAACCATCGGCCACACGTTGCAGTTGATCGAATAATGTGAACAAGACAATGGAACTGATATTCAGAGCAGAGAAAGTAAGAAGGAGGGGACGACGACCCACTCTGAAATGAAACAGAATTTAATGGAACAACGTTATAAATTAAAATAGATTAAAAAAAGTGTGCCGCCGGAACCAAGACAGGACGTAGAGCTGCCATTAACTTATTCTTTAGGCACGAGCGCCACTTCGCCACGTGGACTTCCGTTTTCTGATGTTTATGGCCCTAACATAACCTGCTTTCGTTAGGCATAGACCTAAGTTAATATATCATCAATAAGGTTTGTTTAGGAAATAACTAAGAATAAGCTTCATTGTATAGCAACGAACCGCTCCACCAGGACACATCCTATTAGTGTAGCAATTGCGTACGCGACGACCATTGCTGTGGATACCCATTTAGATAGATTGTCGTTCCAATCGTGCACGTTCGCCCTTTGAAGGAAATCGGTCGAATTCAGAAGAATAGACCATAATGCAATCGTGTTCTAGAAGAAATTAGCTTCTGTACACACATTTAGTCTCTGACATGCCAGCCGTTTACGGTAGGTATTTGTCTTTTACCCTTTACATCCAACTGCAAGCATTATGAAATGTGCAATACTTATGATACACTAATGGTACAAAGGTGAGAAATTTAAAAACTTGAAAAAAGGGTACTGCTGGGATTTTTTGTGAAGCCACCACGGGTACGTAATGAATGATGCCAGTGTAAACCACACTGAGGAACGCTCACGATGGGTGAAAAAAATACTCATAGAGGCAGTCTACACCCAAAAATATGATTAGTACCTGTAATGCAGCACAACTCAACAAAAGTGCCTTTCTCAGGTGATATTCTTTGAATATTTCCTTTGCATCTTTCAGTGAAGAAAGTTCTTCTTGTTCACTCTCCGCTTCCTACAACACAAAAGTCGATAAAGTACATTGTAATGTAATGAGTGATGCGCAGGGCGCAGAGTTGATTTGTGCACGGCGAATAAACCAGCCCAACCTTGACTAGAGAAATTGAAGAATATAGAACTGAAGTCTCCGCTCACAGTAAATTTACGCATTTTCGTCTATGTAGTGTTCGCATAAGATTTTGACACGGGATTTTTACACTCATCCGAGTTTCTTCAGTGAAGTACATGATCGGTGGCGGGTCATGGAAATTGGCGCAGTGTGTCATTACCGGAACTGAAAGCATGTGCATGTCCTAACCTAAAAATGCTTGTCTTCCCTCCTTGCCCTTGCTCACCATTTCAATTTCCTTGAGTACTTGATCCACATTGGTATCCTCTCCGTGATAGAACCTGACAGAAGCCTCAGCTTGTTCCCTATTTCCACGAACAATCATTAGGAATTTTGGGGTCTCGTGAAGGAAGAATAACACTATTAGAGCAAGCACACCTGGAAATGGTGAATATTGTAGGTGGGGGTGCCTGTATAGTGGTGGATTTCTCATACTTTCATGGTTGTTCAAACTGGAAACCAAAGCTTTACTTCTAGTATCTGGAGCTACGCCATAAAAACGAACTTTTTTCGGCTCATGAGACAAGGGCTTGGTAAGATCCTCCGGAATAAGCAATCATTTTAAAGGGACGGGCCTATCAAAATAGACCTATATTTAGCATGTTTTTATAATCTGTTTAAATGGGATTCATTATTATATACGTACACTAAATATCGGCACCCGCTGAAATTTTTTGGGTTCGATATTCGGATAATTATACAGGCACAAAACAATTGCGCCCTTGTTTCTTTACCGTGTGACCCGAGGGTAACTGTCTCTTACTGTGTCCCAGGAGAGTATCTCTCTATACATCCATATTCTCCCGGGACACGCGGAAAGGAAATAAGAGTGCAATTGTTTGCGCCTACTGTATAGTTATCCGAATAACGATCCCGAAAAATTTCAGCGGGATAAAGTCCAGCCGAAATTTAGTGTACATATATTGTAATAATCCCTCTTTATTCAAATTATAAAATCATGCTAAATGTACGTTTATTTTGATGGGCCCGTCCCTTTAAACAAAGAAGGAAGAAAGATGTGCAAATCACTCACTTGGTATGACCGCGAAAACCAGCAACCAAAATAGATGTTTTCCCAGAAGTTGATCCGTTCCCAAAAACATTCCCACAACGGTCATAAAAGCATAACAAATCTCACTGAGAAACGAGGCTATTCCACGCATATAAGTGGGAGAACACTCCTGCAAAAATGGAAGCTAATATCAAATACACACAAATATTCGCTAGATAGATTGCAAAGCTTTTGACGAAACCTTTTACAAATCCAAATGTGAAATCGTCCTTCAATCCGTTCTCCTATGCCCTTTTATGTCCTTTATCTAAATCAGCGTCACCACTCCCTTATACTACCGAAATAATGCAATAAAATTCAAGAAAGCAAGTTTCGGTCATGATTTCTTATATATTCCACCAGAAGGGAGGTCCAATAGCCAATAGGGCTCCACTGTTTATTTTACTTAAAACAATGAAAAACATTGTGTTTCAGCCATATCTCTTAGCTTCCTTAGTTTATCTTGCAGTACAACTTTATCGGAAGATCGATCAATACTCACCTTTTTCACCTAATATCTGCCCTAGGGAATAATTCAAGGAATATTTTTTATGCTCTTTGTTTAAGTTTTCCTTTGTACAATCAAACTAAAGCATAAAAACAAGGTGATTTTGAAGTGAACCCATCCCTTTAATCAATATTAGTACCAGATTGCACAGTACCTGTAGATATAAAATATTTGCCTGATATGTAACTGCTGTACAAATCGAGGCCAACAGCCTTCCGAGAAACAACAGCTCGGGTTGCCAGGATATAATGGCCAGAGCTCTCAATATCGAAGCCAGCAAGGATAGAGTGTTTCCCACAATGAAGCCAACTGCAATACATTAAGTGAAAATAAGTAAGGTAGAATTGTGTGCGTGCACAACCTCGTGCAGCTTTTGCGCGAAAATGTTGCACGCCACTGCGGGGCGGCGGTCATCTCCGGTAGGTGTGCCACAAGTTCGCCATTGGTGCGCAACGTATATACTGCAATTTTACAGCGTTCGTGCATCCCTGGCACACAACCGGGCAGCCTTGTGCCATGGCGCGACTGCGCAAGATAAACAAAAATCGATAATTGACAGAACTTAAAAATAATAGATAATCGATGTATACCTTTTCTTCCAAATCTATCATTGAGCAGTGGACTGAACCAAATCCCAATAAAGAATCCCACGAACCAAATATTTGAAATCAAATTCCATACAAGATCCAACGAGGTGGAATTTAATGGTTTATGCCATTTTGTGAAGGATTCATTTATATAAATCTGGAAAGTTTATGATTTTAGACGGATATAGCCATATAGCGGCCGGTTTTTGAAAAGTATGCTGGACAACCATGGCCCTATAAGTTTTATGCAAATTTATATAATTAGACTAACTCATACTTCATGATTACAGTAGTCAGAGTATGCAAAAACTACAGTACCTTCTCACCTTAAATTGATCAACGGGAGTATTCAGATAAGTTGACGAAAATCCATATTGGAAATTAGCCGATATTGCTACAGCAGTGCAAACTGTGAAGGTAAAAAGGACACCACTCTTCATTTGCAATTATGAGATAATTATTCAGGCCGGAAGTAGATCGTAGTCAGTGAGTTTAGTGCCTAAACCCTAAACGATAGAGCTACATGGCATGGGAAACCAAAAACCCCGATATGGCCCCGATCAAGTCCCTCAAAAAATCCGACCTTGATTGGGGCCATATCGGGGTTTTCTGGAAAATAATCGAGGCCATATCGGTGTTTCCACTTTCTTGTGTATTGAATTGAGACGAGGCGTTGACTTTTTAGCGCATAAGAGTCACCTTTAGGTTTTAGACGTCGATCCGTAACTTGTTACTGTGTAAACCTAGACTTTTGTTTGTTGATTGTACAGAAACTGCACTGCAAAATGCAGGAATGACAAGTATGACAAGTCTAAGTTTTGTATGTACATACATAATAGAAAGAGAAAGAAACGGCTCTTTCACCCATAATTTTACTTTAGATGATTCAGAGTTCATGCCATTATAATCTATGTATAACAAACCTCTTTCAATAGGTAGCCTTAGGTTTTTTGTTATAACTCTTTCATCTTCAAAGGTTTAAAGCGAAATAACGGCCGGTTTTTGAAACGCATCGTGGGCAACTGAATTCTTACGTATTTATGCTTATTTACTCGAATTTAGCCCGATTTTTTTATTTTAATTTAGGTTCATTTGCATACGCTGCATAAGCATAAGAGTATAAGAATGCTGGTCTAAAGCTGCATAAGAATGCTGGTCTACGGTCTACTCGATGTGTTTCAAAAACCTGCCGGTATTTCGCTTTAAGTAATAAAAAGTGTATGAATTAGAAAAGGACAATTTTCAGAGTAAGCAAAGTCTGTCGAAAACGAAAAAAAATGTTTCTCGTATGTGAAACTAAAAAGATTTTGATACGGAAAACGAAGAATAAATCGCATCATTGGGAGACAGTAGACGTGCCACGTGCTTATCATTTCAGTACCGGGTTTGATTTTTAAAAATCAAATAACTTATCAGTTTGAGAAGAAAAAAACTCAAACAGCCAAACGTACAGCAATAAAACTGTGCAAATACGCTAATTATCTTTGAAAACTTTCGAGAGAGCTCAGCATCAAATCTGTTAAAGGGTCAGGACCATTTCACTCTGTGTTTTATCACGTCAGCTGATTCTCCGTCTCAAATATAGTGAGATGCTTCTTTTTTCAATTTTCAGGCGCAATATTCACGCTGTATTCAGCAATTTGCCATAGTCAGTCATACACAACATCTATCGGAGTTGTCACGCCCATCGCGCTGATTGGCCAGTATGATATACTGGGCGTGGCCATTGCGTTATTGACCAACCAGCGGAGATGGGCGTGACAACTGCGGTAGATTGTTGGGTATACTGGCTACAGTAAATTGCTGAATACTGCGTGAATATTGTGACTGAAATATGAAAAAAAAATACATCTTACTATATTTGAGACGGAGAATCAGATGACGTGATAAAACATAGGGGTTACTTGAAATGGGCCTGACCCTTTAATACTACTTTCATTATTTTATAAAATGGCTATCAGTATTTCAATTTGGCCATAAATATGCATCGCGGGATGTAACGAGCTAGTAATCTAGTTACAGTATACATACGCATACTTACAATTTGCCCAGATACAGACACATAAACGACAGGCGTGCATAAATATTAGTATGAGAGAAAGTATTAATATTAGTATTAATATTTGAGAGAGTTTTAATAGTATAGTCTGTAAATCTTATAGAAAGGAATTCCTTTCCAACACAACAGTAAAACACAAAAAGAACCGTACAATCACAATCCATAATAGTCTCGTGCTCCACATAATATTTATCTAAAGGCGTTGTAATTGATCTTTTATCGCTTTTTCATAATCTCCTTATCTAATTTGGCCCTTCCTTCTTCAAATGGCTAGCTTTACGAAAAAATAGACCGAAAAGTTTCTACCAAACTACATACCAGTGAGGCGACTAAACAATACAACTCTGATAATGATGTTGATTCTTTGATGATAATTATGCACCACATTTATGTCTATATCTTTGTATATGTCCCTACTTATGTGTGTACTAAAGGTGATTCGAACCGCCTCCTCATAAATCGCATAGAAACGCAGATATATGATGGGTGTTATGAGTATCTTATTGGTTACAGGCAACACTAAGCTTAGGATTCCTGGAAACGTTAGACGTCTAACACCTTTTGTGTTTCTTATCGAGAATTACCGAAATAAAACAAAAAATTTAACTCTTTATTTGAGTCGATATTCGTAGAATACACTTGTTATTTACATATTAAATAACCCATCCTGACATCTCAGTGTAATCCACAATCATTGAAATTACTGCCAACTACGGGAAATTACACAACAAATAAAGTGAACATTCTTAATTACGCACAATTAGGTGAAAAACTAATATTAACAAGTAAAATATATACATTTATCCACTTATTTACTTGAGAAAGGCAATCTACCGAACTCTATTCATTATCAGAATTCGACGTGTCACTACAACTACCGTAGTCAGTCAGTAAACCAAGAACTCCTCCGGGGCGCCCATCTACTGTGGCATCTTTCGAAGTTTCCGTTTCTGGCGCTTGAACATCAATACCATTTTGTCCTTTTTCAGAAGCCTCAATCGCATCATCTATGCCATTCGAACCACCATCATTCTGGGAAGAATCTAAATAGCAAATTCATGAAGACATAAACCAGACTAGACGAATGGTGTACGCTCTTACAAACGACGCCAAGACGATCATAAAGTGGTCAGGCTGAGCCTACCGGCACACATTTAGCTCGGAGCTTCCCTCTGAATCAGTGTGTGAGAATCGATATACCGGCAAAGAGCTACGAGCACAAAAACTGTCCATCCAACTCTTGCCTCCACATCGTAAACTACCCAAATACCGGCCGGTTTTTGAAACGCATCTCAAGTGCTTGCATTCCTATGCATTTATGCAAAGTGGGGTCTAGTTTTATTTTAATTTTTGCTCATTTGCATATGCTGCATAAGAAAGCGGGTGTACGCAATGCGTTTCAAAAACCGGCCGGTTTTAAAGATCCTCACCTTCCCTACTTTTCCTCACAATTCCCAGTGACATTCTTGCTCTTTTCTCCACTACTGAAGACAATCCAGATCCGAATTCGAACTGTGAATTGAGTCGTTTGTTTCTCTAAAAAAATAGTATTAGTCAATACAGCTCGCCAGTCTTTCTTGGGCAAAATCAAATAAGTGTTGTTCATGCAGCCGGTATAATCTGAGAATTTTTCGTAACATATACTATTCATAAATATTGCTCCAAAACTCTATTACCGCGTGTCGGACCGATTCCTTCAGCTTATCGACTGACGCGGCCGACTTTTCGTGGGACGACACAGACGAAGTAGACGGTTGAGATGAATCAAAGATTCTCTTTCCTGCGAGAGCCTCACGAGCTTCTTCCCTCTTCTCATCCTCAGCTGAAACAATCAAGCCAATCTACTGATACAGATGGTTACATACACACAATGGTTACCATGACCTCAGATAAAGAAAAAACTCTGCAAAGGCTGAGCTTTTGATAACCGTCAGTGTGCCAGCAAAGCCATACAATACCCGTGCAAACGGAAACTACGCTGCTCTACAAGTTTCGCCTTTCGAGTAGAAAAATCAATCCTCATATATAGGGAACAACCACTCACACTTAAACTTGGCCATTTTCAATGCAACTTCTGCTACTCGTCTATCGTCGGGCATTTCTGGGGCGAGTGGAATGGTTAGATTCCCCCTTGCACGGAGCACATCATCTCTGGCACGCTGTTCCGACAACGTCTTCTTTTCTGCCTGAACAAAGTCGCTTACACTCATTAATAAGGGAGAAAACTCCTAATGATTCGGTTGTTACCATATTTTCTCCAAACGCAGACAGTTAAACATGTAGTAGGTGAAAACACAAGACCATACAGACACCCCTATGCAAATACGTCCGGACGCTTACCCGAAATATATTCCTTAGTGCACTATTTGCGCCATAGTCATCATGCATGCGGTACTGTAGTTCTTCCAACAATTCAATGGAGCGGTCACTACCCGATCCCTTGACTTTGTCCTGAAATAAAATACTGTATAATCTATAATGTAGAATAGAAACAAATCGTAATAATATGTTTGTCAGTTTGTCTTAGTAACACATACCTTCTCTCCGTGTTCCACCTTAAACATTGAATCTGCAGCCATTTTCTGGCTCATCGCACTGCCCGCTTTGGTCCTTTCATAACCAGGCAATTGGCCATACTCAGTTGGTTCCCACCGCTTTTCTTGTCGTTGGCAACCTTCCACCAGTTCGTAGTCCAGATTCTAAAACAATCAATAAAGTAATCAATAGACGTTCTTTGAAGCATTTTAGAAATCACAAATGACTACAAACTATAAATCCCGCACTTCAACTTTGTTCATTGAGCCGACCTAAAATAACATACGCAGACAGAGTTACAAATCTCAATAACGTATAAAAAAAGTCTATCTACTAGAATGTTAAAAAAGACTCACTTTCGGATCCGTTCGAATAACATAGTAGTTGTCACAGAGATGACATTTCATCCGAAATTCATACAACGGGGTTGTGAAGTACATTCCAATCTGGAAAGGAAACTAAGAACATAAGAATGATGACGATACAGTAAATCTCGATGAGGGTCCGTCTCTCTATAAAGGTACCGAAAACTATAAAGGCAAGAAGTAATCCTACTCACGATATTTTAGTCCAATGCATGCGTCAGATAATTAGCTCAATTCAATAAGACACATTAACAAAAGACTGACTTCACTCAATTAAAATGACTGACTCCAATCAACTAACCTTCTTCTTCTCTGCATTATACCGTACACCCATTCCAACATGGTTACGACATCCGAGACACCAGATATTGAAGGGCATTTCAAATCTGAATTCAATTAAAAGGAGTAAAAAAACCGCAGTCGTTTCTTCAATTACTCCCACATATCACCAAGACCCCAAACCCAAACGCAGAAGGATTCTCATTCTCCAGAATTGGAAGTTACCTCCTTTTCTACTCAATAATAACGAAAGCACTCAGCGAAACAAAGACATACATGATTTAGATCTAACCATCTAACATGAGCTGGCAGTTGATTGAATATTCTTACTAGTACAGATACCACAATTCCACAAAACATTCCTAACCAAGGTTAATATAACATCTAAATCAAACTCACCGAATGACCAGAATTCCCTCTCCAATCTTCTTTGCTCGTTCCCGTAGTGCATGAGTTCCATGGTAATGATTTAGACTCCGATGTTTATTGTAGTCGAAATCGGGAGGATAGTAGAAGTTTTGACCCTTTCGCTCGCCCATCTTTACCTGAAAGCGATCAAACTATTAGACTGTTGAATAATTGAATTGACCGAGTAAATTTCAACGAGAATAACCCGATTCAAATAAACAACAACAGGGAACGTCAATCATAAAAACATACTACATACATGAAACAAGAAAATATTACATGGTTTCGGAAACCAAATAACACGATTTCATGGAAATACATCATACGCTAGAATCTTTTTATCTCAATTTGGCAAGGTTGCATTATGCATTACCCGAATTACAATAATTTACAAGAGTTTGAAATGTGAAAGTCATAAATTATTAAGTAGGAGTAAAAAATAAAGTATACGGGATAGTGCTATCACTTCAAAAGTATGGACTCTGGCTAGGGCTAGGAATAGGAAAATAGTATAAAATATGTCAAAGTACAAGGTATAAAAATGCTGGTAAAATAAGTTATATCAACTTATATGTACAATACTTATTACGCATGTTTCAAAAAAAATCCACGTAAAAGGCAAGTAGGCAAGTGACTAGATTTCTAAAATTAAAATTATCTTCATAGGTAAATAATAAATTATGAAGAGAAAGTCGCAAGCACCACAAATCGGAAAAATAAACGCGTCGTAGTACAACAAAACCTAAGTAATTGCATATTCTACTATGAACAATTAGACAATTGGCCAGAAAACAAACAAACTAGACATCTAATCCCAGAGCGTGTTCCTCCACGGGTAAAAAGTCTGACATTTCGTAATTGACTATCATCTTCTGTAATTAAGATAATTAGTATGTAGAAAAAGTAATCAACAATTAAAAATTAAAAATAATCAATAACTGAACTCGAAACTCGAAACTCCTCAAGCTGTAGCCCAATAGACCACGGAAACTAGCTAGTTAGCACGCTTAATTTGGATAAGATAAAGAAAAAACAAGCATCTAACCTCCAACTCTTTCGTGAGTTTAGTCTTCTCGGTTCGGGTATGCCATACATACACCTTGTTGCACATATCCGCGAGTGGCTCCAGGTCGGAACGTTTCAAACGTAATCCTTCCAAGAAGTGAGATTCCTGAAACCAAACACATAATTCAGTGTTAAAGCGAAATACCGTCCGGTTTTTGAAACGCATCGTGGACAACTGAGTTCTTATGTATGTATGCTAAATAGCTCGAATTTAGCTCGATTTTTTATTATAATTTATGTTCATTAGCATATACTGCATAAGAATGCTGATGTACGCGATAAGTTTCAAAAACCGGCCAGTATTTCGCTTTAAGGGGAAATGGAAATACCACAGATATAACAACGAGAACGAGTGAGAGGACATTTCGCCTAGCTAAAGGAGAGTCATAATTGATGATGTATCGACGTGTTTCAAAAACCGGCCGGTATTTCGCTTTAAATAAAGAACAAAGAGTATACAACTACAAGCGTACACAAATAAGTATAGGATATAAAGTACTCCTAAATTAAGGATCACGGTAATGCGGCTACAAACTCAATATCTTACCTGAAAACCTCGGGGTACCGAATATGAGAATACAGCTTCTGGGTGCTGCACAACAAGGCTCACATTCACAGCAAATGCGGCCATATCAATAGGAAACGGTCGGTTCGGCTTCCAAATCGCATTAAATCCAGATACACTCCCTAAATTATCGAATAAATATAACACAAAAAAAAACTGAAAAATTCATTTATAACATTTGCAATTGCATTGATTATGTGAAACGTTGTCGAGACAATGAGGAAAACCGCCGCAGCGGTTTTTGTAAGCTACGAAATCGAGGAATCACCAATATTTAAATTAGGGTAGAATATCTCTACGACAGCAAATCGAGTTACCAGAGTCGGTATTTTAACTGAACTTTTCCATCTCGGAATCCCATCTCGGAATAGTCTCGGTCTCCGCCTTTCCATGCTATTTCTTTACTGTCCGACTATTCCGAGATGGGATTCCGAGATGGAAAAGTTCAGTTAAAATACCGACTCTGGAAGTAAAAAACAACTCTCAGCGCAAAAAGCAAACTAACCATTGTCATGAATAGTGGGTGTTTCGACGAGTAGTCCGCCTACAATTCCCACTGGCCATACTCCGACACGGTTCACTCGTCGCATTTCGGAGAACAACTGCCAGTCATACACATTGTCGTCGTCTCCGAAATAGACAACTCCGGAATGAAGTGCCGAAAACTGTTTCCTAAAAGATAATATATAGATCGTGAATCATCCATTATACGTTTATACGCAAGAAGTATTTTAGGTTTCATTCCAAATACTACCCAGATACGGCATGTGGGCCATTAAACAGTTGAAATAAACAGTTGAAATGTGTTCTAGCGTTCTTCAGCAAGACCGATTGACCAATTATGATACAGGTAAAGGGATTCAAATGAAAACGACTTGTTGAACCGATGGCCAACGTATAGAGAATAATAATTCCAGAAAGTATGCATAATATTAATAGAAACAAGAAAGAACGTTTATATTCTCAGTGAAATACCTTATCCACGCTAGTGCAACATTCCTCTGCTCCACTCCTCTCGGTAACTTCCAATTTGGATCCGAATACTTCAGTTTCTGCTCTTCACGGGTCTTCACGTTCAAATGGGTAAAGGGAAGCCTTGTCCTAGAATCACGCTAATTAGCAAAACGCCACAACATTGTTAAAGCGAAATACTGGTCGGTTTTTGGAACGCATCGTGGACAGCTGAATACGTATTTATGCTAATTTGCTCGAATTTAGCTCGATTTTTTTGCTCTAATTTATGTTCATTTGCACGCTGCACTACTCTACGTGTTCAAAAACCGGCCGGCATTTCGCTTAAGGTCAAATTGTAATCTACGAAACTAGTTTTCTGTGGGTGAATTTTAGACACACCAAAGTGACCAAATACTGGGTCGGCACCAATACAGAACTGCAAGAAATTATAATACTATAAGAATGCCCAAGTCCAATTCAAAATCGGAAACAAACGAACCGGGATATAATATCGGCGACCGATTTTGAAAGACTCTCTGAATCCTCGACAACTATCCAATGGAGATTGGGAACCTGAATACAAAAATTAAAAAAAAAAAGAATACAAATTAATCAACTCCATTTCCATTTGAGAACAAAAATAGTAATAAGGTCACTTGTACTTGTACCCACGCTCTTCCAAAACATATCTTTTGAAAAACGCTAATAGTGAAGGATGGTCAACAAACTGAGTACATGTTTACAAACTCATGTACACCAACGCAAACCGCTGAATTTGAAGCAGGCAGGCCGGCAGATAAAGGTTAGAGTATATACAATATCTATCGACTGTATGTAGCATACATAAACACATCATTTTCTAACAACTAGACGAAAGTTAAAACTGAAAGTAGATTTTAAAATAAAATCAGGAACTAAGCACCTGCGCCAGTGTTTGTGATAATCGCACTAAATCGGCCTTTTGTGATGCACGAAAATGTGTGGGAGTGATAAAGTAAATCATCGGCATCCTTTCCGAATTCGGCCCCAGTAACCGAACACGATCTCGAACTCTGAAACAGAAAATATCAAGTACTATATTATTAGACGAATTCACCAGGGAGTGAACTGATACATAACGGGAAGGGGAACGTTCGGGCCAGATTATGTGTTATCACCTTCACTTTTTTTTGTATGTATTTGTTCACGCTGTATTATTTCGCTTTTGTTCTTTTCAGAATAAAGTATTCAATATGTTCAACGCTTTCGACAGTAAACGAACGAACTGAATAAAGTGGCATTCGTAAAGAACTACATTCCGGCAAATATTACTCTTTAATAAAAACTGGAAATTATTATAAAGAAGAAAACCCACTTCACTTCCAACTGTTTAAGTCGCTGTGACGATCTATGTATATCACGTTCAATTTCATAAACCTAGAAGTGAAGGTCTATTTATTTATGCCCCATTACATGTCCAGTGTATAACAAACTGGATGTGGTGTGCCTGGCTTATAATGGTCGCAATAGTTTATAAGGGAACGTAACAACTGTATTTTCACTCAGAAATATAAACAAAATGAAACTGCTAGCAATATAGTCTAAACCAATCCGAAGGTGGTCGGTGCGTCATTTTACGCACGGTCCAGAGGAGAGGCTGACTCAAAAATGCGTTTACAAACGGACGCGTTATGCCCTGTCCATGTTTGCGATTCGCACTTGCGAAAATGACAAATGCCTGTCCATGTTCAAGCCATTTTACATGAATGTCAAATGTCTACCGTAACCCATGCGAATGACGCGTTTGACATAGTCCCGCAACGAAAGTGTATCAGATCCGTACTATTTGAAATAGATCTGTAATCTGTACTATTTTGAAATAGATCCATACTAAATGCAAAATCGCTGCGGGACCTTGTCATTGACATTGACTCGAACATGGACAGGCATTTGTCATTTTCGCAAGTGCGAATCGCATACATGGACAGGCCATAAGTTGCAAAGAAACGGCAATGTTTACCTTCATTTTCAAATCACTTCTTTTGCGTTCAAGGCTTTCGACTTCGGCTTCCAGAGTTAACTTTCCGTCATCAAGGGTTTCCATTTTAGAAAAGACATAGAAAAATTGAACCAAAAAGAAAAGACCAATTGCACATAAAATCCGGAAAGTCAACCCGTTAAAATCCATGCATTCCTGAAAGACGTATGTAAATGTGGAGCGCACAAGTGCTGGAATCGTAGTTTAGTAGCTTACAAAGTAAACGAGTAAAACTATCGTGGGAAACCAAAAACCCGCCCGATTTCGCATGCAAAAAAAATAAAAATTTCGATAATATTTGCCTACAAAGTACAAATGGCTTTCAGCCAGCTACCGTACTATGCGCAAAACTCGCTTCGGGAAACAGAAATTTTTGAAAAAATATGTGAGAATTGGCGATCAATAATCCGTTCTTGGAGAAGCGCCAAATCTTATTTTGAGAAGTTTTGATATTTTTTGTTGAGTTTGATAATGAAGTTGACTTTTCACATGCTCTAAAAAGTTCGAACGTGTAGTTGTTCTACACGCTGAAATCTCTGTGTTTTGCTTACCGTTTCCCTACTTTTTCTGTACCAGTCTATCGGCATACTGCCGACTTTTTGCCGTTATATTATTAATTATTTACTAAATTATATTGAAATTGCTTCTTTTTATCCCAAACGATATTTATACATTTACACATCGTTGTGGTTTATTGCTGTCGGCACCTCGACAGTGTACTTCGAGGTTTGGAATGATATTTTTTAAAATTATTATGTGAAATTGTAACGTTGCAATGTTTCTCGTACAATTCTTTCCCCCGTATTATGCTGTTATGTCATTCTTACCCATTTTTAGATTGCTATCAACAGGCGATGCTTCTATTTACAAGGTCGTAATTCGTCAGTTGCTTGATGTTCAATACGCCCCCTATTTCGGTATGTTATTTGTAGAAGTATTTTTATTTTTCTATTGTATTCTAGTCAATAGATAGCGTTTTCAGTCAGTTAATTGTGAATTATTATATTAGACGTTTTAAATTTAAATACTTAAGACCAACATTATTTTTTTATGTAAGTGTAGTGTAGTTTAAAATATGTTTCCTAATAATTACAAGCAGTACTTCTTTATAATTGTAGTAAACAAAAACTGTAGAAATCATTGTTTATAATGTCAGCCTTATACTACACTTTTTCATGATATAATGGAAAGTTGAGTGTACAGTACCACGTCCTTGGTCAATTTTGTTGTCTTTACACATTTAACTCCCTTCTGAGGCTAGTCTCCCTTGAGCGGCACGTGGAAATTTGAAAAGTGACCAGTTTGTCGTGTACAGATTGCGCGAAGTCGATGAATGAATATTGAATGAATGAATATTGAATGAATGAATATTGAATGAATATTGAATGAATGAATATTGAATGTCCGTTGACTAAGGCTAGGCAAGGAGAACTCTTCATGTGACATGTTGCAAGATGTTCTGAACCTTAGTATAGTCTTGTTTTTGTTAGTAAAGGTTACCGATAATTGCTAGACATCAGTGCGCTACTAATTCTCCACATTGTAACACAATTTATTTCAGGTCGGTTCGCGCCTACCCTCTACCCAGTCACAAATGCAGCAACCGCCGCAACCCCCACAATCACAAAACGAGAATACTGCTAAAGAAAAGTTTGTTTTATTTGTTTGAGCTATCATCTTCATCCGTCGAAGTAGAATCCGTCGACCGAATGGACCATATCTGAACGACTGGTTTTTATGCAATATGCATGGATCTTCTCTTTTGTGTCTCTTTACTAGTCTAGTCGAACCTAACAAAAAAGGGCTGTCTGATGTAATCCAAACTATGTTAAAAGGATAAGCAGAAACTAAAGCGGTGCGAAGGGCGTAAAATGGTGCGCCAACCACCTCTGGAGGCTATTCCAAATATCCAAAATCCAAAATCCAAATGTATACGTTTGTGGCTTTGCGTGAAACATCGTCATTGCGTCCACTCGTAAACTGTTCCGGCCACCAAACTGAAAAGAACACCTCCATTTGTGTGTGGGATTTATGGTTTATTGGAGAATATAGCGGGGCTGAAGCTGGTGGTCTTATAAGTCGCTGCTTTACAGGTTGGCAAATTATGTGTACGAGTATCTCGTGCATTCTGGAGCCACGAAATCTGCCGAGAGTTTTAAAATGGAGGTCCTTGCAGTACGTTTTACCTTGATAGTTTTTGGAGACCATTATCATAACTGTCGGTAATACGAGTACCGTAGCGTGTCTTTTTGTGTAATAAGAGTACCACAAGTACCGTAACCGTGATTTTTCTTTTTGTATAGCTTTCGATAATCATTAATAATAATAATATCAATAACAATTTTTAGGATCTGTAATAGTGTTTAAGCTGAGACCTGACTGAGGCGGATGAGCTTGTTAATTATAGTTAGCTCAGCTCAATTGTTGCTTTTGTAGCTCCTGTGTTCACATCGAATTTTTTCAATCTTCACTATTTTCAGAATACACAATCATCGAAAAATCCGACTCCATGCGAAACGGGCCCCGGTTTCCTTCAAAACTGGTGGTTGTAAGTGCTTATTCGCTTTATTTTTGTCTTATCTCTATTTCCCAACTAAAATTAGTAGGTTATAAGCGACACACTGTCATTGGTTTATGAATCTACTAGTTAGTCGTTAGTCCTTATTTTGACAGTGGATTACGCAAACGTCAGTCAGGCGCTCTAGGCGCAGTGCGCCGCCTCGCTGTGCGGAACCTCATTTTTGGCGCGGCGATGTCGCCAAGCACTAACGTGCGCTGATCTTATGATGCGTAGCTAGTGTACCTGTTTATGAGAAATAATGTTTATTGAAAGAAGAACTAAGAACTACGTTACTTTTTGGACCTATTAGTGGTACCATAGTTGCTACCGTGGAGCCACTCTACGAATGTGCTAATACCTCTCTATTTAGTCATTTGGTTGTCGTTGCATGAATTCGTTTGTTGCAGAGTGTTCTGGGATCTGTATTGTGCTGCTCCAGAACGGCGTGATGCTCCGGACAATCAGTGTACGCAGGAGGCAAAGTTCTTCTACCAACATGTGAGTTTGGTATTTTAACTAATTTTTTTTTTCAAATGAATCCTAGTAACTTGGAAATGTGCTCATCCGCTGGGCCCAAATAGAATAAGGCATGCATTTTCCCAAAATTAGTGAAGAAAACGGTGAGCAATATATCGAAGCGGTCATGCATAATAGAATCTGTAATTCATTGATACCTAAAGATATGTTTCGAACGATGGAATTTCATTTAACTTTGTTGTATTTCTTTAGGAGTGTATTTATTACATGTGTTTTTTTGTCTAACATTAGGAAAATAGCAATGACGTTTGTTATAATGATAATTTCTGCAAATCAAATGAAAGAGATGGTCTTTAACCTTTTTGTATTGATAGTTATGTTTTAAGTTTGTGCAACCGAGTGACTTTCCGAACGGCGCAATGATGAACGGAATGCCACCACAAGTAAGTTTTTAATACATCCTTAGTTCTTTACGTTTTTAATTTTTGTGAGACTTTTTTTTCCACCTCTTAGCTCTTAGTCAGTAGTAAAGGGGGTGCATTGGTGTCTTTGGTATATTCGACGTTTACTTGACCTGAGCTGAGAATAGTAGAGGTTTTCGTAGTAAGAAGACTATTTGGTACACTGGTATCTTTGGTATATTCGCGCGATTCGCCGTTTACTTTACTTCAGAATAGTAGAGGTTTTCGTAGTAAGAAGACTATTTGGTACACTGGTATCTTTGGTATATTCGCGCGATTCGCCGTTTACTTTACTTCAGAATAGTAGAGGTTTTCGTAGTAAGAAGACTATTTGCTACACTGGTATCTTTGGTATATTCGCGCGATTCGCCGTTTACTTTACTTCAGAATAGTAGAGGTTTTCGTAGTAAGAAGTAAGAAGACTAGTTTTTCTTTTTGCTCGTGTAGTGTCTCCTACTATTTTTAGCCTGTGTAGCATGTCATGTTCTGCTGATCCATTGTGCGTTTTTCCCTTGTTCTTTCTTTGGTTTGTCGTTATCCGTATCCTACTCTGGTCAGTTAGTTCGGATAGGATGAACGAATATTAAACATTAAAGTACGTTTGTAGGTTGAGTATTGCATTTTTGCGTGATGTATTTTTATGTAATTGAGTAATGTGATTGATTACGATGATCATATCTTTTCAATTTGCGAGTAGTTCCCTTCTAGCCATGCGAGCAGTGATATTTAGTAATTTAGTATGTTTAAGTTAAGTTGTTTAATTTAGTATTAAATTTGCTTGTGATTAATGTTTTTTGTGAGCCTGACCCTTTTGAAGTTTTGCCATTAATTCCATTTTTTCCTGCTCAGCTCAACACCATACTCCATACTATTTAGCTTGTGTAAATAATTTTCTCATTCATTGCAAGTTCGGCAATCTTTCATTCGTTTTGTTAGAGCGAGAGCCTGGCAGTCTCTGGCCTGCCTCCTTCCTGTCTGTTTCTGCTCAATCCGCCTAGTCCCTAGTACATCCGGATTTTATGTGCTGGTTCACTCTCGGTCGTTTTATGTGCTGGTTCACTCTCGGTCGTTTTATGTGCTGGTTCACTCTCAGTCAATTCACTAGTCTTAGCACTCTTTTTCTCCCGTCCTCTCGTAGAAAGCAGTCTCGCAAATCTCGTTATCTATGTCTCTAGTCTCTAAAGATCTCCGCCCAGTGTGAACATCCGTCATCGACACTTTTTTGTGAACCATTATCCACGTGGTCGGAAGTTGGTTGATACTGAAAATATGAAATTATTGAAATTAGATCATGATGCATGATGCACCTTATTCTCCTAGTACGCTAAACGTTAGTTCTTATACAATAGCCCCTCCTGGTTTTGTTCGACGTCTTTAAGCGAGGCTGGTTATAATTCATTATTATTGTTTGTATCCCCCATCCTTTTGTTCCATAGCATCCGTGAAGTTGAAGTAGAAGAAGATGTGTTTGTCTGGTTGTAGAGACTGGATTCTCTGACTACTACAATTCTGGCTTTATGGTTAGAAGATGGTTAACAAAGCAGGAGGGGCGGTGAGAGATATAGATAGAATAGAGATGTGAGAGGTCTAGAACACTAGAGAGGGAGTGTGAGACGGGTATGCCTTTGAGGAGGCAAGAGACGCAGAGAAACCGGCACCCACAAACAAGGAGATAGGCCATCCCACCCACTACTACAATCCGCTTTAGCGCATAAGGGAGGAGGCAGGGAATGTGGGGAAGGGTTAGAGGGCAGAAACACCGGCAAGCGACTACCCCCCATCCATCCCTCTCTCATTGTCTCTCTTTCTTTTCCCCACTCCTTCCCTCATATCTTTTTCTCTCTCTCTCTCTCTTCCCGGAGTCTCGGACTGAAAGAATGCTGGAGGTGAAGAAATGAGCATACTGGGGATGATGAATAAAGATGTTTGGAGTTAGATGACAGAATGAAATAAAACAGTGATGAAGAAAGGAATGGTGGTTGTTGTTGGTTGGTTTCCACAATGAGTAAATAGTACATAGTAGTATTGAGTATGTACTGTACCCATATTATTCTAGCACTGAGTACACATTACCCACCAGTGGGTGTCTGCGTTCTTTTATGCTCGATTTTCGGGTATAAACTTTAAACATATCTTATTACTTATTTATCCAAGTGTTTCAGTTTCGATTAGGGTTTTCTGTTTTCTCTATGTTGCCTTTTCAGTTCGGCGCTGGTCCTTCTATGGGAATGCCTGGACCTGAGGGAATGATACCTGGTGAGTATATTTTGTGCATTTATATATAATCGAGAGGTGTTTGAAATAAGCTTAAAGCGAAATGCTAGCCCCTTTGGAAAATTTGCATATGATAAGCAAATCCTATGTATCCTATGCTAATTGTGTACGATCGTCCACGGCAATCGTACAAAATTAGCATAGGATACATATAGGATTTGCTTATCATATGCAAATTTTCCAAAGAGGCTAGCATTTCGCTTTAACCAACAGCACATATTGTGTGTGCTGCAATATGTATACCCGACTGAATTGAGTCGTTTTGTAGGGATTTCTGACTCGCGGTTTATGCTTATTATGAAGCTGTATGTTTCTATGCAATCATATGTCATATAACATTTGTAGGATTTGCGGGACGTTTCCCTCCCGGTCGGGGTCCTCCAGGCGGTCCGATGCCAGGTGGCTTTGGAATGTTTGCCGGCGACCCACGAATGGCCCAGAGGTTACCACCCGCAGCCATGAGGATTCCTACGTCGTTTCCTGGTTGGTGATATTTGTTTTTGTATATTATTTAAGGTTATGAGTCTGAGTCTTGCGTTTATGAAATTACCATTGTTTTGCTGGGTTTCCGGAGAGGATCACGATCTCTATTTTATTTCTGTAAATGTTAATGTCTTCTGTTGTTTCGAATTTTTTTTCAGACGATTCGCTTTTCGTGGTGATGCGCTTCCTCGAAGAGAATTGCAGGATAATGAAAATCATATTGAATTGTATGTATATTCAGGTATGCGACCGGGAGGTCCACCCCCGCCTGGTCAGCCAGGAATGCCCCCATTCGGAAGGCCACAACCGTTTATGGACTCACCTGGGGGCTCCTTCCCTCCCCCAGGCGGCATGATGCCCAATGGAGGGGTCATGTGCTCGCAGGTAGGCAATTTAGTGTCTTGTTCCGTTTGTCTTGTACTGTGGTATTTACCTACTATATTAGTTTTGTGTTTCGGAGAAGCATAGCAGAGCGAGGCGAGGCATAAATTCTGTTCTTGTTGGAGACGGTAGCACTGCGAAATTTTGCTAAATATAAACCTGCCTACTGGACTACTGGCCGTCATCTCCAGAAATGGCCTGAGCCACTTCGTGGGTAGGGGTTGCGTGTTTTACTTTACTGACCGGTTTACGCCCAACAGCACAATCTCACATTTGCATTGTTTCAGGCTCCCATGTCGATGTCTAGTCCTGGTCCCGGAGTCCCTCCTATGGGCACTCCAGGCGGGCCCCCGGCAGATCCGAATAATCCAGACTCAAGGTTTATGATGTTACCTACAAGCTCGAGTGCGATGCCGGTTAGTTTCACATCAATGTTTACTTCTGAGGGATTTGCATAGATATTGGCCTTGGAAGCTGATTGCTTTGATGATAATAGTTTGTTCGCTATTTCGCTTTTTCCGAGTCACTTCTGCGGTCATTTTCAGTTTTTATATATTTTGTGCCTTGGTTTGTTGTAGTGTATTTAATTTCCCACTGTCTCTCCCTCTTATGAGACGTGGTCTGTATTGTCTTGTATTTCGTTGTATATGTGAATACCCATCGAATGTTTATATGCATATTCTTGTGGTTAGAAACTAAATTTTCAGTTTGGTATGGGTGATCAGCAGATGCCTCATTCGGCTCAGTCTCAACCGGGATCCGGCACTCCCCAGGGAACGATGAGCAACGGAACCCCGGGGATGGCGAATAGTGTAGAGGGACAGCAGTGCCCTTCCCAGCAAATGAGCGGATTAATGAATGGGGAGGATATGAAACAGTCCCCGGTATCCACTCCGAGGGGAGTAAACGGGACGGGCACACCCCTGGGAGGACCCGGAAGTCAGGTACTGTATCTATAAATTTCTGCATTACTTAGCTGTGGTGCCTCTTTAAAGCGAGGGAGCTCTTGGTTTTGAAGCGTACGGGTGCGATGGGTAACTGTTTTTGCACATTTCGGTCTTTCCGACATAGAGGGAACGCAGTTTGCTTTGTATACATGATGATACAGTTGGCCAACATAGGTTTCACCGCCAGGCAGTATACTGAATGCTGCTTTAGGGAATGTATTTTAAAGGGTCAGGCCCACCGTTTTGAACCCATATTTATTATTTGTTCATAATTTTTGTAAAGGGTGTTTATTATAAAATATACACACTGAGTTTGAGCTGGCTTTACCATCACGAAGCTTTTCACGTTCGCTTTCCTTACAGAGTATACAGTATGGGAAAGCAATTGCACCCTTATTTCCTTGTTGTGCGTGTCCCGAGGGTAGCCGACTGTATAGCCAGGCTCATAGGGACAGAAAAAAGAGCGATTTGCCCCCGGGACACGCACAATAAGGAAATAAGGGTGCAATTGCTTTTCCATACTGTATACTCTGTAAGGAAAACTGACGTGAAAAGCTTTGCAATGGTGAAGCCAGTTCAAACACAGTGTGTATATTTTATAACAAACACCCTTTACAAAAATTATGAACAAATAATAAATATAGGTTTATATCGGTGGGCCTGACCCTTTAAGATAATTGAATTTCTTTTGGCTTGACTCATACTGGTTCGTATGTTTATGCAACGTTATCATGTATCGATGTATCATATTCCAGGCCCCGGGATCAGTGCAATCTCAGGGAGCTGGGGGAGGAAACCCGGAGGGCGGACAGGCTCAGGGTGCAGATGGACAACCCATCCCACAGGAACCAGCACATACGGTAGGTATTTGAGATTTGAGGCAGAGTAAGGTTCTAAGGACTTTTTTTTTTAATTCATTTGTTTTATATTTTGCTTCTGAATTTCACCTTTACATTTCGAGTATTTTTTTCTTTGTTGGAGTTGAAATGAGTTGCATGGGTTTGTAATTTAGTTCGCCATAATTGTGAAACTCAGATTTTCCATTTCATGCACTGGCCAAATATTTGATTTGGTCAAGGCTGAAATTGATCAAACGATCAACATTTTGTGATTTACAATCTGTGTATTTGTTCAGGAGGAGCAGATGAGCGAGATAACGAAGATTAAGCAAAGTATACTGGCCGACGTGCAGGCATTTGGCACATCACAGCATTCTGTAGGGGATATGGACGCACAGTTCTCATGAGTTATACTTTGGTGAACGGATTTTTATTTTTATTATTATTTATTCTTTAAATATATCTTTCTTCTTTACAAACGATTCCCGAAGACATCCTAACGACACATTTCTTTGTCAAGGAAAGTACTTTGATAAGAAAACGCTGACGATGTATTGAATAAGAAAGGCCCTGAAGGAAATGTGTATTAATCTTGAGCATTGCGAATCTGAGCTGAGGTAATAATTTATTCATATTTATTTTCTTGAATATAAGAGCACAAATCAATCTCCTCGTCATGCATATTATTATTATTTTTTAGATATTTTCTATTGTGTAATTTAATAATTAGTTTCATATCATTATCCCTAGTTTTCGACTTTTATGGATTTTGTGATTGTGTTGTGTTTTGCGGAACGTGGTGACAGTGACATTTTTGAGCTTGCGAATATTAACGATTTTTTCGAAAACACTAAAAATTCGACAGTCACTCACGTGTCCTAATTCTGTCGCTGGGCGTCGGAAGTTTTATATTTTGACTTGATTCAGAGTGTGTAATTGTGTTTTACGTTGGTGTACCACGAATCATCACTTGTAAGCCGTTTTGCGATATTGCCTACTTTTTATTGTGTAATTTTATCTATGTTTTATTGAATTTATAATTGTCGGTATTATTAATATTTCCAAACGCCACGCGTTAGCGTGTGTGATGAGTATGATCGCTCGTAATTTATTGATTCTATTAATCAGATTTTATTGAAGTGGACGCAGATTTTAACGTAATTTTCTCTCTCTCTCTCTCTCTGACTTGGTGTTATTTTGTTGTACATATGTATGAGAGAGTGCTGTAATGAGTTTTTGATGGACATACCCTTATTTGTGCATCTTTTTTGTCTAATTCTGGTTTTTTTGCATAGTACATCACTGTTGAGAACGAAACGTGGGATACTTTAGGTAGTTTTCATCTCTAAGACCAGTTAATTCTCTCATTGCCTTTGTTTCCATGTTCAACGATCGATGAGTGCTATATTTTCAATTATCGTAATTTATTAACTCAATTATGACTCTCCTTTAGCTAGACGAAATGTCCTCTCACTCGGTGTTACATTTGTGCTTTTCTTAAAGCGAAATGCCAGCTCCTTTGGAAAATTTGCATATGATAAGCAAATCCTATGTATGCTATGCTAATTTTGCGCGATCGTCCACGGCTATCGCGCAAAATTAGCATAGGATACATAGGATTTGCTTATCATATGCAAATTTTCCAAAGGAGTTGGCATTTCGCTTTAAGTTATTTCCATTTCCCCCTTAAAATGTATGCGCCTTCCACTAAATTCGATTGCCAAACATAATGCCTATTAGCTATAGTTGTCAAACTCGTCTCGTCGTTTGTTAGAAATGCCTATGTCAGATTCCCTCTTTGTTTCGATTTTGATCTATTTATTTGACTCGTTTGCCCTGTTTACTTCAGTTGTTCCAATTTCAAAATTAACCACCTAAAAGTTCTTGTGCAAATCCAGATTTTCATTTTATTTCTTGTTTATATGGAGAAACATTGTTATCTTACTGATTCCCACAATAATATTTCACCTTGATTCGACTTACAGAGAATGATAATATTTTATTTATATTATATTATGTTTTTTTTGTGGAATATGTGTGGCGCCATGATTGTATCTCAAAGAGGGAATAGTTTAATTAAAGTGGAAGTTTATGGCGTCACCTATATTTTACTTTTATTTTGTGTAACTGAGTGTGGTTGAGTCAGCATTTAGGCATTGTAACCACAACTACCTGGACATTTCACTTCGTTTTGTTGGCTTATAGAGTTTGTACCCTTTGAAAGATACCCTGACTAACACCAATTTTGATCCCACCAATGTTGTGTTTCATTTGATGTCTATGAATATTGTTGTTTTGATAAATAATAATTATGTGGTTTGTTTTTGGTTTCTTTGCGGAAGGACGGACACGTTTAAAGACGTAAATGTTACTGGAGTTTGTGCTGATGTTCGAAGATTTTTGACATTGAACCGGAGTGGTTTTAATAGTTTTCTAATCTAGATTCAATCAATAATGCATTTTGGAGGCGACACAAAGCTATTGCCACGTCTAAAGACGGTGAGTATCTCAAATATTGTATTATAGAAGTATAGTTGTTTAGTCGCTTGTTGTGAGGTATTGACCGTTGTTTTTATAGGATTCCCCAGGTAATAGAACAGTCTAACCAAATCGAAATCCTTCTTTTCAGTACATGCAAAACTACCCGAAGGATCATTATGAACCAGAATCTGTGGCCTATGAGATGATCAACAAATATCAGTGAGCTTTATTTTTTTAATAGTGGTGTATAACTTGGAATGGAAAAAAAACGTGGTAGCAAGGTGATTCTAACCTTCCACGGTGGACATATGGACATTTTTAGAAGCATTATGGTCCGTGTCCACTTACCATAACCCCTTAACGGCGAACTCTGCTGTTTATCCTCCTTTTAGTTTTCTTGTTTCAGTGAGTATTCTCGGAAGAAGTTCAAACCGTTTGTGAAGATGATTGCCGAAGCATTGGATGTGATGGGACTGGGCGAAGATGATGAACCAGAACAGGAGACGGAGCAAGATGACGACGTGGAGATAGTGGAGGAAGTGAGGACACCCAGAGATAGCCAGAAGAGGAAGCGAAAGTTGGAGTGGGTTTTGAACTTGTTCGAATTAGGGCTACAGTATACCTAGAAGCTAGAAAGTATCAATTTTTGTCTGTAAAACGATCGCATTCGGAAAACTTGACACTAGGAGAAGAAAGGAAAGGAAAGGAATTAAAGCGAAACACCGGCCGGTTTTTGAAACAACATCGTGGACAATTGAATTCTTACGTATTTATGCTAAGTTACTCGATTTTAGCTCGATTTTATGCTCTAATTTATGTTCATTTGCATAAGCTACATAAGAATGCTGTTGTATTCGATTTGTTTCAAAAACCGACCGGTATTTCGCTTTAAGTATAACTTGCGTTTAGAGCGACTCCGAAGACATCGACGCCTGCCAAAGAAATTGTGATAGACAGTGATGTAGAGGACCCAGATATGGAAAAATATGTGGAATATAAGGTGTAGTTTGAATTTTTTGGTAGATTCTAGTACAATATAATTCTGTAGAATGTAGAATCTTATCTGGAATAATCTAATTGGTCTAATTAGACTAATACAGTCTTATTCTGGTAACCGATTCACACAATTTGCTGGCGTGCCATTACTTGAGTGTATATTTTATGTGGACTTTTAGGATACAAACCGAGCGAATAAGTCACTAACGAATTTGTACGCGAGCAATAATAATACGCCAAGTTCCACACCGGCACAAAGAAAAGCTGGTGAGTTCCTTTAATGCATATTTGCAATTAGGATGAAAAACCGTTTCAGTCTTGTCTCTTGTCCTGATCGTGAAGTGGTTGGTTCGCTGGGCGCTGGGCTTAACGTATTTCAGTCCTCACGTAATGTGTATCCTTTATTAATAATAAATAATGAATAAACTGTTGGTCTTTTAGAAAACACTCCGAAGACTCCGACAACCACTTCAAAGAAACGAAAGCCATCGGGTCCGGTGTCCGCTAGTCAGATGGGCAGACCGAAAAGTTGGTTACCTTTATGTTTCAAACTTTTTATTTAGGATTGTGGTTCCGTTCCCATGGTTTATTTGTGGAAAAGAGCCCGCACGAAAGATTAAAGCTGCTTTGTTTCCAGCCGCCAAAGCACAATTCGAGATCGAACCCCGCATGTCCGACTATACATTTGAACATCTTGGAGGTTGCAACCGACAGTTTTTGGTTCGTTACCTTTCTTTGTATTTTCATCATATGTTTTCGATGATACACGGTTGCAGTAAATAAACCAGCTTGTTGTATCACATAACTCTGTTCATAGCTCTCTAAATTTTTTCACTCTAAACTTTACTTTTAGGAAGTATGTCGTTTGGCGATGCATATGCGTCGTCCAAAAACGTATAAATTATTGGGAATCGAACCGCCGAAAGGGTTCCTGGTCCATGGACCACCGGGATGCGGAAAGACCATGTTCGCACAGGTGTGTAGTATGAACCTATTGGGGGGGGGGGGGGGGGGGGGTTTCACGAGTAAATGTCGCAATGATACTTTGGTTTAAGAGTAAGTGATTTTTACGGTGTATACATCACAGTAACGTTAATTTCGTGGATATATTTATGGATATAGTTTTGTACTGGTATTGGGCAATGTTATGTTTGCAATGCGTCCTTATAGTTTGTTAGCGCTGAGCGTATCTTAGTGTATAGTGTGGATATCACATGTAATTTCTCAATTTTCAGGCTGTCGCCGGTCAATTTGAATTGCCGCTTCTGCAACTCGCGGCCACAGAACTTGTGTCTGGAGTGAGTGGAGAAACGGAAGAGAAAATTCGACAATTATTCGAAACGGCTAAGAAGAACTCACCCTGTGTCCTTGTAGGTTTTAGTTGAACATTAGGTGCACAGGCACGGAATGTAAGTTCCTACCTGTGTTTTGCGTATAAAGTGGTAGTGCAAAACAGGGAATTTTTGTTGCCTAAAGTGTCCTGTTGACATGAAGTGTTGAGTAATGATCCTTGTGCTAAACTGCCTTTTGGACTGTGCTAGGATGATATTTGGATTTGAGTTTGGGTTTAGTTTTAGTTTGATAAGTTAGGTTTTAAGATATTTGGTCTCGTTTTGTTTCAGATCCTAGACGATATCGATGCAATCGCACCTCGTCGAGAGACAGCCACCAGAGAAATGGAGAGGAGAGTTGTCAGTCAGCTGAGCAATTCACTAGATGGTTAGTTTTGATTATGAGAATTTTGTAGAAGATACTTTGTGCTCGGTGCTCTTTTCATCCTTTGTCATATCAGAATTTGCTCCCTTAGTAATTTCACTTTACTAAAGTGAATCGGATGAATTGACTGTATTAGGAAGGAAACATCGACGAATTGACTGTATGAGAGGGAACAACTCTTTATACAGTATGCGTCGTGTTCGATACTCTTTCCATCCTATATCAGAATTAGGTACCTTGTTGCACTTTACTAAAGCGCATCTGATGAATTGACTGTATTAGGAAGGAAACATAATATTGATGTTCAGAGTTGTTCTCCCCACAAAGGGACAAGCCTCTAGCTGAGAGAATAGAATTTGGAGATGATGGTGAAGTGCGCTTGAAACCAGAGGAAGCTGGGGATGGTGGGGGTTTTTGTGCAGTTTTATCATTTTATTATTGGTCTTCATTATACATTTCGTGATATGTCACTGTGATGTAAGGTATGTTGCTTAGTTGTTATTAGTATTAATTTGATTGTTTCTTCTTTTTATTAATTTATATGAATGAAGTTGACCCCTTTTTAGAAGAGCCCCTTGTACTTGTTATTGGAACTACTTCCCGTCCTGATGCAGTCGATGGAGGCTTGAGGCGAGCTGGTAAGTTGGTTTCATTTTTCACTTTTACATTTGTGCGGTGTTTAAGGGGTACGGTAAGGGTTTAAGGGTTATGGTGAGTAAATAAATATTTCCGCTGTTTTATTAAAAATTTAAGCTTGCATGTCGCTTTTTCTTTTCAGGACGATTTGATTGCGAGATTTCCCTGGGAATCCCCGATGAAGATGCGAGGGAAAAGATCCTCACAACAATTTGCAAGTGAGCAGTTTGTTCGTTTCCTGTCCGGTGGACTTTCTTTAATTATTGCTTATCTCGACCAAAGTTTTAGCTATAACTCGATGAGGCTCTGTTTTTAGTTTTGGTTTTGGTTGTTTCCCTATCAGACAGATCGCCAACCACTTCAGAATCTAGATTTGTACGCAGAGTGAAACATGTCGATAATACCCGAGAAAAATTGCTGTCCACTAACACTAAGCTAATCAGAAATCAGACCTTCTATGCGTTTTTTGTTCAGGTTGCCAGTGGACGCTGAAGTGAACATGCGAATAGTCGCTCGATGGACCCCTGGATATGTGGGTGCCGATTTGAATGCCCTTGTTAGAGAAGCTGGCAAATGCGCTGTTAACAGGTTCGGTGTTCTTTTATGTAAGAGTATCTTCTCTGATGGATTCGTCTCATGTGAACTTTGAAAGGGGTGGTGTCTCATTGAATAATGGATCTAGAATTCAAGAAAATTATTATGTCCTTATTTCGTGGTTGGATGTTGGAGTAATATTGTCCCTTCAGGATTTTCGACACAATGGTTAGCCGCGATCCGGAAGAACGGCAGATGACAAATGCACAGGCGAAGGAAGAACTGGAAAAGGTATGATTACAGGTTCAGCTGTGGCCACCATTCTTTTAGATTTAACTATCCTGACCTGCAGGAAACCCCACCACGAACGAAAGTACCTTTGGAAGATATAGTGAAAACCCCTAAATAACTACTTCAAATATTGCCTTTATGAAAGTAATTGCCCCGTGCGGTTAGGTTCTGGCCTGGTTGACCTCTGAAGACGATCCATTAAATAACTACTTCAAATATTGCCTTTATGAAAGTAATTGGCCGTGCTGTTAGGTTCTGGCCTGGTTGACCTCTGAAGACGATCCATCAACAATTGAAGCACTTGGAGGATTCCACGTTACGATGAATGATTTTGAGAGGTACTATTTATAACTTTTTAGTTTTCTTTCCTTTATTAACACTTTCTATTGTATTTGCATAAGTGAATATGTGTTCAGAGCTTTGGAGAACGTGCAACCGTCTGCTAAGCGAGAAGGTTTCGCTACAGTACCCGATGTGACGTGGAACGATATCGGAGCACTGAAGGACGTGAGGCACGAACTCGAGTGGAATATTCTGGTAAGTGACAATGGATTCTACAATTCTGTTGAAATTGCAACTTTACTAGGATTGCTTGTTTATCTCAGGGCCCTCAGGGGAGTGATCCTCCATAAACAGCCTTCTTCATTTACGCACGACATTTTTATGAGTTTAAGTCCCGCGCCGAGTATTTAGCTGGTTATAACACTGTGTATATGTGGTCGGTGAAACATAATGTTTCACTGATAATATGTTTGGGTATTTTTGCATTTTTGTAACATTCTCGCGTCTCTGCCGTCTTGATAAACCCCCTCAAACTCAAATAAGAATATGTTGTGCTACTGACTTCTTGTTCTTTTTTACCTGTTCTTCGTATTGTTTATATTTATTATTTTTCCATTGCGCATTTGGTTGGACTCGAATTTCTTACATCGTGCATTCTCTACAATTAGTTTAACAGGGTTATAGAACTATATTCGTAATTAGGCTTGACTAACTTATGCTTAGTTTGGGAACTGTCTAGTTTATTTCGGTATGGTTTACCTATCAGATTGCGCATTATTTAGCCTCATCATTGGCTTGACCCTGTTTGCTTTTATATCTACCTCCGTGGTTCTCCTCATTGTGCACTCTTTGTTTTCGGTTCTCTCAGATTCTATCTACGTCTGGGTTGTTGCATTCTCTCTGCCTCTCTCTCTCCCTCTCCCTCTCTCTCTCTCCCTCTCGCCCCTTCTCTCGGCGTCTGTTTCTCTGGATGTTGCTCAATATGTCGGCTGTCTGACTTTGTCTGCCTCTCTTCTCTAATCCTCCGGCCCTGATGATGCGCGAACAACCGGCACGCACCCCCAAACGTGTTGTGGGTGAGCCGGGAGGGAAGGCGGGTCATATTTGATTCCCGGGGGATTGTCCTCCTCACAAGTAGACTACAAACTACAGCTGATGACCCCCTCTAAGAAATCCCCCGGCCACGCCCCTTTCCCCGAAGCACCCACACGTCGTCATCTTTGTCTCCTCGTTTCTGAAGAGATTATTGGGGGACTGACCGGAAATTGGGAATCCCAGAGATGGGGGAAATGGGTAATTCCCAGCTGATGACCGTGGGAAAGCGTGGGCTCCCAAATAGCCAAAATCATGCGTACATGCCATTGATAGAATAAATACTGTAGAAATGACAGGACTGTGACGAACTTTTTGTTGTATTCTATCCTACGGACAGCCACTAGGGGGAAGATAGCCCTTCTGAACATCCAGGGAATATAATTATAATTTACTTGTTAACCTTATCAAGTTCATGTAACTTGTAACTTCACCACATCCTGAGTTAATTATAAGAAAACGTTAACGTTAACAAATACGGCTTTATGCAGCTAATATATTTTGTGCGAAGGATATGTAATGAACTTGTCATCTTGTTACTCATCATTTATTTATTTTATTTTACAGTACCCAGTGAAGCGACCCGAAGATTTCGCTCTTCTGGGAATCAGCAGCAAACCTCAGGGTAAGTGAGAAAGTAACCTAATTTATGCACGCCATTACCAGGTGGTCCATGAATATTGTATTAATCATTAACCGTGTCCACGTGGGATACTCAGGAATACTAAAGGCGATAGATTCAGATTCCTAATTTTAAAAATTGAAAATTTTGTCGAATATGCAACTTCCTTACTTCCTCTTTTAAGGTGGTCTGTGTTAGAGAGAAAAACTACTATTTTTGGAATTCCATCATATTTTTTCGGGTAAATTTGTCTCCACACGGGTGTACTGTACTTTATTTAGGTATCCTTCTGTGTGGTCCTCCCGGTTGCGGTAAGACTCTGCTAGCAAAGGCTGTTGCTAATGAAACCGGAATGAACTTTATCTCAGTCAAAGGTCCAGAATTACTCAATATGGTGAGTTATGTTTTGTTAGCTTGGACTCGGTTGGGTCGTGATTCGTAGTCGTATTCTAATAGGCGAATAGGACTCGCTCGGATGCTTGTTTCAATCTGTCCCCCTATGTTTGTGTCCATATTCACTTACATATCTTATCAATGGAAATGAAGTTTATATCTTCTTTTCCTTTTCAACGGAGCATTCATTCATTCCCCTCTTTGCAGTATGTGGGAGAAAGTGAGAGGGCCGTGCGTACTGTATTCCAAAGGGCTCGCGACTCCTCGCCCTGTGTCATCTTCTTTGATGAAATTGATGCTCTCTGCCCGAAAAGAAGTCATTCAGAAGTTGGTTGTTTTTATAGTTTTTATATCTACTCAATAGTTCTCCTTTGGCATTTTTTTTTATCTAGATAGAGTGTTCGGTTCAGATCGTGTGAGCATAGATTCAAATTTCTTTTTGTTTATTGTTTGTTAATAGTCATCTTGTAGTATCTATGCTATAATGTATACGAAGCTTACAAATATGTTGTCTAAGTACTCTAATATTCCAGTGTGGTTGGGCCTAGTACCAGAAAAGAACGGGTCGTGAGTAAATTTTGTTTCTAGTCGTCGGGTAGTGGTCGTTTGGTGAATCAACTTCTCACTGAAATGGATGGAGTCGAAGCGAGGAAGCAGGTCTTCTTGATCGGAGCAACGAATAGACCTGGTCAGTGGGATTGTTATTTCTACTAATATGTAATGTTTCATCTACGATGTATTATAGCGTAAGTTACCTTGTCAGTATGTCAGTCAGTAGTGTGAGTTCCTTACCGCATCGATACTGTATATACATTTTCGAATCCTGGTCACTAAGTTAACCTTACGCCAGTGTTAGAAGAATTAATTTTGTGAAAAGCAGTTGGAATACTGTAGCGTATTTCTCTTTTTTATAGAATTGATACGTAAGAACATGTATCATTTCTACCATTCACTTCAATTCTATATACTTCAGACATCGTCGATCCGGCTATTCTACGTCCAGGCCGATTGGATAAAATCCTCTTTGTCGATTTCCCCAATGAAACTGATCGGGCGGATATTCTGCGAAAGAGCACAAAGGTTGGCATTGAATGATTGTTTATTGATTATCTTTACCTACAGTATTGTGATCGTTATCTAATTACGTCTTGCGGGAAAAACCCATCTCCAGCTCATTTCTTTTTTGCAAATGCCAAAAGATGATTTGTCAAAAGTTGACTTCATTTTTCTTGCAGAATGGTACCCGACCTCGTCTCGGTGCTTCTGTTGACTTGAGTGAATTGGCCCGGAACGATTCGTTGGAAGGTTTTACGGGTGCTGATCTGGCCGCTTTGGTACATGAGGCTTCGATTATTGCTCTCAAGGAGAGACTGTTTGACGATAAAAATGGTGGGAGTTTGTAATTGACAATGTAAATTGCTTGTCAAAGGCTTACTTGATAAGACACCCACCGGAGTGGGTCGATGTGTATTTGGTTTGTTAAAGCGATATAACCGCTTGAAACTTATGTATTGGACAACACTTCTGTGGAATTCGTTGCCATGTCTGGATGTCACCTCCTTTGAGATATGTTTCAGACGTTGCATATTGTGCCGTTATTTTAATGTATGTTTCCATTATTTCGACTCGGAAATAAATGTGCTATATATAGTAACCGTTGTTTCAGACGTGGAAGCCGTTGAAATGCAGCACTTTTTGTCTGCTATCGCAAAGATTCGTCCTTCGGTCACAGAAAATGACAGGAAAAGGTAAGGAGATTGTTTTTTTACGAGTTAGGTTGAGGTGTGTTCTTAGAATAAAAAAAGGCGTTCTATCTACATTTACACATGTCTTTTTTTTGGATATTATGAACTATGCACAATTCATAATATTCTGTTTTACGAACTGTTTTGTGTTTTCGTTTGGTACTTTCAATTTCCATTGTTTGATTAATTGGTCGGTAGGTAGACGATACAACTTTGAACTACAATAAAGATGTTTAGGTACATGCGTATGAAGGAGGTATACGGTACAACGGGAGGAAAAAAGGTGGCCATTGCTGCGAATACTGTAGCACCGACTGCCAGGGCGGAGGCTGGTGAAGCTATGCAGGAATAAGGGATTTTTGTGTTTCTGAATAGGATGCGTTTTGGTTTTCCATCGTTTACGCTTATTGCTGCGCGGTGTTTCGTCTTTTCGTGTAATTGTAATAGTGTAAGACACCAGAATAATAATTGCCCTATGTTAATTTGTTTGTTTGTACACTTTTAGTTTGGCATTGGGAATAACTGTTTCTTCACGAAGGTAATTGAGAGAAAGCGATTTTTAGATTTTTTTTGTTTCCGTGGTTGTTCGTATTGTTTATTCAAAAATATAGATGTGTACCTTAACGGGTTAACATAGAAAACATATAGAAACATTCTACAGAAATTCTCTGATAATTTTTACTTTTCTGTTATGTTCACGATAATGTTGTTGTTATTACTTGTTACGTTTTCAGTCCATTTGTTGTTTGTTTTATGGACAATAAAGTTGTTATTTTGTTTATATTCGGTCTTATTTTGGGTTGTGTGGTAAACTTCGTGTGATTTATGGAATTGACCTTTATTTGAAAGTGCAACATGGAGGCTAGACGTCTGACGTAGAAGATTTATAAATTTACGCTGTTTTTCGTCTGATAATTTGCCGTAATTGGAGTGTTTTAGTTGATAATTGTCTTGAAGATGACAGTAGTATGCAGTCAAAATGCGCAACAACAAAAAAAACACGAAACTGGCGTTTCCATTGCCATTTGCCACGCCAGGGGAGCAAGTAAGGCGTTTGCTATGGAAAAGGTGAATTTTGAAATTCATTTTCTTTAAGCTGGGAAACTTTTGCCAACATTTGTTGTTGTTTCCTTAATAGGGACACGCATTCTATTAACACAGTTTAACTTCAAAAAGGGTTAACATATTCCCTTTAAATCGGTTTGCACACAAAGAAAATTATCAAATCTGCTGGTATTGCAACGATTCTGCGTGGGAATATTTCAACATTTGGGAGAAAAGTAAAATCACGAGTTTCAATTCCGATGGTCAACATGGACATTTACATAGAATTCAACTTTATAGGGGGATGAGTCATTCGATTTCAATTCAAACAAAGTTTACCTAACGGGTCGCAAACGATCGTGCTTGACGTGATATAAAAGGGAAAGAACTCTCAGAAGTGATGTCAAACGACAAAATGAAACTTCTCATCTTTATACTTGTAACTCTATATTTTGTATGTGCTGAAGCGCAGACTTGGGCAGGTTTGTGATTTTTCGCAAGTTAGTCTTTGCTTGAACGCGAAACTTTGGACGGTAAGCGGCCTGCAAAAAAACGAGTACGGCGATCTTCAACTTTTGTGTATTTGTGTTCGCCGGGCCCACACCAGGCGCACCAGCCGCCAACCTTTTCTGTAGGCGGACCACCATTATCGGGCCCAGTGTAGGCCGCGCACCGGCCAAGTTTCCTCAGTGTTACGATCGCCTGTTTTTGATTTTTTGATGATCCACGAGCAGCTAGTTGTCCAGATCGTGGGAGCAAACACATTGGTCTTATATATTCACTTCAAATTGTTCGTTAGATCAGTGAAGTAATTTATTCTCGTTAGCTAATTCCAAACTGACTGATGCTCAATCACCGATTTTTAACATGGGGAGCAGAGATCACAAGAAATGGGGACCCTACGAGGATAAAGAGAACAAGGAGAAGAAAATTTCACGAGGTTTATTCCTATTTATGTTAATATTTATCTCTTAATGGGGTATGCAAGTATGCCGAAAAATTTGTCTTCGAAAAATGAGTCTTGGAATGATTTTATAATTACTCATGTTGTATATTCAATACTTAGTTCCAAACTACGGTAATTCGTGTACATACTTGCAAGGAATTGCTGCATACTTGCAAACCCTAGTATATTCAGCATAATGTGTACTGCCGATCATGCAGCTTCAGCTTCAATCCACTCTAGGTCTAGGTAACAAAATGGAGAGTGATAAAAGATAAACAATATCCACCAATTATTTCAGATGTAAGGCAGCCGAAAATCCTGTATGCACCCAATAAATCGCCCTACTTTTAAAAAGTGGACATTTTCGGACAAATACTAATAAAACCTTTTCTTAGGTATTGGTGCATGCTCAGCATGCTTGTTCAGTGACAATCTTTTATTGTTAAAAATCACAGTGCTAGTGAGACTTTGAAATTAGCACTTTTCACCCTTGTAACACTTGCTTGAAATCTTTATTATAGTCTCGGAAAAAAAAACTAAAAACCGAACTATACCATCTAAAAACAACTCGCAGGGACTAATACACAATAAAATACAAATAAATGCTCTCGGTTTACTTTTCTAAATTATGAATTAGTGCATATTTCAGAATCAGTATTCTATGTATATTCTATCAATAAGAAGCGAAGCTTTAGAAGCAAAATATATATCTTCCATATTGCATTAAATGGAAAGCAAAATAATTAGGCACATAAAAACCCTTACAATAAAACAAATGCTAACACCCTGTAGTATCATAGAATTATAGAAATCTCACGCCTACAAAGATTCAAGTAAACAAATCAAATAACAACAAAAGTAGAAACAAATCCTATAAAATTTGCAGATAATATATAACAGAAGCTGTACCTAAATTGTATATGTTAGGGTTTGATATGGAATAAAACACGAAAAAACCTTTCGTGATTATCAAATAATTTATTTTTGTAATTATCTTGAAATGCGTTTACGTATGGCATGGCATGCAGTGCATAAAAAATAGTACATATGTATAAGTACAGAAACAGAAAAATAAAGACTACGGTAAAAGATGTGCGCATAAACAAAGCTAATTAGTATAAGTATAGACGACTGTAAGATTGTGTGGTGTAATATTTCACACTGCAGTGTCGAAGGCGGGACGGATCCTCATCCGTAAGCGGCAAGCGGCTTCTGAAACAGAGAAACATCCACTATAGGGTTTAGCTTATAGTCAAAATCAAATGCATACCAAAAAGTGAACACCGTCGCATCATGACACAAGCACGAACGTGAAACACAGAGAAAGGGCAGACTATACACACTACAACTCACGTTCGCAACTGACAATCATTTCTCAAGCTAAGAATACGAGACTGCGCGCAGTCGCCGCGAGAGCTGGGCGGCAAACCCCCTTGAAATGTGAAGGAGGTGCGACAGGGAAGCGCGACAGACGCACATAATTACAGCTGGCGCACTATTGGCGAACTTGACTTGCAGTAGCCGCTGGAACTGACATTGTACAACTTTTTTTTCGCAGTCTGGCGCACCAAAATTTCTTTTCTCGCGCCGACTGTACTAAGTTTCATTAGTGTGTGCTACTCAACACGAGCTTTCAATCTACAATCACAACAAAAACCGAGCATTTGCGCAAGATAGCTTACATTCACTTATAATACGGTAGTCGTCCTGAAAGTACATAATCTGCCTTTTACTAATAATAGTATAACTTTGAAACAAACAGGCGAACACTTACCTTATTGCGAATTCCGTTTTGAACGAGAAGTGCGTCAAAGGTCTCCCGTACTGCCTGACGCGTCTTTTCAGTGACCGTTTTGTTCAGAAACACAGCCACCGACATTATGGTTGGGTCAAGCGGAGATCGCATGGCAACCTAATGAAAACAATGAATAAGTACAAACTTTAGCAAACTCCTCAGAAATGATTCGTCACTTGGAATGTGAGAGAGAGGGGGAGAGAAAGACAGAAAGAACCAGGAAACGGACAGGATCAGAGTAGAACCCGAAACGATGAAGTTTAAAGTGGTACGTCACGTAGCTTTGAAACATCGCCCTACCTCATCGTATTCAATTGTGTGTGCCGTGACCTCATCTGTCGGTACTTTGTTGTCGTATACGAGAACTTCACCAACTGGATGTCTTTTTCCGTCGAGACCACGGTTCAGAGTTCGAGTCTGAAGGAAGAAGGAATTGATCATTTCATACCTAAGACACTTTAAAGGGATGGGCCCACGAGAAAAAAGTTTTCCTCAATTTACTTGCACAGAATGTCCGTGGACGGATATAAACCGTGAAAAACGTAGTTTGACGTTGCTGACTACGGTGCCTGGCCGAACTATTTGCCGGGGAATAACTTCGTGAGTGTGCAAGCAAAGAAATGCGCTTTTCACAGTAACATTTCTGAAATTCCGGACATTCTGTGCAAGTAAATTGAGGAAAGCTTTTTCTCGCGGGCCCCTCCCTTTAAGACAACAAGAACATTTCGTCTTATTTTTTCCTTTTTGCCTCCTCTAGTTTAATTTTAGGATGAATGAACATTATCCTAACATATAAGCTTAGATCGGGGGTTGATTGTGAGTAAGAAAATGAAATCGTCCAAATAACACTACTGATAACTCACCAAAACGATGATGTGCTCATCGGGGAACATCTTGTTCAGCTCACTTTCAATGAGATTGCGGATATACTTCTGAAGGAAAAAAATATTATTTACAATTAGCTTAAAGAGAATAAGGACATGGCACATTGAACATCTTGCATCTTACTTTGTTACGGATTTGTTATCAGCAGCGCAAAACATACATTAGCAATGCAGTGCTGAAAGGAGGGGGAAAGGTGCACTACCAGTTGGCGCATCCGTGGCGCATCTGCCGCGTAGAACCCAAAGGGTTGGCCACAGGTGTGCCAACCGGAAAATTGTACACGTTTGGTGATGTCGCATCCTGCGCACCATATGCGGGCCATGCCTATGCCCTGACGTTGCGAAACTTTCTTTCCGCGGCGACTGCTCAAAGTTTCATCGGCGTTCGACAGTCTACTATTCACATTCACGTCAGTAGAATGCATCGCGACTAGTTTAGAATTATTCAGGTTAGACATATAAACTATAAACATGAACCAAATCCGTGTTATTAACAGAAAAGCAACAGGAAAGAGGACAGAACGATAACGCGGTAAACAACTGGAGTGTTTTTAGAGCGTGCAACTTTATAATTTTACAAAAGGACAAAATGTTAGTAATAAGTAAAAGCACAGTGCAAATGCGGACCTTGTATGAACTGGACAATGCATCCAACATTCGACCCTCCACCACCACCTAAAAGCTTCAAAAGTGAGTTGTTTATTATGATTTAGACCTGTATTAGACCTGTGCACATCACGTTTAAAACCAGTACTGAATAGCATATCCAGATCGAGTGCAGACTGTGCAAATTTTGTATTCATCCGCACGTCCTTACTGTAGTGTGTATTATACAAACTTATAATAAAATCAATGAGTGACTGTAATATACACCCACCCGCACATATAAAGTACATAAGTGTAAATTAATTATAAGGATCTGTTTCGTCTAACAAACAGTTCAGTTGCCACCTTCATACGATGTACGCTTTCTTATTTCCATATTCAATGAGTGTAATAAAAATACCAGTGCTACCTTCCCAAAGTGCTACCAGCGAACACCCAATACGTATAAAGAGTAGGTTATTTAGGTAAGTAATCTACGTCAAATTATCAACGCATACAGGTTGTATTTTGCTGGGCGAAAAGTCGGCTCGGTCCACTGCTTTTGGAATGTTTCGATTATTGATCGACTCGAGAATACTGCGCGCCTTCTGCATGTCAACGTGGTCGACTGTCGAGTTTTCGATCTAAAATATTAGTTGATGACACTAAAATTTGGAATAGGGATGGTTTCAACATCACATGTGCACAGTAAATTATATAATCTTGATAATATAGACCCCGAATTCCCAGAAACTTTATCGGTGGGCGGTGAGCAGGCCGCGCATCCCATTAACTACCTCGCACCCATCTCTTTCCCGACACAAAAGTGGTCGGCCCGTGGTGCGCCACAGGTGTGCGAAAAAATGTACCAAATTCCCCATTGGGCACCTGTGGCACCTACGGCACAAGCCGAGTTAGTTGGCGGCCACTTCTGGGCGCACACCCTTTTACTGTTATTTAGTAGGTTAACACACACAAAATGCCCTACGAACACCGTACCATTTGTAGGATACTATCGTCGGTCTTAATGTATGCAGTCATATCGTCAATCGACTCGGAAAGCGAATATTTCTTGTTGTTTTCTCCAGTGAATACCAAATGTCTATCGGCAAGGAGCACAGCACGCACAAGACTGAAAATATGATTTGTTACTTACATTTTCAATTACGGTAATCAAAAAACTCCTCATATTATGAAATATTCAACAACGAAAACCTTGACAACATGCACAAGAGAACGAGAACCTAAGGCAATTTTTGTGCAGAACAGCGGGATTTTCTAAATAAATACATTTTGCTGGTTAAATATTCAGAAATATTTACCAAACTTACAGTCGTTCAATCGCCCTGGCCGTGTAATGTTGGAATACGGTAGCGTGTAGTACTTGCCGAGAATCACCCACGGCCATGACGTCATTGACAACCTGCAATGACGTCATTATCGAAAGGGTTACGGTACTTTGGACGGGAAATAAAGATATGTGGTTGTAAGAGGTATTTCTCAGTTTACTAATTCCTCGGCTTTGACTCTTACCTTCTTCGCGTAACAGATCCTCTTATAATTCTTGATCGGACATTTCAACACTCGAATGTTATTCTTGAGACGTGTCAGCGAGCTCTATAAGAAGACAATTATCAAAGAAAGAAAATTCGTATAAGTAGCCTTTTGTACAACATTTAAAAAGCTGAATACAAATAGAATTATCAAAGAAATAGAATTACGGCGATGCGACCAAAATCCTAGAATCCTAGACAATTTGCCATTATAAAGCATGGTTTGAGGTTTCTTCTTTCTGCTTTTCTGAGGACTGATAAAAACAAAAAAAATTCATTTTATATAATCGATAATTGGTATATTAAACATTACTACACGGGTAATGCTCATGCTCTTACTTCTCCAAAAGTGACGTTAACCTTCGTGTAGAGACTGTCTCTCAGAAGATAATCAAATTTGTCCACGTCATGCCCATCCTCATTGTTTGACACTAAATAGCCACAATTGTCAAATACATGTAACAGCAATCCTGCAGTTGTCCTATAAAATGCGAGGCTGCGCAGTCGCCGCGCAAAAGGTCCGCCACTGCGGCGCGGCGGGGCCTGCTGGGGTGCGTAGGGGGTGCCAAGGGTGCGCGAAGGCGAAGGGCGTACAATTACAGTTAGCGCATTTGTGGCGCACTTAGCATACATTGCACAGATCGGGGAACTATTCAATTAAAAAAAACCAATTGGGATAACATGATGTCGCAATCGTTGCACATTAGCCTACTTACTAACTTCTAAGCACTATTTGCATACTAGCATACTTTTCTAAACGCTCAAAACTGCACAATTACCGATATCGTATAGGAAAGCTTTGTCAATAGTTCGTCCTTTCAGTGCCCAATTGCCGGATGAATCCTGGAATAAAAACCGCTTTAAATTAAAAATTACTATAGTTAAATAGTTATAGGTCACCAGGGACCCTTTTGTCTCACTAATGACCAATGTTGAAAGTATATTTATTTATTCCCGCACGCTGTGCTTTAGTAGCTAGACGATCACGCGCGGGCGAATCGCCTTGTCCAATAAACAAGCACAAACCAACCAATTTCCTCTCAAAATGCACCAATTCCTCGATGAAAGTCAGATTCCTTTTGAAGCGTTCTCCAGTGCCCAAAAATGGTTCGAACGCAGTCTGGAATACAAATATACATGTTGGGTAAGCAACTACGCCTACGATCACCAATAAGTTAATCTTTAAGAATTTAAGAGTTTCCATAAACATCTAAATCTAGCATTATAAACTTTTAGCAAAGGGATTCAATAAAACAGATGGCTAAATAGTTTACCTTAATCTTCTCTCTACTAAAGAGTCTCTTGATGAGCAACAACGATCCAACTTCGTGCTGAAAAATATAAATAAAATAAGCAACACAAATCCACAGGTAACGTTGTTTTAGGATAACACGGGTACGTGTATGCCGTGGTAATTAAAGGGAGAACTATTAGAGGGTTTGTGAGCTGGAAGCTTCTCCCCTGTCTCCAGGTTTCCTGGGTTGGTGGAAACAATCATTGTTTCAAAGAGTACCCCAACTACTCATAAACAAATAAAGCAATTCACATACGCTCCAACGTTTCTCCGGACTTTTCTCCTGAAGAAATTCATTGTCGAACCAGTGAGAGAAAGGACCGTGGCCTGGAAAAGAAGTACATAAAGCACATAAAATAAAATTAGGCCTCCATTGATTCTAGCGAGGTTTGCTTCGGTTCGACAAATGTTCAATACGCATACGACGTTAATAGTACGGCCTGTCTTTTATTGATTGAATTATTATAGCCATTCATCCCAAACACAACTTACCAATATCATGACACAACGCCGCCAGTGACACGCACAACTTGTCCTCGGGTGTCACTCCCAGTTGAGGGTCGCTCGCTTGAATATGGTCCACCCAACGGCGGGCCAAGTGGTAGACACTGTAGGTTTAGATTTATAAGCCATGAAACTTCAGCAATTGAGTGGTTCGTGGCGCAATGGGTTTGGGTTTGCCCTGCGTTGGGATTTTAGGTGAAGCAATTTACTTCGCGCCCCAGATATCGCCAGACACCCGCCACTTTCGAGTCATCTCTTCGCGGCGCACTACCCGCGTTTTATCTGTGTATTTGGAAAGCGTTCCCGACAGAAAGCTTTGGTAAGAAGCTTCTCTCTCTATTATCTTTTATCTCTCTCTCCTCTCTCTCTCTCTCCGTCTCTCTCTCTCTCTCCGTCTCTCTCTCTCTCATGTTTCGTATCCTTCACTTACCCAAGACTGTGTGTGAATCGGCTGTGTTCAGCACATGGATAGACGAGATTAGCCACGCCGAGCTGCAAATGATACAGTTGAAAAGACATGTAAAGATATACACCTTACACAAATCATAGTCAATTTTTCAGCCTAGTTAGTCAATATAATGCAGAGATGGGGACCAATACGTTAGGCTTGTTTGTAGTTTCGAGTTCATGTTTGTAAGCAATGCAGAGATGGGGAGCTTCGATGTCATAATTTGTGAGTAGACGGATAAAATCGCACCTGTTTCAGTCGTCTCAATCTCTGAAATTCCGGACTGTCGACAATATATTCTAGCGGATGAAAGAGGGGAATCGAACCATGCACCACACAACTGATACTCCGAGGCTGAAATACGATATAATACAAGATACAGAGTACAACTGCAGTTGGCGCACAAGTGGCACTACTGTGGCGCACTTGTGGCGCACATGCAATTACACGCCCTTAACGTACACGCGACCACACAACTGATACTCCGATGCTGAAATATGATCTAATACAAGATACAGTAACACGGGTAACGTGCGATGAGAAACTTCGCGCAACAGGCACGCTAGGGTGGCCAAAGGAGTACAACTGCAGATGGCGCACGAGTGGCACTACTGTGGCGCACACGTAATCACAGGTCTTTTAACGTACACGAGATACGCTTGTTTGCAACATTTTAGTTACAGTAGAATCTGAATAATTGCAAAATGATAATTAGTCTGACCGACCGAATGTTCTGCTTCTGGGAGTGGCCATTGTTTCAGGTCCCCATTTCTCATCGTCGCTGATCTTTTCGATGTGAAAAAAGAGCCTGAAAAGGGTAATTTCAATATATTTCAAATGTTTCCCACATTTTATTAATTATACCAATTAATAATAACCAGACGCACAGATACAGTTTGAACATAAAAACGGGTGTACAGTACAATGCAAGCCACGTTCATTAATGTAGTACACTAGTACAGTATTTGGCGCTTGATGATTGGTGGTAAGTCTCTCATAACGGGTACTGTAATATTTTACAAAGAAACTACAACATCAACAGATCACGAGACGACAGGTGATCAAAAATGTAACAAAAGAGAGCTTCAGAAAAAAGTGAAAAAAAAAAATAGGCTCAAAGCAGAAAGAAGAGTCTAATTTCCAAGAAAGATATTATTTCAACAAAATTCAAGTCTTTCCTTAACGGAACGATGACTTAAAATAACAAGCCTGCGCCCAAATGAACATTTCTTCGAACAATTATCTCCGTGTAAGATCTCTACGAGTCAAAACAGAAAAAGCGAGAAATGTCACAAGTTCACTCGAAACTGGACCGAGAATGAATACTAAGACGATACTAAAACGGTACTAAATGAAGACTGAAGACATACCAAAAAAAGTAGGATCTGTGTGTGGAATGGGTCGAGTCAAACAACTATACGTCTCTAAGAAGAGTCAACGGCTAACAAACTTAACTGAAACAGGGTCACAGATACCAAAAACAAAACAAAAAAGTTCCAGCAAAGGTTATCTCACAGATCGATCTACACGAGTGAATACAACGGAAGAAAAAGCAGGACGGCTCTGATTGTGAGTTTCTGAGAAATGAGGAACCCCAGGAAAACTGAGACACTCGCGGGTCATAAGATTTCTAAGATACATTCAAAAAAGGAATCATGTTGCGCACACCGCTGGCGCACTCCCCGATTGGGTCTACCAGTCCGCAATGGCGACCCTTTTTGCGCCGCGCACCATGCCAATGCAGAATTTCCATGTTAAATGTTACGAAGTTTACGAAACATATGAGCTAAATAATAAGAGGATAAAAGCACAAAAGGAGAAAAAAACCGCATAAAATTGAAGACAATAAAAAAATGGGAAAATAAAAATAGTTTGCTTTCCATATCCTTGCACCGAGTAAACTATGCACTAAATTACGAAGTAATGTTTCGTTAATTTATATCGGTTTCTTTTTATTCGAAAATATACGGAAAGCTGATTATTTGAACTTGGTTGGAATAAAATACAAAGTCGAGAATTGAATTACATCACGAAACATTGAAGTTTATTAAAAACATTAATAAAGTGTTGATGAAGAATTATTTTTTAATTAAACGGTCGAGAGTCAAAACATAATAATCTATTTCCGCCGTTCGCTTTCTTTCAATACAACAGAAAAGGAATAAGAATATAATAGGTCCGTATCTTTATTAAAGCGAAATACCAGTCGGTTTTTGAAACACAACGAGTACACCAGCATTCTTACGCAGCTTATGCAAATGAACATAAATTAGAATAAAAAATCGAGCTATATTCGAGCAAATTAGCATAAATACGCAAGAATTCAGTTGTCCACGATTCGTTTCAAAAACCGACCGATATTTCGCTTTAAAACAACTATTTTAATAAATAATAAATTCCTTACGTTTTCCCATTTGAAGAGATTGCTGATATAAGAGAGTAAAACGCATCAGAAGAAAGATACGATTGTAATTTCATTAAATTGAAATATTTGCATAAAATTGCTTAAAGCGAAATACCAGCCTCTTTGGAAAATTTGCATATGATAAGCAAATCCTATGTATTCGATAAGCAAATCCTATGTATCCTATGCTAATTTTGTACGATCGTCCACGGCAATCGTACAAAATTATGCAAATTTTCCATAGGGGCTACCATTTCGCTTTAAGTAACTGTAACGCAACCAACTTGCTATTATGGTGTTATGTTAATTAAATTGTTTGTACGAAATAGAATTTAAAAAAATAACACGCAATTGAATAATATGTTACTGAAAAAATTATGTTAATTAAATATTAGAGCATGAATACGGTAATATGGTGTATGTCGGACAGCATATTACACTAATCACACTGTAACACCATTGATCGATGATTCTTACGAATTATTCAGAATCTAGATTTTTTAAACGAAAAATGCTTAACTTTGGTGATTACTCAACGGACTCGCTTGAAAGTAGTCTAGCATTATTTAGACCTATCTAATTAAAAGAATGCTCAATGAATCATTAAAAAGGGTAAAATGGCACATGAAAACGAACTGAAGTGCTTCTCTTTTACTCTCATGGAATCGAGTATAAACCCCTAGAATATAGGAACAAAGGGCCCCAACCCAACCAGACAGAAAGTGAGAAGGGGCGTGGGAGGGAGCTGACACTCATGGAAATCGAGGATAAATGGATAATAAAAAGAATCTGATTTAAGGAGAGGTCCATGGAAAACTGAAAGTTTCATCTCTCATGCAGGCCAGCTCAGAGAATAAAACCTTCTCAATTAGGCCGTGACGTAAAGAATTACGGTAGTTTGAATGTTTAGGTTCACATATACTCCAACTTTTATACACATCAGTCCTTTAGCCTAACACTTTAATTCAAAATATTTTTATTTTGGAAAGAAAATATTTTAAAATCACTGAAATGTCAATCAAAATGCGCCTGAGAACAATTGACAGGTTTGATTAGGCATTTGGAGAAGTTAATCATAAAAATAAAAAAGGACACAGATACACGATAAAGATTAATGATGATTCATAACTAGGGCACTTCTACTACTATTGAGTCCAATGTCACAAATTATGATCTTGCGCAACTTTTGTTGTTTGCAGTTTGCCACAGCTCAAAGAAAGAATTTCCATATCCGTTTATCACATGTCCAATATCCATAATTTGTTAAACAATATCAGTAACAGTTTAAAAAACAACAAATTAAAGACTAGCTGTTAAAGAATTTTGTGTGGAATATTTTCCCATTTGTAGACAAACCAACGGACAGAGGCCTGAACCAATTTTTATCACCTATCCCTTGCGATTGTAAATCTTGTTTTTCAGACCACGGAACACCTTAAATTTATTTAAAGATAATACGTGCGGCAATAAAAGCGCTACAGTTCAAAATGAAAAATATTGCAAAAATCAGATCAAGCTTGGACCCAGCCGGAATGTTGTGTATCACTGTTTAATAACTAGCTGACAGCTGGTACCAGTGGGAGCTAACACCCCAGCAGCCATTGATTTACACACAGGGCCCAGCTACGCCACGGTACCGCCCACTGCTACCAATGCTACCTCTGGTGCCAGGGTATCTGGCACTACCATTGTGTAAACTATTCTATACACATAAACAGCCAACCGTGCTCTATATTTGAAAAAGCCACTGGCAATGCGTATACCTACGCAACGTACTACGTCAAATACTTTTACTTTCTTTATAAACATCGGGGCTTACTTATGTTGGGCGTGCTACAGATTCGCCAAAAAGAGTCGTGTGCTGAACTTTGGAACGCGCGGCACAATTTTCAGCTACGTGATATAAAATCATATCCTACTTTCTGAGTTTTGTTTTTAATGCAACATGGGAAGTCGCCCCTATACGTATGGACATGATGAAAATACTGACAATCACAAAAGAATTGTATAAAAATTCATTCATGTATACTACAAACAACAGCACATTATGGTAGGAAAACGAACCCCGATGCAAGCTTAGGATTACTACAGTAAGTAAAAGACATAACACGAATAACTGTCCTAATGAGTAAAAAGACAAATAAATAGGAAAAAACCGACCACTCATGAGGGGTACCAATTTTCTAACCAAAAAAATCTATACACAGATACAAAATAGTAAGTGAAATAATAAAATGATATGAGCAGTAAATGAGTATAGAAACAATTCACACGACTTGATACTTGATACAACTATAGCGCAAATAAAGAAAGACAGACATAAACTCTGCCATATTATATCTAAAATTTGAGAACAACCTGTGCGGAGCAAATATAAAAAGATATTGAAAGCATCGTGAACCCAATCATAAGAATAAACCGAAAAAAGAGATCGAGGAAGTATAGGAAAGTGTACTCACAAACCCTGAAGGCGCATTTTATGAATACTTCGCATTTTGAGATACAAATTTAATGTATAAAAATTAGTAACACAACCATATGTAGAGCAAACAAGCAAACATCAATGTAGAAACATAAGTGAATAGATAAACCTGTTCTGTAAAATTCATTTTAAATTATTCCAATAATTCCCAAGTATAGCTTTCATCGCACTATTCTTACATTCTTATTCAAAATTGAAGCAAAACGAACAAAAGTAAAATCTCTGACAAACCGCAGTACTACACCGTAATATACTAATTGTTCCTCTGTCGGAATATTCTGGACAATATTCCTCCTTCTTTTTGTGGCTGATTCGGAAACCGACTATTGTACACTTCTGGGTACATCTTCTTGAACTGAAAAAGAAGAGAGGTAAGATGATGAACAGAACAGATGAACATTGAAATCATCAAAGTAAATTTAAATTCAAACAATGTCTACCTGTCTACCACTGACACTGAGCCATAGAATAAGCGAGAGCGCTACGCTACAATTAAGAAGACCAAATACCGAATCACATAACAGTACTTAGCGTAGGACGCAGAATCTGACATTGTTCCGCGCATAAAACTAATACACTTGAAACCCAAAATGAACACACAAGCTCTGAGCAACGATCACTGTAATCATTATTGGACTGTATTCTACAGTTCTACATAACAAAGCCCACCTTTCTCAGTTTGCTCTTCTTAAATTCCTTATCCATCGTCGGATCACTGATGATTTGATCCAATAGTCCGGCTATATTCCTGTCCAACATTGATTTCTGTGCCTCGTAATCTTGGGGCTAAACCAAAACCTTTAACACGTCAAGATACAGTACATACATAATCACATACATTAGTAGACGCTTGCTTAACAGTGAAAACAATCGATAGAGAATTTTAAATTCTTGACAACTCGGAAATCAATATTCATAATTAGTATATAAAGTAATGACTGACCGCAATTCTTTCACAATAAATATTTTCCCGTGGATGGCGACTACGGTTTTCGGAACTCGCAAGTCGAACATCTTCGTACAATCCACTGGGGACAGTTAATAAACGCTGAATGAATAAAACGATAAATAATGGGCAGATATTGGCAAGTAATAATAGCCAAGGCGTGCTTTTGAACAAATGTTAACTTTGTCATTTCAGCAAAAAAAAACATATATACATTAGGCTACAAAATCCACTTGTTTTACTACAGACTCTCACCCAACCATATACGGAAGTTCCACACGGTCGAATTCGATAAATTTGTGATAAAAACAACAAGAATCCTCATATCCATGTGATAAAAGATCAGCAAAGGGACACACACAGTGTTATATAATATCAAGTATCAGGTATAAAACATACCCTATGGTTGTCCAACAAAAAGGTGGCAATATGAAGACATTGCACTTGGGTAATCTGTCGTATTCCCGTACACTCAACGAGACATTCTGACATCGCTTCCAGAATCTACAACAACAGATACTCCTTAGTACAAACTACAAAGTACACGAAAAACACGTGTACAATTCAGGATTATAACTCCAAGCGGAGTTCCAACTAACAAAAACACTACTAACGAACCAATAGTTGTTCAACTAGTCCAAATAAGGAACCTCAAAGTTATTTTATTGGATTTTAGAACCAACAAGTAAGGAAAGCATGTAAGATGCAAATGAAACTGAAATGAGACTCACCACATATCGATTCTCAGTGTTCGGATCAAAAGATATGCAGTGGTTCGTCGTCACCGAACACATAAACTTGATCAATCGATGGAGACGAGCTCTGAAGAGAAACAATATGCTTACGGGTAAAAGTGTTTGCACTCATACTCATCTCTCTCGAATTCTCGAATAATACACACGAAAGCCTAATTAAGTACTCATCGCTTAGGTGTTTCTCGCCTAGTGACATATAGAGCCGATCAACTAATTACAACAAACTAAGGTATACAAGAAACCCACTAAACTAATTGCGAATAGGAGAATTGTGAGTTGCATGACTTTCATTAAAGTAAAGAAGATGGATCGCTTGAAATAAGAACATTCAAACAACAAACAAACAAACAAAAACAACTGCGAGTTTTAACCATCCACCTATAAACTGAACACAGAACATACCTTGATTCTGGAGAAAGCAACAAAAGAATGAGTGCGATTGCATCCACAACACACTGCTCCAGTACATCACAAACCCCTGCAAAATACAACGCATCATAACCATCATAACCAGACGTCGAGCAATTTGTCATCTGGAACTGGAACTCGTCGCCTACTGCTCAGAACCTCTGTGTAACATGTCATAAGCAAACAATGAAGCTGTATTTTCACCCTTGAAAAAAGGTGCACGCTCTTGAAGCGTAAAACAAATTTTAATTTTTTCTTTTTCAATATCTAACGAACAGCGTCAAATAATGAAAAAGCTAACATCTTATTATATAAAGCTGGGAGCTTTGTTTGTTTGTTTGATTGATTGTGTGTTTGGATGATGTGCGTTACGCTCAGGTTGTAGGATTGGTTCAGTAGTTCACGTTCCCGTGCACTGAGCCATCTCACTTCCCGAGCGCCCCTCTCACAAACGTCCAAAAAAGGCTGCATATGTGGAATATGTGTGGTGTATCGTTCGGGCGTTTCTGCGGCACAAAGAAAACTCACGGCACAAAACTCAAAGAACGACCAATTTTGAAAACTTGAAATCACGCTTTTTCGTCTAATGCTTTATTTACTCTTATTTTACAAAACTTTTCCATATTGCCTTCAACGTGAGACTATCCTCACCTTGAGCAACCTACGAGAATCCAGCCCTGAGCTACGCACTCGCAGACTGCATATACTCACTGCATAGACTCACCAACGACATTGCGGATGGCTCACACGAATGCCACACAAAATGTTGCATTATACACCAAGGAAGCGGAGTATCGGCCGAGCGATAATGTTCAAGGAACATCCACTTGCTGTGCAACGCCATTGTGGAGCGCTCACATGAGCACCACACAAAAGTTTGCATGTACACCAAGGGCGCGGAGTACATGCCGAGCGATAGAGTTCAAAGAACACCCACTGCAGGGCACCTCCACTGCGGAACGCCCAGTGAACGCTACAAAGGCTGCCATATACAGAATGCTTGCGGGGTATCGTTCGAGCGATTGTGCGGCAAGTAGGCCGAGATCCCTGTTCCATGCAATTCAAGAAGCATATTCGCAATTATAATAATTCCCTGTCAATGGCATCGATGTGTGCTCAACTTGATGTTCCCCGTGGCGCCGGTCCTTATTTAGGAGGAATATAGTCAACAGAAACTAAGTTATATCCCCGTGTTTGATATTGGTGTAGGTTTCAAAAGGAAAATAACAAAAGTGAAACCATTTCCTTCAGACAAATGTTTGCTTCTAACTTATATAGCCCAGCGAAACATTGCGACGTATCATCCAGGCACATTCCTTTTTTTAGGATTTGAAATTTTTTCGATATTGTAGAGGTAGAGACCAGCAAGTTGCAGACAATTTAGGAGGAATATAGTCAACAGAAACTAAGTTATAACCCGTGTTCAATATTGGTATGGGTTTCAAAAAGAAAAAGAAAGACTGGAGACTCTTTGGATACATTGCGGTGAAACATTGCGACGTATCATCCAGGCACATTCCTTTTTTTAGGATTTGAAATTTTTTCGATATTATAGAGGTAGAGTCCAGCAAGTTGCAGACAATTTAGGAGGAATATAGTCAACAGAAACTAAGTTCTAACCCGTGTTCAATATTGGTATGGGTTTCAAAAAGAAAAAGAAAGACTGGAGACTCTTTGGATACATTGCGGCGAAACATGCGGCGAAACATTGCGGCGTATCAGCCACGCGATATTAAGCTGCTTTTAGGCTTTGGCAATTTTTTCGATGTCCTAGAGTAGAGCAAGTTGCAGACAATTTAGGAGAAATATAGTCAACAGAAACTAAGTTCTTTCCCCAGGAAACTATTCTTGCGAGAAAGAGTTGCCTCTACTTATAGATATAGCCCAGTGAAACATAGCGACATCAGCGAATATTGGAAAGACGCCTCAGGCGGCGGTAGCCGACTGGTAACACATAACCAGCAGTAATTTTTTTTTACATATACTCCTTCTAATCTTTCAGTCTACGTCAATTTCAGGCTATGCTAATTACAAAAAAGATAAGCGGAGAAAAAGAAAAGTACCTTGAATAAGGGGACTGATCCCTGGCCTACTCGGACGACATCCTGACTGAATATCCGGCGGAGAGGGCGAAATAGACACTGACGGTGAACTGGACGACGTACTTGCTGAAACATTGGGAAAATGAGTGAATACGGTAGATCCTTATCAAAGATTGGGCTAATTGTAAGGAGATTATAGATTTTAACATTGACATAATAAATACCTGTTCTAGAAGCGTTCGCTGAAAACTATACAAAAACATATGGAAACAACCACTTGCTGTACAATTGACGACAAAAGACAATTCGGCTAAACGAGCGGGCAAAATACTACTGCCAGTACCAGTATGATCAAAACTTATTTGCCTAATAAACTGACTGTCTTGTGTCATCCTGTTCAGTTTATCCACTAATTCGGGTGAGTGAATTAAACCAGGGAGACGGAGCACAGCATCACGGTCGATTGGTGAAGCTGAAAAGAAGGGACATATGAATTGTAAATTATAAACTCGGCAACACAAACCAAACATTAACTTCTAGAGTCAAGCCCTAACACCTAACACTTCGAAAATAGGAGAGACCCGAACAGTTCATTACAATTTTTCAATAACAAAAACAAATGTCAATTCTAGGGTTCTATCTTACTTGGATCCGTTTCCGGAAATCGTGGCATTTGAAGCGGAGAATCCGCAAAACGTAAATTTGGTGTATTTATGGAGAACGCGGTCTGGAAGGAAAACTATAAAATATACACCATGAAATTTCTTCACTCTTACACAGGCTGGCTAACAATGCAAAATTCTTCCTCACTAAACTCATAGGGCGCGTTTAAGATGGCCGAAAGAAAGAAAAAAATAGGTTTTCGGCCGTTCAGGTTGGCCGAAAAGAAAACTTTTGAAAGACAATGCAAAAACAAGAGACGCAGACAAAACCCGAAAAAAATTACTGTATTTTTTCATTTTCCCTTAGTATTAAAAGTTTTCTTTTCGGCCAACCTGAACGGCCGAAAACGCATTTTTTTCTTTCTTTCGGCCATCTTAAACGCGCCCATAGATATATGCGTCATTTATACCGGAATATATCATTATACTAAAGACTCAAGATGCACACAAAAAGCACAAATCCCCCAACCTGTCTTGAATGTACACTGCGGGTCGTGGGGGTTTTCGACGAAAATTCCGTTTCCAGGTGTACACCTAAATGGTACATTATATTGATTGGTAATAATAAGTCGACATCGGACACAATCAATTAAAACGAAATGTAAACGAGTCTAAGTCTCTAAGCTGTACGATTCTAAGTATAAAAATTAACTTATATAAACTTACATTAGAAGTTTCTAGAAATAAGTTACATAGGAATATAAAATATGAGAGGGTCACCTCGCGTAGACCCCTACGCCAAGACAAATTCCGAAAATCATTCAATAACCTTGCAAAGCCCAACCCAAGAACCATAACAATGACAAATCTAACCTAGGTTCTTTGACGATCTATTCCGAAAATGAACAACCACATCCAGTATGTGACTGGCCACTTGATTGTTGAGCGGCGGATCTTCCTCACGCAATTGACTGCACAGTGTCTTGAATATTTTCACCTAAAAGGAAAACATTTAATACGGAAAAGAAATCACCTTAAAGCAGTATTGTACCTACTTTGGGAAATTTGCATATGATACGCATATCCTACGTATTTACGTAAATTTGGTGCCGGAAGCTTTGCACGGGCACAAGAATGTGTATAGGATACAAGTGCATAGCTTAATCATACCCAAAAGGCACAATACTGCTTTAAAATGGTAACAACATACATAACCTAAAAGACGACGTGTGATTGCCAATTGCTAGTGGTAAATAAATACTTCAACATGAAAGGGGTCAAAGGTCAAATCCAACCTCCTGATTCGCTTCGTACTTCACCACATTTCCGCTTCCAGTTGGGAAAGGGAATTGCTCAAGAAATGACATCATTCTTTGAACATGATCGGGGTATGAACCTGGAATGTTTCGAAACGAACATATAGAAACAGGTTCACCTATTTTCCAATGGCATGCTAGATAAAACCTCCGACCTCCGAAAAACTACTATACGTCACCAAGAATACAATAAAAGTGCATGTATGGTCTGGTCTCCACCTAGTCATTGCATCATAGTTTCATAGGGCCTACTCATTCCACATATAAAAAAATATATACCTTGCTGCGACACGGCTGATGCTGACTGCGCAGAAAGGTGACAATTATTCCTTATATGATCAGCACACGGAACCCAATGGGAGAGTGGGAGCGTGCCAACGCCTAGGATCCGCTTCAATCTAAAATACAAGGAAATTGCCAAGAAATACGCACCCTAACTCTTAAACTCTTAAACGCCTAGGATCCGCTTCAATCTAAAATACAAGGAAATTGCCAAGAAATACGCACCCTAACCCTTAAACTCTTAAACGCCTAGGATCCGCTTCAATCTAAAATACAAGGAAATTGCCAAGAAATACGCACCCTAACCCTTAAACTCTTAAACGCCTAGGATCCGCTTCAATCTAAAATACAAGGAAATTGCCAAGAAATACGCACCTAACCCTTAAACTCTTAAACGCCTAGGATCCGCTTCAATCTAAAATACAAGGAAATTGCCAAGAAATACGCACCCTAACCCTTAAACTCTTAAACGCCTAGGATCCGCTTCAATCTAAAATACAAGGAAATTGCCAAGAAATACGCACCCTAACCCTTAAACTCTTAAACGCCTAAACCCAGTCTTGTCTCTTAGCTGAACCAATCGGCGGATTCTGGTCCTAAGGACCACCTGGACCACACATATATAAAAAGAAACTATTAGCTATTCGAACCTGCTAGTCAGGCATGCTGCCCAAACAGACGTCTCCACTATTGGTGTCGCCACTGTCTGCGGTCTGCGAACGTACGTTCCGTAGACGTAATCGTCACAGGGAGAGGTATCCACATTCTATAATGTACATAGACATAAAGGAGAAATGCACACAAAACCAATCCGCATCAGACGCATCTCAAGCCGGCACGCACGCAATAAACCCATTGTGCTTCAGGTAATTAAAGGAATAGATACAAGGAATATAAACGTACGAAACTGGTTACTGGTACCATACCTTGTTAACTAGTGGAGATTTCCGCTTCTCACTCTTAAAGATGTTCATCAAGTTGGCCTGAAAACAATTATGTTATTTTATTAAAATAAGTTGGCCCGTTGGCCGATTGGACGTAACAAGTGGGACGAGGAGAAAACCGAGAAAAAAATCCGGATTGAGCTCAACATACCGTAACCCCATTCCTCGAACCTTGCCGCGTCCTTCTGCTACACACTTCCCCATAATCATTCTCTTTGTCTTCTTCCTGTGTTGTACACGTCGAACCCTTTCTCCAAATCATTGGCTGGGAAGTGCGGTTGTGTGATGAGATCATTCCACTACTTTCCGGAATAGGAACTGAAAGGACAAACAAAATAATATGACAACATGATCCTGGATTTGCATAAGATAACGCACCAAACATCTCCGTATTGGCCCACACAATCTCATGAGGCTACATCTACTGTGAATGTGCAAATTTTTACACATCATAACTGAAACCGAATGGTCTGGTCGATGATATATCCTTTTTTTGCTTCTAATTGTAAGCTAGAGATACCACCTCATGACCTCACCTATGTTTTCTGTCCTGGGACTTGGGACATCAAATAGAAACACGAAATGACGAACAAGGATAAATAGACACAAATATAACTTACTTCCCCACATCGCCGCTGCATCCACTACACCCTTTTTCGAACAGGAAAATGACATTTGTCGTATAAAAGAAGAGTCCGCCTTTCTTGGAATAGAAGTGACAGCTAGAAGAGACAGAAGAAATTATACTCGTCGCGCAGAACACGACCAAATGTACTGTACACTCAAGTAGCTACTGCTACTTACATCATAAACATGAACAATAGTAAAGCCTGTTTAGCTTACACTATACATTTGTACTAGCCTAGCTACATCTACTCTTGTAAAGCTCAAAAACTTAGGCCGACAGAACACACTACGAATAAATCACAATCAAAAATAAAACATAACCTAACAAATCAAGTATAACATACCTGGCGAGAAAGGATGCTTTTGTATTCCATGTGGACTGAACGTCGCCGAACTCATAGACCTATTCATTGGTCCAATAGACGAAGAGCGTATTCGGGCGGGCACGGGGCCGTTGCGCTGAAATAATGTTAGTTCAACAGCGTAAGCGTAGCTCTTCGACGGCCGGTTATTATTGCTCTTCCACAAACAGACGTAAATAAAATTTAATTACAGTTAATTTACACTATTCTATTCTCAATCCCATACCCGAATACTGACGTAATCCGAAAAATGCGACGATGTGGAGGGTTGGCATTGTCGAGTGACTAAAATGCATAATGTTGGATGTTATAAATTTAATAAGCACTCACTTTTCACTTTTCTGAATAACTTCAAATGCTAAGTGCTAATTATAAAGAACAGTACAAACTACAAATATGACCTACTTACAAATCACCAACTTACCACCGACCCAGCATTATGGCGATACAAACAACATAGATTTGCAAATTCGAGAATATACAGTATAGTAGACTATAGAGATCTAACATACATATTCTCCTATTATTCTGGTCTCCCAACGTGGGAGGTGGTGGGAGTGAGTATTCATCTTCGTTGTCTTCACACATTGCAATTGCTCTCTCACTGGACAGTAATTGTTCCTCTACAACCACAGTATCTCCCTCAAGAAGGGTCGGAAGATGCTCTTTCCCGTTCATCACGGATACGGTATCCGATTTCTAAACACACAGCAAGAGGAATAATACGCCAACGGTATGGAACCGAAATTATGGAACCGAAAAAGAGTCATCATATCATAATCATAACATGCACAAGTCGAATATGAAAAGTTCTCATTCAAAAGGTTGCTATCTTTACGAAACAATATAAACTCTTTAAATAAAACAAACCTCAGGTGTCTCAACGACAACTTCGCGAGACTCCTTATTCTGCACCGACAGCAGGTTACCATATGACGATGATAGGCGCCTGAAAGACGATGATAGGCGCCACATTATAATAATAATAAGTTATTACGCACAAAGGCAGTCAAAGTAAGCAATGTAACGTGCAGTCGGCAAAGTGAAAACATATATGCGGTACAGGTATACAAACCCTCAATATATAGACTACACAGCGACTACCAAAGAAAAGGTGTAAAATGCTAGATATTGAAATAACGTAGGTAATAAGCAGGAAAACGATGAATAAAAAAAATACAATCCAAAGAAAAACCGACCTATTAACAGAACCGTTATGAGGCTTTAGCGGCGAATTGGGAAGTTCAAACTTCTGAAATTCGTCCAGAATGGTTGTGGCGTCCTTGTCAGATACTCTGCAACAAACACTTAGGTTCTCTGGAAAACGCAAAAAAAGATGATTATCTAGAAACGAAACAGAGCACTATTTTATATGTGTGAGTGTTTTTCAGTGTTTCTTAACAAACGGTCGATAGTGACTCAAACCCTTAATCTGTTAAATGGGTAAAAGCTAGAAACCTGAGTGCCGAAGAATCAAGCGGTTTTCGTTTCCTTGCCCCTTCTGATGATCCACAAAAAGAATTTGATCTTCTGAGAAGCGTCGGTGTTCGGGCACCACCCCCTGTAGAGCAGAAGCTGAAAACACAAAAATTGACACATGGCAATTGCAACCGTGGAAATGAACCCCTGAAGATTTACGATAAACTTGCCAAACCAAGGGTTTATATTTATGGGCCAAGCGTCTAATTATCTAACTTAATGACATTTTGTATCTCTATAGATATTTCGATCTTCTTGCTACGTATAGTTGTAACATTGTAACAATTGCAATGCAACCGCAACCATGAAATTACGATCTGTGGATTAAAAAAGGATAAACTCGTGGTCTAAGAGGAAATTATACTGAGTTGCTTTTCAATAACAAACCATCAAACCCACACACATAAAGCGCAGTCGTGCTAATTCATATTCATGTAAGAAAAGCTTTGGACTTCATCGGACAGCATGTATGCACCCGATGAACATAGCCACGGCCGGGGAGGGACTCCGCTCCGAAGATACGGCATTTTTGGTGCCGTTTGGGATTGACTGGTGGGGCGCCCCATCTATCAAATCAAATGATCTATATCAAAGAAAAGCAAAACTCACACATAAAGAGACACATTATCTAGAAACACATCCCTCCTTGTTTGCGTTTTGTTGGGTCGACCAAAAACACCCTGCTCCATGTACTTCTGCAGCAAATTGACGGTGTTTACTCTACAATAAAGTATTCATTTTGCGTTGTAATACATCAGGGTAGGATATGGGAATTGAATTCACCGTTAAGATTACAGCTCATGTGAATAATGCAATAAATCAATCATGAGCATGAAACATAATGAATGTGCTTGCAACAAAAAAAGTACAATTTATACAATCAGTCCTTTGCAATAAAAAAAAGCGCACTTTCGACATAAAAGCTCACTCTAATTTTACAGTCATACAAGAAATTGCACGCAAAGCGGTATGAATTGTGCATAAGAGAAGGCACAATAGTTTACTTTCCAATAAATGCTTACCGATTCAATTGTCTATCAGGGAAGTATTTCGGGAGGACACTCAGTGCGAAATCTACAGCTTCTTTGCCGGTGAACGAATCGTCAAAATAGGTGAACTGACGACGGTGCCGCTTTCGAGGCATGTTTTCCCGAAAGTCACTCAGCATTTTGTTCCACTAAAGAAGAACAATTTAACGGAGAATTCCGACAAACACTGTCACCGAACCAAATACAAAACGAAGTTGAACAAACACCCACAGAGAGACTTTATCATAACAACTGAGGACTTTAATAATAACAAGTATGGGAGGCGAGATATATAATTATATAAAACTAACCATAGCCGTAGCTCTAAACTTCTTTTCGAATTCTTGATTTTCTGCTTCGGAACGCACTGTTTCATATTGTGAACGGACCTAAAATCAGACCGAAGTTCATAAAAAAAACAGGTTAACAACACCGGTAATTAATGAAAGTGCAGAGCGATACAACGAAAGAAAGAAAAAAGTATGCATTTCACATGCTTTACGAAAAGGGCCAGTATTATAACGTTAAACGTAACCACGAGGGTCAATTCCTGTTGTTTCTGACCAGACTACTAACGAAAAAAGTGGTATGACGACATACCCCACAGTGAGTGATTCGAAATGCATCCGTCCTTTTTCGTTCACTCAAAGGCCGCGAGGTACGAGTAGTCGGGACTGAATGCTTGGGCCGATCGGACGCCATAACGATGTCCGACACAGCATATATAGCGTGGACAACCGCGAGGTTTCTAAAATATCTAATGTAGGATTATGCACAGCTAGGCTCAAAGTCGAACAATCAAAATCAAACATACAATCAAAACAACCAAGTAACAAAAAATAGTGTTGAGACATCGGAATTGGGCATAATAATGGATGTAGGCTCAACAGAGCGTGGTCAAAAACCATATGGTCCAACAACTAAAACGATGAAAACTAAAAGTTTATTGAGATACTGAACTATTCACTGATGGGTTTTAAATCAAAACCACGCTGTGAGAGTGTCCTGCTTCCTTCCAATTTGGTTAATTCATCCACAGTCTCGCTCAAATCCTTGTTAACACTTCGCACAGCGCTGTCGACGGTTTTCATGTCGGTCTAAAAACAGACCATCGAGCAAAAAAGCAACAGCCAAGAGACTCATAAAAAATAATAAAACTCAACAACTAACATCTGCACCAAACTAACTCATGCCTGTTCAAGTAAACATTCACCTGAATAATTTCTCGAGCCAAGGTTGTGGGACATTTTAGGAACAACGTTGGTCCAACACAAACGTATGTTTTCTTACTCTAAAAGGTTCATTTTATTACAAGAAATGTACCCTAGCAAAAAACCCGTTCAGCCCATAGGAGCAAGCACAAAACAAACGAAATATGTTGGAAGAAAAGTCAAGCCACTTACATCCGCTTTCAAAAGAGAACGGTCGGCTTCGCGAAGCCTCTGTCGCCGTTCATCTAGAGCAACCTAAAATGCCAATATGTTATCGAAATGTTTTAAAATGCAACACAACTGGTGCCTGTTGAAGAATACAATATTACGTCTCATCGTCATATTTAAACGGGAATACAGGAAAGTTAACTTACTATGCTTCTTCGGTGACCTTTAATTTTCTCAGCTAAGAACTGCTGTTTAGCAAGTGAATCCAGCGCCTCGTTTGAAGAAAGACTTGAAGAAGGAGCATCCATCTGAATATAAGCTAACAACATTCACAAAATGAATAAACACTGCTTGCAGGAATATAAATAAAACATAAAAAATAAAAGGAAACATGCGAATTTGCGCATAAAGTGCATATTTTTAAATTTTTGTAATTGCCGCGCTTTCAATACAGTAATGTCCCATTTATGCACAGGCTAGTAGTGGCGAAGTTCAGCCAAATTCAAAAAGTGGTGACATTGAAAACAAGTAAAATAGGCGGGGTTAGTCGCTGCGCGTTCGTTTCGGTTTTATATAACACTACATTTCATTTTCATAAGGTACCTCTATAGTCATTTCATCCATAGCATTGTGTGTGAAAAGTCACGTTAGTGGCAGGAGACGAAGAGCACTTCTGTTGATGAAACGTAATTATCACAGTGGAAAGGCCCTTGCGCACGTCACCGGCCACTGGTTCGATCCGGGACGGAACACCCTCACCATACCAAAGGTGTCAAAGTTGGTAGCGGGTTAAACCAGCGGAGATAAATCGGCTTCCCGAGAAGGTTCCACGCATCTTGCTATGCAAGAACCCCTGGACCGTTGCTGTGGATTTTGGTTGATAAACAATTTTGGGAAAAACGACGGGGGAAAACACGTTGATTCACGTTGACGTTGATTGAAGTGAAGGGATTGAAGGGATTGAAGGGAACCTTCAATCCCTTCAATCAATAAGCTTTGAGTACTTGCTTGGACCCATAAATTGACTAAAGAGTTACGCTCTCGTAGCACAAAATAAAATTATGTATTGGGCTCTAGTCCTAATACGGTGTGTCCAGTCTTCATGTTTCACTAACTGCATTCGCTTGCTGTTCTTAGTCGGTGATCTGATACGTAGAACATCGTATATTTTTATTTTATCATTTCTTTGTTGAACGAGTCACCAAGTTTGTTTCCAAGCTGATACTCCTTAAGCCATATATCCACCACTCCCATTCCCTCGGGGAAATACTCCCTGGGGACAGAAAATAGCATTCTAATGTGAGAGACGCAGAAAACAAAACGGGGAGTTCCCCATGGGGAATTGAATGGTGAATATGGCCTCCTAGTGTGACTATGAGAATGGAAAAGCCAAAGACCTCAATACCCTTGATTCTTGCTTGTCCCTACGAACCGAGTCAGCCGAAATGAAAGTGGTTACCTATGTGTCTACCATTCTACCACAATATTAATAATATTATGTGCTTTCTTAAATAATAGCAATTAACATACCATACCTTTTCAATTTTCTTCCTACACTTTTATATTACTGCATTATTTCTCAAACAATTGGATATCAGCTTCCCACATTGCATACCTTCTCCACGTGGGTTTCATTTATACTAAACGCTTGACTGTGGATCTCGTTTTGGGGCTAGGCGCAGCCTAGCCCTTTTTGGTTCTTCTCCGGGGGTTTCCCGGACCTGGGAGCACTCATTAATTAATAGCACAAAAAGTACTGGACCAAATGGGCTCTAATTTGGCAAATCTACTCTTCTAATGTTCCTCTACAACCCTGCAAAAACTCAGCCAGAAAAAATCATTTTGAAGAGAAGTTATTAAAAAAACGACTGACGTATTATGTGGATTTTTTTTTTTTTTTTCTGTCCTTCCTTCCTCAATTTTCGTGGGCATCAAAGGCACACTTTTGAACTGGTCTTCATTATAGTATATCAGGGGGCGGGATTCTAGCAAAGCCATTAGAATTTTAAAATATTGATTTCTAATTATCGATTTATTGATTTTTATGCTAATTTTGGTAATTTTTGGTACATTTTCGGCCCTAGCGCGTTTCTGAATGAAAATTTTGCGCCCAAACTTCTGCATTAGATAACTGAAGTGTTGCTGAGAATATTTCTCTCTCACAGCATCTTTCCCCGATATCGATTTCTTAGACTTTTGGGGCCTCGAACATTGCACCTTCGCAGTTTTGTGCGCACAGCCGAAGTCCCGCCCCTTTTGCCTCATACCAGATGGGCATACCTCATAGTTTACGCGGACAGTGCGCAGTACGTTATAAAATAAAGCATTTTCCATGGAAAACAACTTCTATACAGTGCAGCGCATAAGTATACGGGCACCCAAAAAATCGTGTTTCTACTAGGTTTGGAGGAAATCTAATGCAACCACTAAATCAAGCATCGCCAAAAACCCAAACAAAATGATTTTCAGCATAAAGAATAAAAAAATTATTTAATTATATTAATTTTGATGACGCCAAATTGAAAGTCAAAAAATGAAATCCAGAGCTCGCACAGAGCACAGAGCACACAGAGCAGAGCTCGCACAGAGCTATAATATAAATTCTTTTATATTTGGTTATTTTTTCACATGTTCAAGCTGGTAGCCTGGGATCCCCCTTTTTCTTTTGACAAATGCATGTGCTTTTGCTGAAGTGTAGGTGAATAGGGAAATATTGAATGCGGAAAAGATTAAAATAAAAAAAATGAAGATTGTCTGAACAATATTATATCAATATCGAGTGTTTTATTCAGCACTCATTGGAATTTGGGTTGTCAGGACGCTAGTAAAAGTTAATTAATGAGAAGTTGGAAATTCCAAGGCTTTAAAGTTGCAAAATAGTTTTTTTTTTTATTATTTCCCGGTCGCCTAACTCCTCCAGAGGCCTGAGGTGACCTTTACTTACAAAAACAACATGCCTTGTAGTACATTGGCAAAGCGTTTGGCTACAGAGCGAGAGGTCGTGCGTTCGGTTTCGGCCAAAGCCGAACGTTTTGCGTTCAACATTTAGCTTTTTTGATTGGCACACTATCAGTGCCGTTTACATAATCATTGATCTTTTGTGAATTATAAAAGGAGATAGAGCCCACTACTGTGTCTCACATAGTACTGAAGTTTCTCATTCAGAAATTTCTCAAATAATACTTCATGAATAAAGCTACATAATCCAATGTTTAACCTTCAGTCACTCTGTCCCTAATTAACTATATAATTCCTGTTAGCTTTCACGACCCAGTAGCTGAATGGCGCAACTGGTAGAGCAGAAGGATTGTTAGTTATGGAATGATAGTTCGTTCGGGCTCTATTGTATATTGTATTGTAGAATTACCATCTCATGGAAATCTAGGCGTCCCAAAGGAGCCAACCGTCCCACTCATGGGACAACAACGTCCCATTAAAGGAACAACTGTCCAAGGGAATCTAGCCGTCCCATGGACCTCCCAACCGTCCCATAGACTTCCAAACCGTCCCATGAAAATCTGACCGTCCCATGAAAATCTGACCGTCCCATGGCCCTTTCAAAGTCCCAGAGCCCTCTCAACCTCAACCGACTCAATACTTTATTCTTTTTTTCCATTGCCAAAAAAGTTGATATGTAGTAATGTTTGAGTGAGATAACATCCATTCTGGCACCATGGGACGGTCAGATTTCCATGGGACGGTTGTCCCACTCATGGGACGCCTAATTTCCATGGGACGGTAATTGTACAGTAAATAGAACACAAGTTCGCGCATCGACGAGCTTTTTGCAACAATGGATACTCGAGGCTCACGAAAAATGCAACTCCTAATTCATTCTCCTAATTCCTAATTCATAAAAAAATTGAGCGCCATAGGGTAAAACAGTTTAGTGAAGTCATCAATTTATGACAAATTTGGGTTTCACGCAAAATAGTCCATGTTATGCAGCGTATAGGGGTATAGTATAGGTTAGTAGTTTTTGAAGAGTTTTTGAAGTTTTTTTTTGAAGTTAGTAGGTTAGTAGTTTTTGAAGACAGCGTATAGGGGTATAGTATAGGTTAGTAGTTTTTGAAGAGTTTTTGAAGTTTTTTTTGAAGTTAGTTGGTTAGTAGTTTTTGAAGACAGCGTATAGGGGTATAGGATAGGTTAGTAGTTTTTTTTGAAGACGAACAAGGTTTAAATTCTTTTCCAGTCAAATGCATAGTTGCGGAACAGCGATCGAATTGTAGGCAAAGAATTAGAAGTTAAAGTTTATTTATTCCGTACACTCATACTACAATAAGTGTGTTTCATTAGGCTTGTTTATTGGAAACTACCACTAACACCTAACCTAATGACCATAATCTTTCTAAAGGAAAATTATCTTTATGAAATTAGGTGTGAATTTTTTATTAAAATAAAGAAATTATCTTTCGATAAAACTAAAGACATTGAACACCTAGTGTTCTCCAACTGTTTTAACCAACGAAGAATGGTAAGTTGCAGAATTGACCCTCACAATCAGTGTATAATGCATATTTAATTGTGTGAGTTACTTATTTATATCCCGTAAATGAACATTCAATTAGTTCGGCGTTAGGCCTGATATTTTCCAAATATCTCTAAAAAGAGGAAAATTATTTTATCGTGAAAAAGTGCTCTGTTTTAGGTAGGTGTTTTTGGCTCTTCTCGTCATCATTACAATGAAGTACTTAGCTAATTATCAGAAAATTTAGCGGCGACAAAAAGAGACCAATTCGGTTGTGGGCTACATCTACAAAAAGTGAAAAATTCATTATGTTGATACTTAACTATTTTATGAAAATGACCAGTCGGTCTCTTCCGACTGCAGGAATCGGCCTTCGGCCGATTGTTACCCTACTACTTAAATTTCCTATGATACTATGATTCTTTACTTTTATTTGCTAACTATTTATTTATATCCAACGGGGACCAAAAATTGCGGCTGGAGAAAAGGTGTAACGATAGACGTATAGTTTTTAGCACTACTCAAACTTGGAGGCTACTATTTGAGCAGTCACACAGGTGTAGAAGTTAAATAAAAACATGTCTGTTCAGTGAATAGAAAGCGAACTATGCGAATGAAAATGATCTATGAAATATATTTCACTAAGCGAGACCCTTTTCAGATATGTTACGTATTTGTCGTGTTTTGATCTACATTGTTATGTGAGACTGACAATAGGCATTTATATATTGGTATGCCACAAAAGGAGTACTACCGTACAGCTTCAAAAAAATTACACTTCCTTCTTTAAATTGTCCACTTGCTCAATTCTCTTTATGTATACTTCCATAGTTCGCAACACATTTCAAAAGTTTACGTGAACCAGCAGACAAATGGAGCGCCGCAATTTTTGGTCCCCGTTGGATATAAATAAATAATTAGCAAATAAAAGTAAAGAATCATAGTATCATAGGAAATTTAAATAGTAGGGTAACAATCGGCCGAAGGCCGATTCTTGCAGTCGGAAGAACCGGCTGGTCATTTTCATAAAAGAGTTAATTATTAACATAATGAATTTTTCACTTTTTGTAGATGCAGCCCACAACCGAATTGGTCTCTTTTTGTCGCCGCTAAATTTTCTGATAATTAGCTAAGTACTTCATTGTAATGATGGCGAGAAGAGCCAAAAACACCTACCTAAAACAGAGCACTTTTTCACGATAAAATAATTTTCCTCTTTTTAGAGATATTTGGAAAATATCAGGCCTAACGCCGAACTAATTGAATGTTCATTTACGGGATATAAATAAGTAACTCACACAATTAAATATGCATTATACACTGATTGTGAGGGTCAATTCTGCAACTTATCATTCTTCGTTGGTTAAAACAGTTGGAGAACACTAGGTGTTCAATGTCTTTAGTTTTATCGAAAGATAATTTCTTTATTTTAATAAAAATTTCACACCTAATTTCATAAAGATAATTTTCCTTTAGAAAGATTATGGTCATTAGGTTAGGTGTTAGTGGTAGCTTCCAATAAACAAGCCAAATCCTAATGAAACACACTTATTAGCCCGTATTCTCGGGTCGACGGGGATGTTCCGTTTAGGAGCTCATTCGTATGCAAATTTTTCCTCCCAGCTAGTCTAGATAGTCGAGAAATTTGCATACAAAGGATTTCCCAAACGGAACGTTTCCGTCGACCCGAGAATACGGGCTAATGTTAGTATGAGTGGACGGAATAAATAAACTTTAACTTCTAACTCTTTGCCTACAATTCGATCGTTGTTCCGCAACTATGCATTTGACTGGAAAAGAATTTAAACCTTGTTCGTCTTCAAAAAAAAAAACTACTAACCTATCCTATACCCCTTATACGCGGTCTTCAAAAACTACTAACCTACTAGCTTCAAAAACTACTAACCTATACTATACCCCTATACGCTGTCTTCAAAAACTACTAACCTACTACTAACTTCAAAAAAAAAACTTCAAAAAAAAACTTCAAAAAAAAACTACTAACCTATACTATACCCCTATACGCTGCATAACATGGACTATTTATGCGTGAAACCCAAATTTGTCATAAATTGATGACTTCACTAAACTGTTTTACCCTATGGCGCTCAATTTTTTTATGAATTAGGAATTAGGAGAATGAATTAGGAGTTGCATTTTTCGTGAGCCTCGAGTATCCATTGTTGCAAAAAGCTCGTCGATGCGCGAACTTCTCTGTTCTTCTACTGCACGTTTCCCGCGAAACAAAAATAAATCCCTCGTTTCCTGGCAGGCTAGCATCCAATCCCACGCAAAAAGAAAAGTCGCATGTTTCCTGACAGATTAGCCAATCATGTCCCGCAATTATACATTAGGCAAAGCCTTATGTTAGCGGCAAGGAAACTAATTAGCGCTCGCACTAAGAACTAAGAACCGAATCCCGCGTTTCCCGCTTGTTTGGGAGGAAACGTGGGATTGCGATTACCGCTAAACTGCGGATGAGGAACATAGTTGTGTTCTATTTATTGTACAATTACCGTCCCATGGAAATTTAGGCGTCCCATGAGTGGGACAACCGTCCCATGAGTGGGACAACCGTCCCATGGAAATCTGACCGTCCCATGGTGCCAGAATGGATGTTACCTCACTCAAACATTACTACATATCAACTTTTTGGCAATGGAAAAAAAGAATAAAAGTATTGAGTCGGTTGAGGTGAGAGGGCTCTGGGACTTTTTGGAAGGTCAGCTTTTCATGGGACGGTTTGGAAGTCTATGGGACGGTTGGGAGGTCCATGGGACGGCTAGATTCCCTTGGGACAGTTGTTCCTTTAATGGGACGTTGTCACACTCATGGGACGGTTGTCCCATGATGGGGACGGTTGGCTCCTTTGGGACGCCTAGATTTCCATGAGACGGTAATTCTACAATACAATATACAATAGAGCCCGAACGAACTATCATTCCATAACTAACAATCCTTCCGCTCTACCAGTTGCGCCATTCAGCTACTGGGTCGTGAAAGCTAACAGGAATTATATAGTTAATTAGGGACAGAGTGACTGAAGGTTAAACATTGGATTATGTAGCTTTATTCATGAAATATTATTTGATAAATTTCTGAATGAGAAACTTCAGTACTATGTGAGACACAGTAGTGGGCTCTATCTCCTTTTATAATTCACAAAAGATCAATGATTATGTAAACGGCACTGATAGTGTGCCAATCAAAAAAGCTAAATGTTAAACGCAAAACGTTCGGCTTTGGCCGAAACCGAACGCACGACTTCCCGCTCTGTAGCCAAACGCTTTGCCAATGTACTACAAGGCATGTTGTTTTTGTAAGTAAAGGTCACCTCAGGCCTCTGGAGGAGTTAGGCGACCGGTATATAATAAAAAAAAAACAATACTATTTTGCAACTTTAGTCACCTCAGGCCTCTGGAGGAGTTAGGCGACCGGTATATAATAAAAAAAAACAATACTGTTTTGCAACTTTAAAGCCTTGGAATTTCCAACTTCTCATTAATTAACTTTTGCTAGCGTCCTGACTCCTGACAACCCAAATTCCAATGAGTGCTGAATAAAATACTCGATATAGAATATTGTTCAGACAATCTCCATTTTTTAATCGCTTGTTTTCCGCATTGAATATTTCCCTATTCACCTACACTTCAGCAAAAGCACACGCATTTGTCAAAAGAAAAAGGGGGATCCCAGGCTACCAGCTTGAACATGTGAAAAAATAACCAAATATAAAAGAATTTATATTATATAGAGGTTGTTTTCCATGGAAAATGCTTTATTTTATAATGTACTGCGCACTGTCCGCGTAAACTATGAGGTATGAACCCATCTGGTACGAGGCAAAAGGGGCGGGGCTTCCGCTGTGCGCACAAAACTGCGATGGTGCAATATTCGAGGCCCCAAAAGTCTAAGAAATCGATATCGGGGAAAGATGCCGTGAGAGAGAAATATTCTCAGCAACACTTCAGTTATCTAATGCAGAAGTTTAGGCGCAAAATTTTCATTCAGAAGCGCGCTAGGGCCGAAAATGTACCAAAAATTACCAAAATTAGCATAAAAATCAATAAATCGGTAATTAGAAATCAATATTTCAAAATTCTAATGGCTTTGCTAGAATCCCGCCCCCTGATATACTATAATGAAGACCAGTTCAAAAGTGTGCCTTTGATGCCCACGAAAATTGAGGAAGGAAGGACAGAAAAAAAAAAAAAAAAAAAATCCACATAATACGTCAGTCGTTTTTTTAATAACTTCTCTTCAAAATGATTTTTCTGGCTGAGTTTTTGCAGGGTTGTAGAGGAACATTAGAAGAGTAGATTTGCCAAATTAGAGCCCATTTGGTCCAGTACTTTTTGTGCTATTAATTAATGAGTGCTCCCAGGTCCGGGAAACCCCCGGAGAAGAACCAAAATTATTTCTCAAACAATTGGATATCAGCTTCCCACATTGCATACCTTCTCCACGTGGGTTTCATTTATACTAAACGCTTGACTGTGGATCTCGTTTTATTGTTGCATTTCGTGTGCAATTCTCCGCCCAAATTTTCGTCACTAGTAGTCTACGTACGGAATCCTTTTTCGTTCCAATATTTTTTTCAAAATCCAGACATTTTGCGAATGCGAAAGCAATGCGAAAAGTCTTTTGAAATTTTATGATTTAAGTTGATTTGTAAGATATTATGTGCTTGCAGTCAGGTTGACTTTAGCTATTTTTTATTGGGAGAATTTGACCTTGACGGCCTTGCTACGGTCGTTTTGTCTCTCACACTTGTTCTGTGGTTTTAGCGTTGTTGATGTTGTTTACTGTTTTTGGCTGTGAGACCCATGCGCATTCGCAACGTCATAGTTAGGTCGTAGCGAAATGAAAACCGCCATAGAATTATTGAACAGATATTTTCCAAAATCAGAGCTTCTTGCGACTCCCAGTATATGATTCAAAAACACGTATTAAAGTGCTTTATTCGACCGGTTTCGGCTTACGCCATCATCAGGAACAACAAACATCCGGTAGGGGTCAGACGTGATTAAGTTGGAAGTTAATCAAACAGCATAGGTGAACTAGAATTAATGATAATCTTTATTTCGGAAGTAGTCGGCCACCCGATCGCTCTCCGTATGCGTGCGCATTTTGAATTAAAAAAGTAAATACGTTCGTTGATTCACGTCGCGGTGCTACGTTGAATTGCTAGCTTTCGTTCTGGGATCACGGGTCAGTCTCGAACTAGAATATTCGTATTGTTCAGTTCGACTCTGTTTATTTATCGTTTTTTTTGTGGAATTCCCTCCGTTTTGTTGGTTTGGTCGTGATTTGTATTTTGTTATAGGATGGTGCAAGTCACGTTCAAAACAATTTCTCAACAAAGTTTTACACTAGATGTGGATCCAGAGAAGACGGTGAGCTTAATAACAATTCATGTAATCTTTACTTGAGTTTATAATATGGTTTGATTTCTTAAATAGTAATTTGTTCATTTTAAATAAGCGAAGTCTCTGTTATTGATCAAAGAGGCGTTTTGTCCTGAGAAAAAAACACGTAACATATTTAGGTTGGAGATCTGAAAACCTCAGTGGAAAGTGACAAGGGTGCTGATTTTCCTGCCGACCAGATGAAGCTGATATATAACGGAAAGGTCCATTTTCCATTTCTTTATCGTAGTTCTGTTTGAGTGGTTTTATTTTTTTCCTGTTGCCTATTATTTATTATTTCTCAAATAATGCTTTTAGCTTTTTACCCATTGATTTATTTTAGGTTCTCGAAGATCCTACCAAGTTTTCTGACGTCGGTTATGATGACAAGAAGTTTATCGTTGTTATGGTACTCAAGGTGAATTTCCGTTTTTTTTTTGCTGCGTAGTTACAGTTACATATTATATAGTTTGCCTGTTTGATCTTGATGGCTTTTTGCATTTTATGTTTGCTTGCCGGTTGTATACCTAGTGTCATTCCTATATTTAAGTGCCTAAGTAATTGATCTCCCCCAACACTATTTTTGATCAATTTGATAAGATACGTACGGAGTACGAAGCAATAGTTAATTGGATATGTAACTTTTGCTGGAAGTTTTCGTTGTTTTTCTTTTGAAAAGCATAATCACCGGCGACTCCTGACTCCAGTGTATATCTGTGTCTGTCTTAATTTCAACTTGCTTTTTTTTAGAAGAAAGCTCCTCCCGCTGAGCCAACTGCGACCCCAGTTGAGAAACCCGCCACAGTTGCCGTCGAGGTAATTTAGCATTTTTTTTCCTGCTAACCGCTCGTAATCGTAATAGTCATGATCATTTGTGACACTATATCCACATGTCAGTTGTCTGTGTTGTGTGTATTAAACTAATCATTACTTTTTTTAAATTTCGTGCAACCGCGCTATTTATCGAAGCTTATTAGTTAATACATGAATTGGTGTACGGTCATATCTGATCTTAGCAATTCTCTTTAGACCTCCTCCCCTCCTGCTACACCGGTGGCTGCCGAGACTACCACTGTGCAGGCACCAACTGCCCCTGCTCCCGCTGCGGCAGCGGCAGCGGCTGTAGCTGCACCCGCCGCGGAAGGTGTGTTTCTTAACAACTGTTAATAGGTTTTTTGTTTTGCCTATTTGAGTTCTAATTTTTTTCATTTGTGACTAAATCCATCTCGTTGTGGTGTAACCACAATGTGGTTGCACATAATTTTGTGCGTAAAAACACGCACCACCAGCCACTTTGGTCCTTCGGTCCAGAAGACCGGAATGACTCCGGTGGCCATTGTTGATTTGCAAATTTGAGTGAAACATATCGATAATACATGCTCTGAAAAGGTAATATTTTTTACCATCCGTTACAAACGAGTACTTTCAGTTGCACTGACTGCTGAACAGGAAACCGCCGTTGAAGCAGTCATGGGAATGGGATATCCCAAAGATCAGGTAAGCCATATACGATCAGAATTGAGCTCGTTTTTTTATGCTCATTTGCTGATATCTGGGAGAAGAACATTGTAAGGTGAGAACGTGAGTTCATCTTAGACTTACTACTAACTAAGTAAAACACGTGCTCTTTCTCCCAGGGAGGAACTTTGAAACGTTTAGGTGGTAGCTGCGTTGAAGGCCGCTTTCTGGAATGCCGATAGAGCTGTGGAATATCTCCTGAGTGGAATTCCTGATAACGCGGCCGTCGCTGTAGCTGCCGAGGCCGACGTGGGAGGAGAGGCACTCAACGAGAGCATGGAAGCCGAGGGAGGTTAGTTATTGTTATAACCGTAATTCGGTTGAATGTGAACTCTTGCCCTGACTGTTCTGTTCGCGTTTACGAGTGTTTTGTTTTGGGCCTTCAAAATAATAATAATAATAATCTTCTTTGCTGTAGAAAGACGTTTTTGTTTTTGTCAGTGTTCTGATTTTGCTCATTTTATTCCCTACTTTCCCAATTACTCGATTACTCAGCGTCCATTCGTATGTTTGTGGTAGTGTTTATGGTATTGTTCCTTTTGCAGAAGAAGGCAACCCGATGCAATATCTGGCCCAATTGCCCCAGTTCCAGGAGATACGCAATATGATTCGTAATAATCCCCAGATGATGGGAGCCCTACTTCAACAGGTTAGTTGTCCATTTTTTTTATCTCGATTAAGTGCCATGTTTCAGTCTCTCTATATCCGATGGTCACCTCGTTTTCGTTGGTAATTTGTTTCTTATAGATATATGCAACGTATCCATCTTTTGACTTTTGGTTGACGACAATGACTATTAGTACTTATATTAAGTGGTACACGCTCGGTATATTATCATTCTGGTTTTTAGATGGAGACATCGATTTAGTTTTGCTGTTTCTGCATTTATCGAACATGATTGCAGTACAAGAATTGTTCACTTTTTGCGATATTTTTTAATTCTTTCGTTTTAGATGGCCACTCAGAACCCCGAGCTTGCACAACTCATTCAGCAGGATCCAAATGGTTTCTTCAACCTTCTCAACTCGGATGCCGTAAGTTTTCCGTTAGAGAAATTATATGCAAACAATACTTTCTGTTGATTTCTGTATCACGTGCGGACCAGTGGCTTTTAATTTTCTGAGATTTTACTATCACCCGTATCTGCTAAGCTTACTTTGCTTTGCAATTTACAAATTATAGTATATTTTTTGCTTTGCGAATAACATTTTGTTGGCATATTAGATCTGCCGAACGGAACTTTATAGTTGTAGTGATTGTATAAGCAGTTTTTAGTATTGTATTTTCTTCATTTCAGCCCGCAGCCGGAGGCGGTGGTGGTGGTGGTCAAGGCGCTGACATTGTTGCTGAAGGGGGCACGTTTTACGTATACATTTTTATTTCTTTCTCTTATACTTGTGATACTTGTGCTGGTTGTTCTTTCTCTATATATTATACTTGTGCTGATAGATGTGCCTTTTTACCATTTTATAGAGTGACCATTTTCATGTATAATCTTTGTTGACCTGGGCATTGATTATAGTATGGCTGTTTAGTTTGATGGTTGATTTATTTTATTAACTGTTGCTTAATGTTTGTTTTTGTTTGTTTACTGTAATGCTATGCATTATAGTTAGGGCCTGAACTGTTGTCTAGTAATTAAGGTAATTGGTAATTTGCAGGTAATCAGCCAGCTCGGGCCATTATTCGACTTACCGCCGATGAGAATCAGGCGGTGGAAAGGCTTACTGCCATGGGATTCCCCCAGCAACTTGTACTCGAGGCAAGTATTCTGCATCATTCTGTTACAGAACAAGTGCAGCGTTTCTCTTCAAATTGTTTTATCTTATACGTTGATTTACGACGTGCATTATTCGTTCGCAAAAATGAGGAAGTTATATCTAATAACCCATAGCGCATTTTCTTCTTCGTAAAACGAAAACATGAAATTAAAATTTTTTATAAGTTCATTGTTTTCCTTTTGAGAATTTTTTATTGATAACTTATTAGACTTAAGTGTTGAATTTGGTAATGTAAGTATAAGTATATTTTCTTTTCAAATGAGTTTCTTTTGTGGAATTTAAGGAATTGATAATGAATTGACATTTCTTTCTTTTCCAGGCCTATATTGCATGTGACAAGAACGAAGAGCAAGCAGTCAACTATATTTTGTCAAGAATGGATGAGGATTACGCTGACACGTAATTTCGTTCAATAGTTCAATTTGTGCCACAATTTTCGTTTCCGTTTTCCAAAACTCAGATTCATAATTTCTTTATTGTCGCTCGTTTCGACTTACTGTATACTGTATACGAAGTTCAGTGGATTGAGATGAAGGGATTTTTGACAACTATAATTTTTATTTATCCTACAGCCTTCTGGTTTTGCACGTGTAGTTTGAATGATATTTATTTCCCACTTTCTTTTATCATCCCGGTCTTGTCACTATTTATTAATTACTCTCATTTGCCTCTGTCTTTTTTATTGCGTGAAATGTGCCGTTCGCGCTTGCAGTAAAAGCTGCCTTTATTCGAAGTGTTATCCCCGCCCCTTTGAGTATAATCAGTTACTATGATATTGTTTTTGGAGAACCAATGTGACTGATTATATCATTTGTGTTAAGCCTTTTGTATTTATTCTTTAAACCTTTATATGTCAGTTTGCTTAAGATGGGTATTTCCTCCAGTGCGCGTAATTGGGACTTTTTTTGTGCATGAAAGTGCGTCTATAGCCATCCTACTTGAATGTGGTTTATTGAAAAGATATAAAATACCAAGTGTGGTTATCCCCGTGTGTACTCGTGTACTGTAAGCTGTGGCGTGCACTCTTACCTTGTGTCCTGATCATATACATTACCTGCGTTCATTTGCATAAATATTTATAAAAAATATGTGGATTGTTTTTGTGTGAAATATCCGGTTTTATGGTGAATAATGTTTATGACACTGTGGATGAATTATCGATAAGTACCATTTCCTTGATTATCAGTATTGAATCATTTTTTGCAGTACGCCCGTAGAATGTTGGATGTTTGGAACTTTTAGAAAGGAGATTTTTATTTGTCTAAAACCATACGGAACTCTTTACAGGATTTGAAACTCTTGTGATAATTGATAATGAGTGATGAAGATGAAGTGGAGCGAACACAAAAAGAGAGACAAGAATACGTGAAGAACATTGGAATTGAATACAGATTTGGATGTTATGAGGTACGTTACTTGAATATGTTTGTATGGGACTTAACGCTGTTGTCCAGTTGTGGTCCTTATGATTTGTTCTTAAATTATAACTTTTAGGAAAAGCGGCCTGATTCCTGTCAACTTCTCGCTGAGTACATGGAAGCGATTGAGCAGAATTTTAAGGTACCGCTGTTTTCCTAATGTTTCATCTTGTGTGCTATCTATGAGCGGTGTACTGTATGTGTACTGCATGCATTTTAGCGTAGCAATACGATAGAACTGCTTCCAGACTTGGTTTTGTGGGTCGTATTTGAAATTAATCATATTTTAGGCGGCATTCACGTTGTTACGCCAAAACTGTGAGGAGCGACGTTATCCGAAGAGTTGTTTCAAATACTCCATGTATTTGATGGCTGGAAAGGGTAAGAGAATACAGTAGTCTTATTTCATAAGGCATAAGCATTTACATACAATGGTGTGTTGTTATATATATTACTGTATCCTTTTATCTTTATTTCTTAGAATGCAAACCAGATATGAAGAAGATGTTCGAACCGTTGGAAATTGCGTGTGATGGTGGTTTGAAGCAAGGATGCAGGTATTTACACTACATAGAACCTCTAGGAACCTTCAGCAATTTATACAGTGGACGTATGCACGAACAGTGGGAGATAATCTGTCTCTGCGTGTCTCTGCTTCGTGCGATCCCTCTCTTACTCTCACCTCCCACTGGGAGCTGGGAGCATATTCCCTGTGTTCGTGCTTACGGTCACAGAAAGATACTTATGTTTGGATATGAACAGGTTAATTATACTCCTAGTGTTCTAGTCTTTATCTAGGTATTTATCGTTAGTCCATTGGAATGGAGAAAAGGATCGGCCTGCGGACAGTGCGAAAGCGGAAAAATACATGAAAAAGTAAGTGGCTGAAACTTTTGCGTGATCGACTACAGTATACATGTGCGGATAATTCACTAAATATTCATGTAACAAAGATAGTGACACGAGGGTAATTACAATGTTTCTTCCGGTGTTGAACTAGACCTGTAGGTGTAAGAAATAGTTGTTTTAAGAAATAGTTGTTTCGTGCCGATCATCCAGTATGATGTGCTGAGTTCAGTTAAGGACTTGCGCTGACCTATACGAGGTAAAGTCCTTTGGTAACGTTTATTGTCTTCCCTTATGATTAACTTATTACCTCTATCAGAGCATGTGACATGGAGGATGGTGAAGCTTGTTGGCTCCTTTCGACCTGGTATATGGGATCGAAGGAGAAATTCAAGTCGATCAAGGACCCCAAGGAAAAGGAGGCCAAGGTGAGTTTTGTTATTTGTTTTGTCAGTTTTAATGTTATATGATCTTCTTTTTTTTTAAATTCTAGTCAATACAACATAAAACCAAATGTAACCCAAAGTGGACATCATAGGTCCCTACAAGAGGGTCTGTTATCAGTTTGAGCCAGTAAATCAAGATTATATCACGAAGTCAATGTAGAGACACAACGATTTAGGTACACGACTATAGTGGGTTGGGACGACTGGATCGTGACATGAATAAATCGCTCTTTTATGGAATAAAGGCCTGTGAAATGGACATTCCACAGAGTTGCGCGAATGTGGCGAGGTATGTTGGTTTGAGATAGAAGAAGGCGTAGAAAAGTCATAATTCCAATTTGAAAGACTGGAAACAAGTATTGTAAAGTCATACATTCTTTCTGCCTGGAATTGGCTATTGTTTTACACCCACATCTGATGTTTGCATGGAAGTTGTCTAACAGAATCGACTGAAAACGGGAGCTAGTCTCCAATCAAATAACGTTTCAGAATGTATCGGATTGGAGATGGTATTCCAAAAGATGAAGAAAAGGCGAAGGAGTTCATTCAGAAGGCATCAGATATCATGAAGATGATGCAGAATACAACGGAGACTGGGTTCACTGGATAAACTACAGTAGGAGGGATAGTTAGTGTGTAGTGAGAGATAAACTATTGATTGATTGTTGGTATGGGTGCTAGCGAGCGGAGCGAGATATCTTTTTTTTTTGCTTTTGACAGTTGACTTCTTATTCTCCATCTACACTTGGGAAACTTGACGACGTCGCCGCGCCAAAAATGTGGGTCCGCCACAGCGGGGCTGCGCACTGCGCCTAGAGCGCGCGGTAGGCCACAGGTGCGCGAAAGGATATTCAACTCAGTTGGGCGAACCTCCGGCGAACTTTTCGTAGGTTCCGCGGCAAGTGCGCCGTAGGTGCGCTCCAGCTGCGCCCTGTGACCGCCGTAGGTGCGCCATTTACCATTCGCGCTCTCCGGCGCGCCCTAGGCGGAGTGCGCGGCACCGCTGTGGCGGACCCTCATTTTTGGCGCGGCGATGTTGCCAAGTTTCACGTTGCAGGAAAGATCTACGAGTCACGTACATCAGATCACAGAACCTCAAATTAGAAACAACAACACAACTGATTAATCGAATATTTATTTGGTAGTGAATGGCATATGCATGGGGATTAACACTCGTTCAAGTCATTCATTCAAAAAAACAATTTCGATGCAAATTTCTCGAAGGACAGACAACGGAATACTCAACGACACTTTGAACTGAGACTACTATCTGATTAATACTGGTGTACCAGATTGGCATACCGTTTAATATATACACTATTTGTAGATACCAATGGGTGGTTTGTGGTTTTGTAGAAAATTAGGGGACATTAAGCACTACGAGCTGAAATAAGTGAATACTACTGAGGGGAACAAAATGGAAATAGTTAGGTTTAGGAGCGTGGTCTTCTTTGATCCTGTGTGTGTGGTAGTTTCTATCGATCACGCTTCACGACCGAAATTCTGAAATAGAGTAGTTAGTTCAAGGTCATACTTATGTAGTCGTATCACATTCAGGCCAGTAAGTACCGTAGTGTCACCCGGTTAGTGAATTGCATAAGGCCGTACTGAATCACCATAACCGTAACAGACTAACAGAACCTCTCCCTGTGAGGTTACTGTAGTTAGTGGCCAATATCGTAACTAGTGCTATATAATTTCTCAGTAGAACATCGTGGAGGCGTGGAGGTAATGAATGACATAGTAATTAAGCATACTGTAGTCAGCGGCACGATCTGTATGAGGTTACGGTAGCCAATGCTGACTCGATTAGACATGTACGGTAACCTGCCAGTGGAGAGTAGTAATCATGAATAATTAAGGTCGATAGAAAACATTCGAAAACATACTGTTCATTTTTCGGGTTCCTCATGGCCGACATCTGCAACGATTTTGTGGATGAATTGAGCAAATTGTTTATAACTACTGAAGCGGTGTAACATCCGGTTTTGAAACCGATTCTGGATAACTGCATTGCCATGCGTCATATGCAAATTAGTATGATTATAATAAAAAACGAGCATAAATACATAGGAATAAGTCCGCCATACGTTTCAAAAACTGGCCCATCATAATAACCATTATCTCATGTAATCATGTAAACATCTGTAGAAGATTATGCCCGGCATGTGACTTGTGTCCCTTGTCGTAATTCTCGAGTGACGTAACAAGGAGTACGGTAGAGCTACGATTCAATACTCACGTCACGAACGTCTGCAGAAGGTGATGCTCCTGCACGTGGAAACTTGTGTCCCTCGTCGTCATTCTCGAGTGATTGGTTCGGTTCGCGTCCACCACTTTTCTTTTTGTCTGCAGCTTCTAGGAAATAGACTGAGCCACAGAATTGTGACGTGGCTGGATCTATTCGGTTTTCTATCTCTCTTTCTTTCTCCTCACTCTAGCCTTCTCTCCCCCTAAATCTTTCTCTCTATCTGTCTACAGAACTAAATTGAAATAAATCTGAGAACATTTCTTACCGCTATCATCTGCTGCCGAGGAGGAGGCAGATTGCTGAAATGTGTGTTTTTGGAATAATGGTTTATTTTCGTACCAGACGACTATGATTTTGGATTGAATAACGCAATTCGTTCAAGGGTTTGTGCTCAGGTTCTAGAGTAGAGTCTGGCAGCTACCCTGGTCCTATCTATGCTCGAGTGCATTGTTTGTATTGAGAACGGTGTCCTATTAGATTCTCAAAAGCTTAGCACCCTTGAGACTTGTATATTTTGGATGAGAATGCTCACATCCTTGATATCCTTCATGTCGTCCGCTTCGTCTTCTGGATCCACTGTTCTCTTCTTTGTTCCCGCGAACTTTTCCAACCAAGTTGTTATCTGAACAATTTAGCCTACTTACAATTACGAACAAGTTCCATTGTGTGCCTTTCCGGCACAGAGGGCACATGAATTTGTATAGAAAACACGAGAATGCCGTCCTCAAGCATACCTCTAAAAACCACGCACCATACCGTTACAAGTGTATGGACTTTGTTCAAAGCAAGGTAAAAGGCAGCACTCTTGCCGACGAGACGTTAGATTATGTATATTAGGGATAGTTCATCTGCATACTAAATCTTACCTCTGACATTGAGGGCCGCTTTGTTTGATCGAAACACCAAATGCTATCTTTCGTGTACTGACGAAGTTTGTCGGGAAGGCAGTCCAAGTCGAAAGTACGGCCTTGAGCGAGCTGAAGGCAGAGGACTGAAGTGACGCAATTGATAATCCTTTCTAGACTTCGGGTCTTAGATAAATTTTGTTCTTACCAACTGCTTTACTTCTGTATTCGTGCGCTTTTCCCATGGTTCCCGGCCTTCGGAGAATATCTAAACAATGTTTATATTTTTTCTTATTTTCCGAATTATTACACGTATATAGTACGCTCATTGGACGATATATTGTATTAATTCGTATTTTAATTATTTCTGGAAAGTTTATTAAGGGACAAAGCTTCTGAGGCCATATTCACCACACCGATTCACTCGGGGAAATATTCCCTTGAGGCAGAAAGTAGCATTCTAATGTGAGCTTTCTATGGGGAATTCCCCGTCTCACATTAGAGTGGCGAATATTGCCTCTGGATCAACTGTTGTCTTCTTTGTACCCGCGAACTGCTAAAATGTGGATTCATGAGAACGGCTGCAATCTTGCAAATAGTACCTCGTAAACAACTACTCCAAACGACCATACATCTGATTTCATTGTGAATGAAAAAGTGACAATTGTTTCTGGGGCCAGCCATTTGATTGGCACCTAAACAAGTGTGTACTTTTGAAAAGTGTTTCAAAAATTTAAAATATAATTGGTAAAACTAGAGTCTAACCTCCAGATTGCGAAAAAAACACCAATACCAATTTATTCCAACGATTATCCTCTTCCCTGGGTACAGAGTTATTTTCATGAAATTTATCGTTGTTATGACCACCCACCTTGCATGCAACTTTCAGTTTATAAAAGTCACCCATTCTGGATAGTCCAAAGTCGCTAATTTTCACCTAAAATGTGCATTCATGGAGTCACAAGAAAATCAGCTTTTATGCAAGATCAACCAGATTTTTTGAAGATCTACCATATAGTATTAGTCTTTATGTTCACAACGAGATAGAGAGTTACCGCTTACGGTAATACCCGACGGCTATCGCCGCCTGAGGCGTCTTTCAATGCTGCACAGGCAATTCTTAAAAAAAAGTGTGCATACTTATATGAAACGTCTGAAACGTATTGTCAGTAATTAATGTACTCATTTCGTTCATTTTGGTTTACGAAGAAATGTTTAGTTTATACCAAATCCTTGAAACGTACTATGGATCTCGTTGCGGATTTGGTGATAAACATCTAAACTCTTCTCCTTTATATAATAAGAGGTAATATGCTTGAAGACTCACACATGGTCGAACGGGATGTGAGGCTTGAATCAGACAATTTCTAGCTGCCAAATCCCTGGAATTATTCACATGTATTGGTGCATTTGATTAGGGCGCGTTCGGGATTGATTTTCCGAAAGGAAACTCAGCCAAATCCTCGTTCGGGATGGACATTTTGGAAACGTTCTAATGCTTGGAGAAAACAAAAAATACAGTATGAATTAGCATGGAAAATGTGAAAAATATGCGCGGGAAACGTTTTTCGCAAGCTAATTCATACTGTATTTTTTGTTTTCTCCAAGCATTGGAACGCTTCCAAAAAGTCCATCCCGAACGAGGATTTGGCCGAGTTTCCTTTTGGAAAATGAATCCCGAACGGGCCCTTACAGCTAAATACCGACCGGTTTTTGAAACGCATCGTGGGCAGCTGAATCCTTACGTATTTATGCCAATTTGCTCGAATTTAGCTCGGTTTTTTATTATAATTTATGTTCATTTGCATGCGCTGTCTAAGAATGCTGGTGTATTCGGTGTTTCAAAAACAGGCCGGTATTTCGCTATGTAACAATATGTAACAATATGTTCTCAGTTACAGGAAATATCAGGAAACTAAATATACCATAGAAGTTGAGTTCATATGATAGGCAATTGAGCCACACCCATATTGTATATACACCGTGGACGTGGACACGGCGAACTAATTCTCCCCTTTTCCATTTTTTGATATTCCGAACAGTTTAGTTCCCCAAGTTTCTATAAGTAAAATATAAAAGAAATTCAAAAATGCCTAACCTGTGAATGACTTTCTTGGCGTGTATAAATTCGATACCAGCCGATGCATCCAATATGAAGCCAGTCTTCTGTTCTGTGGTTAGTTTACCCCTGTTCGAGCGGAGATACGAATCAAGACTGCCCGCTACAATTTTTACTTTTAATCATTTTAAGCTTTAGCTTCCATGGCGCAAGTGCGGCGCACCTGCCGATCTCCTTCAAAAGGAGCGCCACATGTGAGCCAACTGGAATTACCCGTGCGCACGTCCGGCGCACTCCCGCGCATAGTGAGGTCCGCGATGTATAGAATGTGAAATTACCATAACCTCACCATCCACAAGTTCCAGTACAATGTAAAGTGGTTGTTGTAGGACTCCGATTCCATAGAGACGGACCACATTTGGGTGATGGAGATATCTCATTATACGGGCTTCGGCCATCATTTGGTTGCGTTTGGCTTTCGACAACTCTGACACGCCCTTGGTCTAGAAGCAGTTTATATCTATATATCAATAAAATACCCAGGTTTAATTACCCAAGTTTGAGGTAATGTCCTGAGGATGGCCTACGGCCGAAACGTTGACGAATAAAACACATGTAAGATCCCTTGTGTTGTCAATTTTGGTTGGGATTTATGCTAGAAACACCTGAACAAGAAAATTACATCTATCCATCCCGCTAATGGAGCGTGCAAAAGAATAACTATATCAATAGTAATAACCCGGCATCGTGGGTATACTTGAGAGTGGATTCAAAGCGCCGTATGTTTAACACTAAAGCAATTACCAGTTTAATTGCCACATTGGCCTCCTTTTCTCGGTTTACTTTGAAGACGCCTTTGCGTACCTGAATAACAAGCTTTTATATTTAGCTGTGGCATCACACTCCACAGTTTGCCATAAAATCCCGTCTGTGACTGTGGGGTCGAAACGGGTTACCTGGGTATTACCGGATACTTTCGTATAATTTTCCTTTTCACACTTTATTTTAGTTCTTTCTCATAGTTTGCTTTTAGTTCTTTACCTGTTATACTTTGGTTTATTATTACAAACTTCTCCTGAGATCTTAAAAAGGAAACGGATTCGAAAAGCTGTAGACTTTGTTGGTTTGTTGCAGTAGACAGCACTTCAATAAAATAAAGTACAGTACCTCTCCAAATTCTCCCTTTCCCAATGCAATTCCCAGTGTGATGTCAGTGTGTTGTAATTCCCATTTGGCACGTGACACGCCGGCTACTAGTCTGACACTAATCTGAAAGGGAGGATGCTAAATTTCTCTCTCTTTCTCTCTCGCTCTCGATGAATTCTAGGTTGTCTGATGAAAATTATCGAAACACACACACACACACACACACACACACACACACACACAACACACACACACAACACACACACACACACACACCACACACACACACACACACACACACATAGACACACACACACACACCTCACAGGGCGTGACCCAGCACGCACTCATGCACAGATGATGCTAACCAACCTTATTCTTATAAGACAGATCATTTGCTTTGTAGTAGTCGACAATTTGCATAAGAGTGTCAAATCTCTTAGATGGATAGAGATACCATTTTCCCGCTGGATCCTTGTAGAGGACGAGGTTGCGCACGTTCTAAATAGCCAATTTTACTTATTCAAATCAAACGAGAACAATTCAAGGTGTGCGGAATTAGTTCGGTATTATGCTGTCAAAGTAGTATTTATCAATTTTGGAAATCATCTTATTGATAAAGCGATGTAACCGAAGCAACGTATTTTTTTGAAACGTGCAATTCCATATGCTGTATCCAAAAGAATATAATTAGAATAAAAAATCGCGCAGTCGTTTGCGTACACTACTCAGTGCAGCGTGCAAAACACGTTTCAAAAAACAGCTGTTATACCGCTTTAAGAACCTTTCAGCGTACCAAATCTGAAGCTTGTTGATATCCAGGCTCCTTTGGTGATCGTTTTCGTTTTTCTCCACTACAGACACTCACTATATATTCCTTCTTTTCCATCCGATTTTGGGTTTTTGAATCACGAACTTCTACCTGAATTTAACAGTTTTATCATATCATATAAATAAGTGCCTACTCCCATTGTCGGTAAAGACTGTGCCTCGTCGAGGTGGCCTCGCAACGAACCTGAATCGAACTTGGTTTGTACTTCGTACTAGTCAGAAAAAATGTGTCACTGGTACACAAATACGGGTTTGATCTCATAGCAAAACGTAATGCTTCACCTCGTAATTTGATAGTTGTAAGCCTCTTTTACTATTCCTTACAAAGTAAATCCTGCACTTACATCACTGCATCGCAAGAGGAACTCGCCCTTTTTCTTGAGAAGAAACGGCAAATCGTCTCGGGGAATGAAACCGTGAAAGTATGGAATTTCCTGAAATATACTTACTTTGGATAGACATAACTCAACCATGGGTAGAATCACATCACTTTTGCGGAGCGGATAACATAACATTATATTCCGCCTGCGCTGTACGAACACGTACCTTTTCACAGCAGAGGTAGACCTAACACGTATGTAACAAAATAATACTGTGGACGCTTAATTTCGGGATACGCACTCCTGTGGCCGTATGCACGAACAGTGGGAGCCTCCCCAGTTGGGAGGATTTGTCTCTGCGTGTCTCTGATTCGTGTGATCCCATTCTTTCTCTCGTCTACAACTGGGAGCTGGGAGCATATTCCCAGTGTTCATGCATACAGCCACTGCTTACTTTTGACTTTTGTCTCACATCGAATAGCCATACTTGATGGTTACCCAATCCTTTAAATGTGCATATAAGCTAAATAAATTTGAAAAGATCTTGCTTGAAACTTACTAAAAATAGGGCGATGTCGTCTCCATTAGAAGACATCTTGCCCAGAGAATAAGGGCAATCTCGCGTGCCTTCTACCAAGATGAAGATATGAGAAAATGATGGTAATTTACGAGAAACCAACAAATTGAATAGGAGTTTGTTGACAAATATCTTCGGAGATTTTTGAAATACGTTTCAGAATTACCACTTATGCGCTCATTTCCCGATTTGCGCGGGGCGCGCGGTCAGCTTACGGAAAACCCTGCTGGTAATGTGTTATGTTCAATGTATTCAAGTTCGACAGGGAGAGCATCTCCTCAATATTTTCTTGTCGTACGGATAGTCAATTTCTAGCGTCAATTTCTAGCGCAATGATGTCAATGCGCTAGAAATTGTCAATTTCTAGCGCATGGATAATTTCAGCGATGTTTCCAGCCTGTCTGAAACCGAACTTCCATTTTTCTTTCCATGCACGAGCTGTCCATGCTACTTAGCCGAGGCGTGTAAAAAGTTTCCTAATATAGTTCAAATTAGTTTACCTTTTCAAAATAGAACACGAGCGACATTGTGTCATGATGACACAATAACTTGTAACATCAAATTGGAATTTTTTATTAATATCAAAAACTCTTCAAAAATAGGTTAGGATTCGATTAGGCAGTATACAGTGTTAGAATCACATAAAAATTCGGAAATAAACATATGCAATACAATACACAATACACTTTATGTACATTCGTTGTATTTTTTTTTGTAACATTTTATGGAGCTTTCCGCCTTCGAAGTGTTCGAGAAACCGAAAACCACGCCTACATTTTTCTCTGCCCCTCTCAGTTTCGCGCTATCTGTAGACATGAAAATAGGCGGGGGTTTTCGGTTTCCGGTGGCGATTTCGAAAACATAATATAGAGATGCTGCACATACCAAAGATCGAAAGAAATAAAAAAAAAACTCAACAAGAGTCATTATATCTGAGCAATTATTATTACATACAAATGCTTCGAATTGGCCGTTATTCCTAACTATGGTGTTATTGATTGATAATTACAAACACCTTAGGATGCTTCTGACTACGGTAACCGTCTGACACTATTGGCCGTCTTCCAAATATCCTCTGAGTCTCTGTCACGCGACCTTTCCGACTGGCTCTCTGCACTTTGTCTCCGTAATTCGTTGATCCTTTCCAGGAAACTTCCCGGTCCGTTGTCACAGTCGGGAAGCGAGAATCCTTGGGATGGGAATGTGTGGGAAGATCTTCGGGAGATGGGCGAGACCCGGGAACGAACCAGCATAAGGAGGCTTGCTGAAATGTACGTAAGTGACTTTTAAGAATGCAATAATTGTCTGTAACAGGAGTATCGCGTCGGGGCCTTTCCGGGGGATAAATTACTGGGAAATTATTAGTTTTTGTGAAAATCTGTACTTATAGTAATTTTCTCAAACACTTTTTCGCCGGTTTATTTGCTTCTGTTCTGCTTCATTCTCATAATATGAAGTTCGTAATTAAACTGGAGAGAAGGAATTCTGTACAACAAACAAATAAATAAACAAACCAATCAAGACAATTGAGCAGAAAATAAAGGCACTGAATAGGAGGACGGCCACCCACGAAGGCATTCGGGTCACGGCACGGACCACCCACGGAGATTGCTGAAAAAGGACTGAATACTGCATACGATGAAAAAAGAAAACTAAATTATACTTTATATAAATCGTATTTCGTTCCTGTCCTGTTCTTTATCTTTATTTTGTGCGATAGGATCTCTCTCACTCTCTCTCTCTCACCCTCGCACTCTCACCGTCTCTCTCTCTCTCTCTCTCTCTCACCTTCTCACTCTCACCCTCTCTCTCACTCTGCTCTGCCAAATCTTTCCGCTTAAATTCCAAGTGATAACTAACCGTGGAACTTGCTTGTGGGACATCATACTGATCAGATAAGCGCAACTCCTCAATTGTACGGATTTTTGTCGGAACCTGTAACACTTAGGGATTAAAGACTACCTAAAACATGTTACTAACTAAAGTCTATATTTAGAATTTGAATCCTCACATGCTGTTTGTCCTGTCTAAATCTCAGACGCCATTAAAAATCTAAGTAGTTAAGTGGGATGAAGTGCTTAGTATACCGATAATGTATCAAGGTGCAAATTGGCGTTAAAGCGGCAATGTACGGTGTGCAAGCTTTGTGGAAAAAGTTGCACGCCCTTAAATTCTGGTGTGCAGGTTGCCGCCGTGACGTTGTTGCTTGCACGCCGCGAAGAAGTAAAGTTGGCGCCGTACTCACGACATTTCGCCTCGGGCTTTTAGCGTGCAAGCGGCGCGCAAGCGGCGTGATAACGGCGGGCAAATTGCATGCTGTTTTCATTCCGCGTGCATTTTTGCGCGCCACGACGTGGCCAAATGATCTTTGCGCACCGAATGGTTACCGCTTGCACGCCAACTTTCGTCAGTGTGGTCCTCTCGAAGGAGCTTCAGATTTGTTGAGAATGTGTTTTTATGGGTCGGGTCCTACGATGTTATCTGCAAACTACAGAAGTCTGGAAATAATATTTCTCTTCTACCTTTGTGGTGAATGTTTCCAGTGCCACAGTCAATTTACTGGGAAGTTTATTTGTGTCAGAAATCCTTTCTTCTTCAGGCAAAGCTATTCTCATTTGGACGTGTCTGCCATTCTTCTGAAAAATCACATAACTCAGTTTAAATGGTTAAACTAGCTTCACTTATGCAGCTCTTGCGCCAAATTTGAGCCAACTCTTTGTGCCAAGCAGTATTTACGTTGCGAAAAGCCTCGCACATCATATAACCCGCACATTCGGATTCCCTTTTTGTTGTATCTGATATGAAAGACCATTGCATTTTTGAGAAACAGTGCACATCAGTCATCTTTGAAAGACGAAATCAACGCTAGCAAATGAAATTCGTGTGCGTAACCCGTATTCTCGATGGTCTAACAAAATAGACATTTAGTATGAAAATAGTACCGATGCTGGATCGATCTTCTCTTCTTGTTGACTTTGTACTGGAGAGTCTTGTTGAGGACCCAAAGGAAATGGAGGAGAGAGGGGAGAATCTGAATTAATTATTTTTATAATAACTTTTTTTGGAATACTTGAAGTTTCCAACAATCAATATCCTACACGTATTCATCCAAATGTGAATAACTTTTATAACCATCAAAAAAAACAGCAACAATGTTTCAACAGTTTAGCTTAAAGTCTTCAGTTGGTAGGCAATTATTGACTTTCTCTTTGAGCATTCGTAGAGAATTCGTAGAGCTACTAAATTGCGTAATTAAATTACTAGACTAGTCAGTCATTCGTTTAGATGTATCATAAATCTCGGAAATACTAATCAAAATGACAACAGTTGATGGGTCATAGGCCAACATTGGAGAGTGCTACAAACGTTGGTAATTAAATATTTACTAGAGTCTAATTAAGCTTTAAATCTATAATAGATTACCAGAAACCCTGATAGCCGGGGATCGAATCTTGGTCGATATCGGCCGAGACACCGAGGGTCCGACTGGGTAAGATGCGGGGGCATCTAGAATAGTTGAATATTACTTTTGGTTTGTATCGATTGATTTATGTTTTACAAAACAATCGGCATTATATTCTTTCCGTTTGAACAAAAGGCTCCAACTGGGGGGTGCAACTGTTTTATCTCAGTGAATCCTATTATATACAAGAGTAACTGTAAGTTGCGCTAGCACTCCGTTACGTAGTAAAATTCGAATAAATTCTTCCGTTTTAGAGAGTGCCACAGCTCAAATTAGAGTATTCTCATGTATGTCTTCATACATCATTGCTTCCAATTGAGGGCCAAGGAGATTTCCGTAGAACGATGTATGTCTTCATACGTAAAGATTTTCATCTACGTTACAGACGTGTCATAAGTATGAAAGAGGCCCGAGGCAGCGTAGCCGGCTGGTATTTTATAAGCCTGACCTCTGATGTGCTCAAATGGTGGGTTTCCTTTATCGATTAATTGATTGATGAACGTGGCCACCAAACGCTCCTCCTTTTCCTTGAAAAGAAATCAATATGCTGTTCTGAAGGAAACACTGCGGTTCACAAATCTTTATCCTAATTATTATGTAACTAAATTAGAAAACGTCTCCAATGGCACTTCTCTTTTAATTGCGTTCCTTTGACATAAAAATCTTTCTGCAACGTTACCATCGATTACTGTAACTAATTATTTATCGCTAGCCAACTTATCAACTGGAAACAACCTACAGTAATCTTCCTGTTTGCTTCGGCCAGTTGATTTGGAAAGAGCATACGGTAAAGAGAGGTGCTGAGTTTTGCTCGGAGATCGTTCATTGAATGCTCGACCACATCCGACACCACGGCCTCCAGGATTTGCGGATCCACCTGCGAAAGGAATTAGAAGTTTGACTTTAGGTGAAGCTATAGTATTCTTTTGAACCATAATTCCAAATCTTTCATGACACAACCAGACGTCTATCCCCGCCTGAGGCGACTTTCCAATACTTCAAAACTTCACAAAAATGAGCATACTTATATGAAACGTCTGAAACGTATTGCCTACAATTAAGCTTATTGTGGAGTTGCGAAAAAATCAACTTATACCAAATCCTTGAAACGTATTATGGATTTCGTTTCCGACATTGTGGCAAAAAGATCGTTCTCCTTTATATGATAAGATTTCACATTGGCATTAAAATAGAAAAACTGCTTATTGGGATATATATATACCTTTGGATCTCGCTGTTGCAGTATTCGACCATGGCAACTAACAAAAGCACATAGAACTGTCAGCAAGGATTTAGATTTAGTGGCAAACATTGTCTAAATAAGTACATTTTAATATTGTATTACCAAAAAAAAATGCTTTATTCACAGTTCTGTTCTTGAAACAGTGCGCTACGAGAAAATTCTAGAATACTGTGATTAAACAACTACAAACCACAAAACAAGCATACGTATGAGAGCAAGATGATTTTTTTTAACAAGATAAGAAAAACAGATGCTCAGAGCAAGCAGGATACCGTACCCTTGACAGGACCTGACACCTGCATAAGGCCTGTAAGGTAAGGCCGTTCCATGCATTTGACCCCAATGCCAATCGCTATCCATATACACGTTTATGTGTACAGATCGGCTTGCAGCATCCATATTTGCATAGCCGCCACACTCAAAGAACTGGCACTAAATTAGAATATTGGCAAATTAGCATATTGGCACCTGTACTATGGGCGTGGTCAGACACTGGAACAAAGGGAGGGTTCGGTTACATAAACATAAGAGAGCATGGCAGATAGTCTTACCCCCATGACCCTTGGTACAAGAGGACATATATATTAGGCAGGAGTGTTTGTACTGGGACACCCTGCATATCAGATGCTTATGAAGATTGCAAATCGGGATAAACAAACCATTTGGATGATTAAATTTAAAGCGAAATACCGATAGGTTTTTGAAACACATCGATTACACCAGCATTCGTATGCAGCTTATGCAAATGAATGTAAATTAGAATAAAAAATCGAGCTAAATTCGAGCAACTTAGCATAAGTGCATAAGAATTCAGTTGTCCACGATGCGTTTCGAAAACCGGCCGGTGTTTTCTTTTAAAGAGGTAAACGCGGCAAGTGAAAGTTTGTCGGCTTACAGAGTAGGGATTCAGGTTATGTTGCTGCAACCAAAAACGAGGATTCATGATTCAAAATGTAAATGTCAATGTTTCTACAGCCAAAATACTGAACAAGAGCGTAACCCCTATCTGCCCTAGCTGTTGAGTCGAGTGCAGACTAATAATTTTATACTAGCTCTTCTGTAAGTTTATACATATACATGTATAGAAGGCAACCTCTTTAGCAAATTTGCCTGACTTTTTTTCGTTCCACTCCAGTTCCCCCTTGTGCGAGATATTACCTCGTAGTAAATGGTTGATTTCACCAATTTAATTACCTTTCAAATTCCCGACAAATAATGAAATTTTTCAAACCTCATTGTCAGACACTGAAAAATGGCAACTATGCTGCTCGCTATCAATGAGTTATCTACTAATATTACTTGTATCTTCGTCATATTTCAGGTATTTTAAATGCAGTAGTAAATATTTAAATATGGTTCACCTTTTATTGAAAAGTACCACCAATTGATGCCAATTGATTGAATTTCAGGCATTTATGTCTTCTGATATGCATTTACCGTTTCTCACTTCCTTGAAGATTTTTAATGTAGTTTTGAAATATTATCAAGAAATTTCTAATAAAACTTTTAAGCAAGTACATATGTCTTAATTGAAAATTCAGGTGATGTCAAGTGTACTACTACACTGCCAAGAAACCAAGAAGCACTTTCGTACATGAGCCATAATACAACCCTTGGTCTTACTTTACCTGATGTTTCACCTCAATATTTTTGAAAAAGGAAAAGTATTGTTCTAAAATTAGTGACAAGGGTTGAGTTGCTCACGCATACATTAGCACACTTGGCCAACAATAGGATGGGGGTTGTGAAGTTAGAAATGGGGGAGCAGACTTTGGCTGGCTACCTCATCAAATATAGCTTTTCTTTGACAACTTGCAAATTTCGTCTTTTCACATCCTTTGTTTGTAATGACGATGGTAGTTCATAAGAATTTCACCGTAAATATACTAATTTTAGCATAAAGCTTTGTTTTGTACCCTTCAGTGACATATGTGCACAGAACTTTGCATACAATACATGATATGCGCTTCAAAACCACGTGTCATACCGCTTTAATATCGACTTGCCTTTTTCTACCCTCTATCCCTTTCCGAAAGTATTAATCTCGGAAATTAACAATCTTATTATAGAACCTTTCATCACGTCATATTCACATGATTTTTATTCACGTGCCTAATCTGGGCTAACTCAATTGTTCCAAGATATTGTTTGGGAATAGAAAGTGGGGAATTATACTTTATTATTAATGCCTATTTACGAATTTACTTTGGAGGTGTGGGAGCGTTGCCTTATATGGAACTCCTTCTTCCTCCTTTAGCTCATAAGAATGGCGTAAACTTGAATTACTTTCATAAACTTTGCCACAAGTTCTTAGACATTAGGTTTCTATCAGAGAATTGCTACACTTATTTTGATATAATCACAATACGCAAAAAATAATATTAGAAAATAAATAAATGTATAATATATCGTAGACAATAGTCTCAGTCAAAGTTTAGCTTTCTCTTGCCGAAGCACACCAAAGCCAGTGATTCGTATTGTAGAAGTAGAAGCCTTACGTTAACTACATGTATCTCACTTCTATTTATATGATGAATAATGTATATTTCCATTCCGTGGTTCCTTCTGAAATAATCTTTGTAATTGCTCTTTTCGTCACAAACCAGAGCATTTGTGGTCGTCGAGTAATTCATCTTCCGGGAGAAAAGAAATCGTCATTCGTATTCCATCGTACAATCAGAAGAGGGGTGACAATTTTAATTGAAGTCTGTGACACACAAAAAACATGTGTAAAGCAAGGAAATTGGACAATAGATGGTTTGATTGCGAGATTGTTCAGTCTGGCCATCGCTGATCGCTCCACAAAGGGAACTCCGCGCTTGTGCCGCAGTCGCCCGAATTTGGAAAATGTTGTGCGCGAACACATGGCTCACCTCTAGCAAAGTACTACGTTCTGGGGCGCATAGTGCGGCGCATACTTTCCCGCACGTTTTGGGCGTGCGTGCATACTTTCCCGCATGGTGTGGCGTGCGCGCAGACTTTCCCGCAGAGCTGCAGACTTTCCCGCATACTTTCCCGCATACTCTGCCATCATGCGGAAACTCGCTGAAATTACACATTGCGACACTTTTGTTCGCCCAACCATGCGGCAGACTTTCCCGCAGACATAACCGCGAGGCGCAGACTTTCCCGCAGACATACCCGCAGACTTTCCCGCAGACATACCCGCATGGTTTCCTGCAGACAAACCCGCCACGCAAAAAAGTTGCCTCCCTAAAACGCTTAGGACATAGTCCAAATGACTGCCAGCGGATAGACGTCTCCGCCTTTCCGTCCTTTTGCCACGGACCGCACCATGCGGGAAAGTCTGCGGTGCACCGTGCGGGTCAGGTTCAGAGTTATAGAGAGAAGGTGATGTACCAGTAAACGGGGACGCGCGGAAGGTGCGCGGTATGTGTGTCATCTGCAATTGTGCCTCAGGCACCACAGCCTCAGGCACCTCAGCCTCAGACGTACTGCCACAGCAGACCACTATTTTGTGCGGCGGTCGCGTTCATTCGCCCATTTCTCACTATCAAGTCATTTTGTACCTCACAATGCTTACTTCCTAACCAGATTTCACAATCAACATTTTTTTTGTTCTTTTTGTCGCACAGTGCATAATCGTTACCAGACCATCAGTTTTTTTCAACTTTCACTAAATTCGCATGAGCTTTTTACGTGTAACTTCTCTTCTTCCTGGTTCATTTCTATTAACTTTAGTTCAAATGGTCACGTTTTTCGTGTTAAAGGATTAGCTATTTCTTTTCATCAGAAAACTCTGTCTTAATTGGTGTTTTCCGCTTTAATGTATTTATATTTGGTTCGATTAACTTTTCACTTTATCAGCTATTAAAAATTAAAACTATTAATGGAGGTTGTTGTTTCCCAAGAAAATAGGGCATTTCCTGATTGAGAACTTGAAATTAATGGCGAAGAATAAAATTTCCATTCCTGAAAGTACTGTAAAGATTCACTAAAAGAAATTATTGATTAGAGCTCCAAGTTTAATTCTTACACTTACGTGCCAACCTAAAACTCCGCACATATTGCGGGAATAAATGCGCGGCGAAAACATGGCGCACCTGTAGCACACTTTCGGAAGTTAATCGAAAGAAGGAGCGATCCCAGGCGCCACAAAAGAGCCACCTATGCGCCAATTAAAATGGCACACCTTTGGCGCCAGTTTTGCCTTTAGCGCACTTCTGACGCTCCTCGCCCATTAGACGCGCAGTCAGCTTTTGCTGTGTACCAGTAGTAGACTGCACTGCAATTAGTGCGTGCCCAAGTTCCATTATTCGTATTTAGAAAAGAAATTGAGGCGAGACGCTGACTTACTACAAAAGAGAAACATCTCCATTGAAACAAATTAAGAATGTCTGAAAGACTAACAATAAGTCTATTCACTACAAATTTCTATGTAATTCTGCTCAAGTTACACAGAAATTAAGTAAATGAATTTGATTTCATTAGGACTAGTTTATAAACTGCTCCTCTTTATTCTGAATATGGAATGGTACCTCAATTACTAAATATTTCTAAGGATTCCCTTTATACCTGGAGCGGGACCATCTAGCACAATTGTCCAATGATCAGTTTGAACGGAAGCGTAGTAATTTGATGCTAAGTTTGTAACTAATTTCCGCTCAAATGTATTTTCAACCACAAAATGAGATAAAATGTGTATATTTTTGGAAGTCGCCAATTTGAAATTGTCCCCCGTTACAGGCTATAATTTGTCACGAATTAGCCTGGAAATTATGTTGCCAGAGTTGTGAAATACGCATTTAAAGGAGGAGGCTCACGAGAATGAAGTGCTCAAATAGTTTCCTTTTATCGAAGGATGATGGTTTGACCTTCCAAAAAACAAGTATTATAAGGTTCAGCGCTAAGGTTTGGAGGAATTAATTAATCTAAAGAACTCGAGGTCAAATAAAATAACCTATCGTATGCAAGGTAGATTTCAAAGCTAAACATGCAAATTTACAAGTCATTTTGCAAGCCAGAACAAAATTCGCATGCCAACGCATGTTTTATATTGATTTGCTCCTTCCAATTAAAAGCTTTTGCTTTGCAAAGCATGTCTTTCGGAAATGAATACCATCATCTTTCGATAAAAGGAAACTATTTGAGCACTTCATTCTCGTGAGCCTCCTCCTTTCAGCGGAAATCAGGAAATTAGAAAGCCCACAGATTTCCAGTTGTAGTATCAAAATTACATCTCGTTTGAGTATTGTGTTACTCATTTCCCAACATTAATATGGCTCTATCACACTGTCTGAGCACCTCCCTTAAAGGGACAGGCCCATCAAAGTAAACCTATATTTACGATACGTCCATAGTGACTATCAAGCATTTTTATTACAATATATGCAAACTAAATTTCACATTTATTTGCCATGGGAAACTTTTTTCCGATGCGCTCAGATCAAATGTATACCGTAAAGCCGCAAATATCCTTGTCGTCAATGCAAATTTATCGTGAAATTATAATGCGATTAAACTTTGCATATATAGCTTTGAAATCTGCAGTTTTATGGTATACATATGCGTGGAGCGCATTGGAAAAAAGTTGTCTAGGGCGAATAATGGTGAAATTTAGTTTGTATATATTGTAATAAAAATGCTTGATAGTCATTATGAACGTATCGTAAATATAGGTTTATTTTGATGGGCCTGTCCCTTTAAAGGAGGAGGCTCACGAGATCTAAGGGTGAAACTCACTTACATTAGACCAGATTATAATAGATGATATTTAGTGTGCTTCACTTAAACTATTCCTTAAATGTGTCTTTTCGGAAGAAAATAAAACGCCTATCATTCAAAGTTTTGTGAAACACAATCGACGCTAAAATGGCGTGCTTGTGGCTCACCTAACGCGACCACTTTTCTTCCGACGAATCCCAAAAAGTGCGCTAAACCTGCGCCAAGTTTTTGGCCTCATCCGGGTATGTTTGTTTGTAGTGCTAGATTACATTCATTTTTGCTTATGACAGTTTTGTTTATCTCTAGTATACATCTTATTAGTGAAGATAAGTTGTAATTAGTGATAATTTTGGATTGGTTTAAAAGGCCTTTAGGCTAAAGTTCGTCTTTATTATATCCTGGATTTCCTTGTGTATGTTTCTAAATGTATATTGGGCAACCTGCGGGAAGCCACAGAAAAAAAGAAAAAAAAAAGAGTCAAAATCTCATTAACGAGAACCCGAGGCCGGCTTTATTGAATAAAGATGATCAAATGCATTAAAAAGGCTAAAGATTAATCAATGTAGTGCTTAGTTCTTTGTTCCTGGTTTAACTTTAAAGTTTTGCAGATTGTGTAACAAAGTTTTTTTACCCAATATCTTAGTTATGGCAGTGTTAGTCAACTCATTTCTAGTTAGTCTATTACATAAATAACATATAATTGGTAAAGATCCAACATTTCATACTATTCAGTGTATTAGTTGTTCGTCACAACTGCCACAAGATCGCATGCAATTCATAGTTAAAATCTCCAGAGAATTATTATAAAAATAAAAGACTAAAACATAACAATATAAGTACGCAGAACTTTTTGAGATCTTTGATGGAGCAAGTTGTACAAAATTTAACAAGAGCGCACTGATGTATGACAAATATACTATTTTAGTTTTTTTGTTACCATTCTACGCTCGAGTTGCTCTGTGACATTTTCTTTCTTAATTTGCTTAAATTTTATTGATTTCATGTAACAAAATAGCATAAATTAAACTTATATCTTATATTTATATCTATGCGTTGAACGGTATCTGTAAAACATGGTGCGTTTACCACACTATTTTTTTACCCAATTTTTTATTATTCTTTTTTAAAATATAAAATTGACTGGCCAGCGCTATTTTTGCTATTTTTCCTTAGCCAATTCAAGTAGTGAATACGACCTTTTGGTCTAAAAACATGTTCATTTATCTTGATTTTCTAAAGAAAAATATGTGTGTCGAGACAGGACTAAAACAACAGTTGTTGAAATAATAATAAATATACACACACAAGTGAACATAGTAAACAACAAGAAATTAGCCGCAATCGTTATAAATAGAAGCGTAGAAGAAAGAAAAGAAGATTTTGCAAAGATATTGCTCTTCCGATGCGTAATTCGAAAAAAAAGTTCTATTTTTCGAAATACGAACCTTTTTTTTCGTCTCTCTATTATTGGTGAAGAGAACCTACCTATGTTCGAAATTCGAACTATATTCGAAGCTAAATTGGTCTTGTTTTACCGGTATTCATTGCTGTTGTATACTAATTGTAATCAATGCAATCTTACCGTAAGCTTCGGGATGTCCGTTACCGGTTCCTTAGTGTCCTTAGACCTTAGAGGCTACTAAACCTCAGAGACCTCGCATACTTTATTGCGTGGAACCCTTGCTACCTTTTTTGTAGCAATAAAAAACGGAACCTTGACGCAATTCGTGCGTATTTCTTCAAAATTGTATGTGTTTGTATTCACACTGATTCTATTCTTTTTCCTACTAATTTTCTTTGGCGCCCTCCGTCTAGAGCTTGTTAAATCGTTTTATAAGTAATATTCTCCTTAAAACCTGTAATTCTTTTATGAAATATGTCAAATATGTGCGCTTCACCTTCTTTGGACTTTTATAAATGTAATCATCTTATCATAATTTCATAATCATAAAGGTTCCCTTTCTAACCCGTCTCAAAAAGATTATCAACTTTTTCATTTTGGAAATCCTCTTTACTTTTGCATGCAAATGCTAAACAGCTAAACTGTGCAAATCCGGAACCGTTCCTCGAATTGATTTTTGATTCGAACTGTTGTCACATATGCTAAATGACATGGAAACAGTAATAAGCAAGAACACGTGTTCACATACAAGGAACGAAGGGCGGAGTTTATTGAAGCTTAGTGTTTTGTTCGCCGCGCACCTCTGGCGAAACCATTTTACACAAAGACCCACGAGTCTCACCGCAGTACGTATATGTTCACCTATCACACATCACTTATTTGTTATTTACTAAAAAAATCATAATCCTTTCTTAAATTTTCTTTGTTTCCTTTGTTTATTCCTCCACGTGAGTACTTCAGAATTAACAATTAATGAAAAAAAACATATAACTTGAGTTATTTCGCTTGAGTTGGTATCACAAATGCGTTCTTTTTATTTCCGCTTTTCAATTTATTTGGAAGTAAGTCTCTTAAGATACCTCCTCAGTTACCCTTTTAATCCAATACTGATGATATGTACTTCATGTATGTATGTGGGTTGTGAATCTCACGTAGCAATAGAGCAATACTTCTCAAACGATTATTAGCTTGATTTGTGTGCTCTTGACTATTACACGTTCTTTCTTTCTATGGTCACTTACCTAAAAGTTCCTTGTTGTATAAATAAGCGCAGACATCAAAAACCTCATTTTTGTTTAAAGCGAAATACCGTCCGGTTTTTGAAACGCATCGAGTACACCAGCATTCTTATGCTCTTATACAGCTCATGCACATGAACAGAATAAAAAAATCGAGCTAGACTCGAGTAATTTAGCATAAATACGGAAGAATTCCTTTGTCCACTCTGAGTTTCAAAAACCGGCCGCAATTTCGCTTTAAAAATTGCTCATTTTATTGTGAGTTCAGGCAGACGGATACCAAGAAAAGTTTAGGTTTCTTCAGGAAAAAAAAGAAAACCCAATCATTTACGTTCATTTCGGGTGTTGTAACCTTTTCTTTTAAAGTCTCGTCTATTTCTTTCTTTCTTTATATTATAAATGGATTTTTATTTTATAAATGAAAGTAATAATCGAAGTACAAATTCCGTAAAACCTTCCCACGATTGGGAATTTCTTATCGAAAGCCTTGTGTACAAGAAATAACTCAACTCAAAGTTTTCGGTTCTCATGACAATTTTATGCAAAAGATTTTTCTCTTATTCTGCGTTTTCGCGAACGATTGGCGGTGAATTTTGCGCCAATGCTGCGCCAAAATAACGCCATTCTGCAGAATACCCCCATACACGTGTTATTGGCGCAAACGTTGTTTACTTGCAATAAAAATTGTCCGTAAAATGGGAACAGAAATGCGCGTGGAATGCAAATGGAACACTATTATAATGTGGGATATAATGGGATGATGATACATTGTGCTCTATAGTCTACAATCTAGTTCATGACTGTTTCATTTTCCAAAATATAACCTCATTTTTTCATTTGTCTTTATTAGAGCGTTATGAGCATTTCAGAATTAGTAGTTTTTTAGCTTCAACCTCTCATCACTTTTATTTAATCTCGGCTCAAAGCGTGCAGCTTAGATGCGTGCTCCTCTATTAAAGTGTTCGTCAATAGAGTTGCACAGAGGTTCAAATGCCTATTCCACCAACACCAGGGAGCCCTCCCTAGGCTAGGCTCACGAGCGCTCTGAATCTCTTCTGCTCACGCACTCTCTACGCACTCTTTAGCTCCCTGGGGAGGCAAGGGAGAGCTCCCTGTGTGTTGGTGAATATGGCATCTGGACAAAAGCGACGAGTTCCAATTATGACACAATCTTTTTTCTGAGGTTTTCGCGATCACTGGTGTCAGTCATGGACAGGAACAAAGAAATATGTACATATATATTATCGTTTATTATCACAAACATCTTTCCTCTGCGTAAATGAGTCCTTGTTTGATTGTATTTCCCTGTTAGCCTTCTATTGTTTCCATAAAATATAATCCTCTCATAGTTATGCTCAGAAAGAATTAGACAAAAGAAATAATCACTAAATATTATCCAGCTTCCATCCTGACGTTATTCATCGTTTTGTTTCCAAATCGTTTTCTTGATTTTGCTCCAAACCAGAATCATAAGTTCTAAAAGTTCTAAGCGTGAGTTTTCCATTGATTACCGTGGAAATTTTTGTATCCTTGAATACGTAATTATGAAACTTTGAAACTGATTGTGAGACACTTTTACACGGAAGACTACGAATTTTGGTTTCTTTTGGATATAAATACGTCAGTGAAGGTAACCATGAATACTTTGAATCCTAAAGTACACGTATCCGGCATACGGCATACTCCTTCGAGGACAAAGACACGTATAAATTGCTCAAATAAATTTCACTTACAATTACAATTGTCAATCATATTTTCATGCTTCTCAATGTCTTATCCATTATTAGTCATCAAGCATAGAACCTTACTTCGAAAGCTTAAAGTCTAAGAAGTCTGCGTTCTCAGTGCTCTTTTTTAGTAGGCAATAATAAATAGAATTTCCTGGGTTTCTTCGCAGAAATCCGCGTGAATTCAGTGAGAAAAGGCAGTGCGTGATACATATATGTATGTTAAGCCCCGCCTCCTCCATTCTATTCAACTTGGGCTCATTTTGAGCCATTTACCCTAGACCTAGACGAACTCTATTTCTAAACCTAAACTTTTAGTCATAAGAGAAAATTTTAGGAGTTTACATCCTTTTTATTATCGAAGATTATAATTCGCAGTTGTTTCTCCACATTGCTTAATTCTACGTTGTCGAATGTTATTCAATTTTTAATAAGGGCAGTCATATTCGAAAACATGACTGGATTTCTATATGTAATGATTTGGTTCATTAAAATTTTCACAACATCAAGTCAGACACTTCGTTTCTTACATTTAATTTAATTTCTTGGAGAATTTATTGTTTGTAAGGTAGTGGAAATGATATTAATCTGTATGTATGTACGTAATACACAATTCAGTCATATCTCCTTTGAAAGTGTCTCAATTGACATACATATGTTTCCAATACAATTTCTTGTTTTTCAACAACTTTGAGCTTCCGTCTTTCTTATAATATATTCACACCGTTTCCATAAAAATGTATAAAATAAACAGAATAAACATGTGTGAACACTTGTATTTTTATGTAGACATTTTCATTACTTGGTGGAATATCTCCATTTTTTTCTTGCAACGGAGATTTAGAACGGTTTATTTTCTTCAAAAATAAAAATCATAAATGAATGAAATCATCACATGTTTCACAATTTCCGATTCAACGGTTTTCAACAAGGAAATTCCACTCTTGTGATAATTCATTTTTCAGTATAGACATGACAGAGTATTATTTTAATAAGTATTACTTGGACTATGTACTTGTTAAAGGGTCAGGCCCATTTCAAATGACCCCTATTTTTGATGATTCCATCTGATTCTCCATGTCAAATATAGTACGATACGATATTTTTTTAATTTTCAAGCGCAAAATTCACGCAGTATTCGGGAATTTACCATTGCCAGTCATACCCAACTATTTACCGCCGTTTTCACGCCCCTTCGCATTTTGGTCTATATGCTCTATGGGGCGTGGCAATTGCGATATTGGCCAATCAGCGCGAAGGGGCGTGCAAACTGCGATAAATAGTTGGGTATGGCTGCCCACGGTAAATTGCCGAATAGTGTGTGAATTTTGCGCTTGAAACTTAGAAAAATATTTCATCCTACTATATTTGACATGGAGAACCAGATGGAATCATCAAAAATAGGGGTCATTTGAAATGGGCCTGACCCTTTAACTCTACACTCGTAGAATGGTAGCCTTCAAGCCTATTCCTCTGTATAATATATGTACGTTGAAATGTTGCTTTTCACTGAAAATAGAAAATCGAAATGTATTTGTCGGGTGCTTGGACACGCATTATAATATGCAATAGAATATTTCTCGTCCCATTTTTCCGATTTAGAATTATATCTATTTTTATAAAACCATTCCTTGCACAAAGATGATTATAGAATTGAAGCCGTGGCTAATCGACATTTGATGATAAATGTTAGGAAAAGAATGAAATAATACCAATGCAAGCGCAAGAAGGACGTTATATCTAACAATGGTGACATTGCTACGTGAACGCAGAACAGATTTTCACTTTCCTATGACTTTGTAATCTATTTATGATTCTTTCAAAGAATATAATATTTGTTCTTTTAATATTAGAAGGGCTTGGTCTTTAATAATTTCTTGATCTTTAATTTGATCTTTGAGGGCAGCTCTGTTTTATAATAAGTATCAGTCAATAGTTTGTTCAATGTTCTCTAAATCCCTCAGTATAATAGTTGAAAAATTATTAATTATTCCCCAATATTCCCAAACCAAACAGTAGACAAATATCGGGTATCAGTATTCACAGTCAATTATTTCACGTTCGGAATTCAAATCATTATGATTCACGATTCATTCAATCAAATACTATTGCCCTTTCTCTATATTTATTGAGTTTTTTCTTCACATCTTTACAGTTGATATGAATATATATGAATGCATTTTTGAATCAGCTCTGGATCCTATACCCATAAAATATCCGAAGGTTTGTATACAGCATACACCGAGTATAAGAAGTACTAGTAATGTCCTAAGTATTCCTAATAGCTCCTATCACCGTGCCCTTTGTTAACATACTGAATACTTATAATACAACTCTCTCCTTCTAATACGTACCTCATAATTCAGATTCTTTAACAGTCCACTGACAGTTTCCCACGAAATTGTGAGAAATTGCCTTTTTTAAATAATCCATAAGAAATGAATAAATTGAATTTAAAGTGAACGTGACTTTACTCTAAATTTAATAAAAATTCATCCATAAGTCATAATGTAATTGTCTCCGAAATTCTGAAGCAGCGTTGGTTTGCGTAATTGTAGCTACAGTATATGAGCAACCTAGAGATGACGTCATCTTTCTCCTTTTGTTGTAATTGCTCGGAAATTACTTGAATGATTAGCGTTGAATGTAAGAGTATTAGATATTATAGTGTAGAGTTTCAAGGGGGAAAATGTGAGATGATAGAGTTTGAATAAGGATTCACCAAATAATTATAACAATTAACTAAGCCATAGGCCATAGGAAACCCATTAGATTAAGCTTTCCTCTTAATTTCCTGCAGCTACGCTCTAGCAATCGCAAATGTCTCTAGTTTTGCATATAAATCTAATTATGGTTCTTGAAGCCCGCGGTGTCGCATTATGAAGTCACTTTATAGAATCACTTTGTTCAACTCATATTCTTTTATATCACACGTATAAAGGTATTTACGGAGTTTGAGAGAGAAGAACTACAAATGTTTTTTGTATTGTCTGTGGTCGCGTTTGGTCTTGAATTACGTAGCAGTGGTACGGAGAAAAAATCAGGTACGCCTACAAGTCGCGGCGCACCTCGCCCAGGTTTCGTCTGTCTCTCACCCATGTTGTCGCGCCTGCAGTGAAAATCTGGCGAGGATAGGGCGAAGTCGCCGCGCACTCTTTCGTCTGGTTTCAGCATAAATTTTCGCATTTTCTGTACAATTGTCGCCTACAAAAATTTCGCGTCGACGTTGCTCTTGCGCGGCGCAACACCCGCGTTTCGCAGTGAAAGGGTAATTAGAATTTATCTAATCGGTGAACATCCCCAACTATAAGGTTCAGGGCATTGGAAGCACTTTATTTTTGTCCGAGAAAGCAGAGGATTATCATAGCTGTGCAACCTAAGAGATTTTGCAAATGTTCCCGTGTGTCTTTCCCCCTTGTATTTTTTGAAATATGGTAGTTTTCTGTTTGTGTTCGTTCTACAAATTCCAATTTCTTGTGTACTTCCTTGTCGTCCAACATGTTACACAGAAAATAACCAAGAAAACTCCGTCTGATCCCTTAATTGCTGGTAAATTGACCAAATTTTCCCCACACGGTTTTTGAAGGAAAGCAGAGATGTCGAACAACATGTTTAACTTGTTTACTTCAACAAAAATAGGGTCGTGTCCTCGTTAAAGTGACCTAGTCGTACACTGAAGTTTACACTCCTTTTCAACGTTGTCATTGTAAGGCACCAATGTACAATTGTGGATTTAATTAAAATAACTGTGTGGCTTCGTCACAGGACTGCAAAAAACATGGGCTGACTTGGTGCGATAATGCGCAGTCTCGAACAGCGCAGGCACTGTTGCTCGTCGGCTCGACTTCTACCCCGGATAACCGCCTTCTCATTAGAGTTCATTGGTATCATTTTTCGCTGGCGTATAAAAGGTGTCTCACTCTGGTCCGGAAGCTAACTAACTGAAAACAAAACCTAGAGCCTAGAGGTGTTATGTATACACTTGATAATGGACCACATCCCCACACTGAGTTTCAGTTCTTTGCGTATATTACTCTATATTTACCTTTTTATATTAATAAAAGAGTAAGGTTTAAGTGTTTATCTATTCCGTAGAGCCGTTGAAAGTGCGCAAGTATATGAAAGGACTTGTTTACTGCGTATATCATGAGTTTCGTAAACTTCCGTTTGGCCATAAGAAGGGTCGATTTTATGTATTCGAAAGTTTTTATCAAATAAAAATGAAACATATTATTATCTGCGACGCTTTCATGACATTTTATAATCCTTCAAAATAATAAATAAGAACAATGAAGTAACATTGATTACCGAAAAAGTAAACAAAATATGCTTCACATTGTACTCTTTTTGTCCAATATGGACTATGGATTTACATTTATTAAATAGTATTGTTTCCATTCCTTATTTCCTTAAGAAAATATTATGTCATGTGAACAAAGCTACAATAATATGTTGATTTGTCCCGTGAATTCTACTTTTTTTGACATTATGATGTTTATTAATGTAGTCTGTGCCCTCCAAAGTAATTAGACTTTGTATAATCCATACAATTTCGTGATTTTATTTCATTTATGCAAATAGGACTTCGTTGAAGTTGAGGTCCAATGATTCCATACCCATGTCATACTGATGTTCATGATTCTGCTTTTACCGATTTCGTTTCGCTGGGAGTCTTTTATCATCTTTATTAGAATTGCCATTTACACGAAAACTACTCAGTATTACATATTTCCTTGAGTGTCACTCTTCTCTTACCATTATATTCATATCTCTTTTTCAGATGAATACCACAGCAGATTTACCGCCATCCGAAGCCTGTTTAAACCCACACGTAAGTTTATACTTTATTCGAGTAAGTAACTTGAAACAGTAGGTTTAGTGACAATCATTAGTTTGTTATATAAATCTTAGGCCTTCACAAATTCTTGAATTCTAAATTTGGAGCGTAATCTATGAAAAACATCTATGTCCGATGTCCTATGTCCGAAGTAAAAACAAGGTCTCTATTGAAAAAAGACCTAAGAAATGTAGACTAGTCAGTGGGGTAGAATTAAATTGCACGACGTATTTACATTCAGTAAAAGTAGGGGGAATAACTTTAAAGTGAAAACAAAAGAATTTCTCATTACGAAAGAGTAAGAGAACTTGATTCAATTTTATTTATTACTGCTCTTTCCACGGTGTTCAATAAACAACTTTAGTACAACAAGTTGAGTAGAAGTCGACAGAAAACCTTCGAAAGAAGGGGTGACTTGTTCCAAACTAATTGTAATTGCCTAGTGGCCAACTACCCAGATTGGAGTTCATAAACGTCATAGGAATGAGTATATTATAAAATATTCGTAAATTCTGAACAGTGGGATTAGCTTCGAAGATTATTTTCATCTCAGAATATTAGATTACCATAAGTTCAACTTCTCGAAAAAAATTTGTATTGGAATTATAAGAATTTCACCGTTTTTAGTGTGTAATGGTTTCTTGCTATTCCTAACACAAAAATATCTTGCGTGGGGATAGAAAATAAGTTATTTATAGAGCTATAATAAAAGTTGGACTTCCAATATAACATGATCATATCTTTTCAGATCATTTCCACAGAAGGAATCATCCGATTTGTGTATTCTACAGGCTGGGTCGTGCTAATATCCTCTTTTGTGAGCGGTTTCACATTTATTTTACTAGCAGCAGAGTCATCAGTACGTGACTGTACGATTGTATGGACGCTATACGTATAAGGGGCGGTGATACGGTGATACCGATACGCGAATTTCTCCATAAGATTTTCTTCCACAATAATCTATTTCAAAATTCTCTATGGTGTTGAATCAATCAAACCCTCATTTCTACTCAAGTACTTATGAGTACGTACATTCATCTCTTGAAGGTAGCTTTATTATTTCCTTTCAAACTCAAAAATTGACCTGTTGCTCATTTAGTTCTCCTCGTTTCTGCAAATCTACGTGATTCGATGTGCCCTTTTCAACATTAGAAGAAGAGCTTCAGACGAATGTCTTCATTTATTCCTTCTGTCTATGACTATTGGGGATTTTGTACTCACTTGTAAGTTTAGATTACTATTAAAGGGACGCGGTCACCTTTTTGTAGCTTTGTGTTTTTGAATTCAATGATTATTATTTATTGCAGCGTTGTGTTACCCTCTGGAGATCGTCCCCCGAGTGATGTCCGACAACTTTGCAATTCCGAAGGCATTGAACATCTGTATGCACTTCGTCACGTGGGTCGGACTCTCCGCCAGCAGTATATCTCTAGTTCTACTCAATCTCGACAAACTACTCTACTTTAAAATGCCTCTCAGGTAAGTGTTCACCTTGGAAGTTATGAGGGTTTCAGCAAAATAGGCAAGCCGGTCATAATCTGTAATATCTTGTATTATAGGTATTCAACATTCGTCAACCGGCGACGTGGTATTTTGATAGTAGTTTGCGTGTGGAGTGCTTGTATTGGATTTGTATCAGTTGCGTGGCTCACTGGATGTTTTCGGTAAGTGGTTTATCTCTTTGTTTAACTTTTTAGTTGTACTAATTCGCCACCTTTATAATAGTTTGTCTCCGCAAAGCCACCTATTTATGACAGTGTTATGTTTTTGTGAGCCTTTTTAGGTGACGATTCGAAAAAAGAATAAAAAAGAAAACTTTAGATGTGTTGACGAATACTGCGAAGTGCTTGGATTGTTTAGTGGGAAAACGGCAATGTACGTCGCGTTTTCAGTGAGTCTTTTTCATTTTTTACGCTTATTATTTATCATATTATCATTGTTTACAGGTCAGAAATAGCCCATTTTTCCTTTTTGTTCAGATGAGTATCTATTTATGTTCTTTATTTACACCTACAGTATTTCAGTTCTCGGTATGCGTTTTACCGACTGTCACCTCCTTGGGAGTCGCACTTTATATACTGAAAGTGGTGTCTATGCACAAGAAACGACTGGCTGAAGGTGAGAAATTGCAGACTTTTTTACTCGGCACGACAAGTTCCTACAACGCGAAACCTCGCTTGCCGCGCAGAAAAATAAGCAGCGAAAAGCGCGTTGCGAGTGCGCCACCCTAGAGAGGGTCCGCCGCTCGCACTTTTCACCCTAGAGAGGGTCCGCCGCTCGCACTTTTCACCCTAGAGAAGTTTTTTTTTACTCGGAACATTTTCACTGGGGACAAGTTCCTGCAGCGCGAAACCTCGCTTGCCGCGCAGAAAAATAAGCGGCTAAAATCGCGTTGCGAGTGCGCCACCCTAAAGAGGTCCGCCACCGCTCGCACTTTTTGGGCGGCCAATGTGTAAGTTTCATCAGTGCTAACAATTGGAAGTTAAATGTATCATAATGTGGATAGTTTGGAGATCTATCATTATCCTTTATTTATGCCCGTTTCCCACAATGATGTGACTCCGTGCAAATTCCTCTCTTTTTTTCTTACTTCCACATTTGATTATTCATTTGTGTAAGAAATCGACTCTGCATTCAATCCCATGACTACCTTTCTCACGATCCTTATTATTTATGAATCAATTATTTATTAATGTATTCCTATTATAGACTCTCCTTCACTCTATCTCCCTCTCTCTCTCCCTCTACCTCTCTATCTCTCTATCTCTCCCTCTCTCTTTATAAAGGGTTCAGTCATAGTGACCGGGAACTTTGCAGACATTCAATAGAAAGAGAAACTGAATATCAATATTTATCTGACTGAGCATCGTCTGACCAAAGATTCCCTAACCTTTTTATGAGGAACTCACTACGTGAGCCTGGCTACTTTCTGCAAAGAGAAATCTCACATGACTGAGTAGCACGGGAAAAGGACGGGTCCTATCCACATCCGTTTTCTGTACTAATTGAGTCTATCAGTAGTCCTAGGTCTCTGCTTTATAAGTCTAATAAGTGGACGTGTTCATGAGGGGTTTGCAAATGAGTTCGCACCCCTCTAACGTGGCAAAGTAAAGGAAGGGTTTTGCAAAAGACTAATACATCATCCATGGGCAACCATAATGAGGGGACACGCTTGCGTATGTTCAGACTTTTTTTGGAATGTGGGTGGCTTGGTCAGAGGTTCTTTGTGGACTGACGTAACATCATGGAAACTTAGGCGAAGTTAGGGGGGACAACAGTTTTAACTTTCCTAGAAACTCATGTGAAATCAGTGAACAAGTAATAGGCATTCAACCCAGTACATACACCTTTGAATCTCCAAAATTCAAAAAGCGAGCTCATCTTTTATAGTAAAAGAATAAAGTTCATTCGAGCCACCTCGACAACGAGTATCGATTGTTTGAAGTATAAAATAATGAATTTCTTTATTTCAGAACAAGCGTTATGTGGTACGGAAGGAGCTGCAGCACGACATGCGGTGGCTTCCCGACTACGAACTTTTTACTTCATTTTTATGACGACGATATTCACAGCATTCACGCTTCTGCCTTATAGGATACTGGGTGAGTGAGCCACTGGTATTCAATCTTTCAATATGTGCACGAGGTACACTTTGTTTAGTTGAAAAGTAATTAGCTTTTTGCTATGAAACTACTTTCTTGAATTGGCGCGGCAGGTGCGCTACAAGTGCGCCATAAGGTGCGTCAGTGGGAAAATCAACCAAATATGTCAAAATTGATGTTTTAGGTATCAAACGGTCTCTTGAACCCGATCGTCAACAAGATTGTATATCAGTGCTATTTCTATGGATTATGAACTACTTGATCAATCTAAATGCGGTACGTTATTTCTGTCTTATCACTGTAAGGTAGGTTGAACTAGACTAGGCTAGCACAACGCGATACTCGGCGTGTGCGCCGCGAAGAAATTTGTGGTGAGCGGCGAAAAATGTACTTCGCCCAAGTTTCGCCATGCACCAAAAATGTGCGCGCCGACAGCGCCCAGTCCGGGCCAGGTTCTCACCGCTCGATATAACTACATAACTACGTATTAGACGATCACGTAGCATTAGAGCGTATCCATAACTTTGTTTAATTCAACGTGTTCTTTTTTAGATTCTGAATCCGTTAATAACAGTGACTGTGCTTCCACAATACCGTGCCAATTTTGTGCGACGTCTTCTGGGAATGGAGGTGCAAAATGAGAAGACGAAATCAACGGCCGTTGATCTCTGAAGATTTATAATAAGTATAAATAAAGTGAAAACATGTTTTACATTATTAGACCTGTTACCAAGACATATCGTCTGTTTCACTTTACTGTTGTCTAATTCTATGCAAAGAAACTCGCGGGAGTACTTCGTACTGCGGAAACAAATGAATGCTGTACCAGCAAACAAAATAACGTTTATTGAATTTTTTTGCAATAAAATAGGTTGAGGTGTAAATATTTTTAGGGTTCCTTCAGTTTAGCTGACCTTTCATTCAAATCATGCAGAAAACGCCAAATTTTATTTTATTTCTGTTCTTTTGTTGTGACTTTTGAATAATAAAATTTTATTTTCAATCTGTTAAAGGGACGGGCCCATCAAAATAAACCTATATTTTGCATGTTTTTATAATTTGTATAAAGGGGGTTTATTATAACATATGTACACTAAGTTACGGCTAGACTTTATCCCGCTGAACTTTTTCGGTGTCGATAAACTCAAAAGTATACCGTAGAAGACCAACAATTGCACCCTTATTTCCTTACCGCGTCTCCCGAGGATACCTCGCTCTGATTGGGACCCGGGAGACTATCTGTCCATATAGCCACATTCCCCCGGGACACGCGACAAGAAAATAGGGTGCAATTGTTGGTCTTCTACGGTATACTTTTGAGTTTATCGACACCGAAAAATTTCAGCGGGATAAACTCTAGCCGAAATTTAGTGTAGATATATTATAATAAACCCCCTTTATACAAATTATAAAAACATGCAAACTATAGGTTTATTTTGATGGGCCCGTCCCTTTAATTGCAGCTAATTCATAACTTATATGCCGCAAATATTTTAGAGTATTCTCATTCGATCAATAATGAACTCGTTACGCCTGTTTGTATGTGCAATTGCCACCGAGCCTCAGCAATTGAAATGAAGTAATTGAAAGATTGACACGTAATGCCTACGTGAGAATCTATCAAAAAAAAACCAGCCACACGTATCGAATGCAGTTTTTTTACTTACAACTATTTGGCGTGAATGTATGCGCTCGACTGTTAGTACACTTGAGGTATTGGTTGATTCTTATGTCCATGACTGTTACCGTACATAGACAATATTTGAATGTTGCCATGCCGCAAAATTGCCAATTCTGCACTCTTCACGCGAAAGTGCGCAATCTGCGTTGTATCTTATTTTTGCGGTATATTCCTTGCATCTCTACCATTTTTAAATGTAGTTTTTCAAACGCAAAAATAGGCAAAATTATTCCAAACGCACCCGTAATGTAAGCCATTTGCGTATGCAGCGCTCGGCTTTGGCCTGCTCTGATAGGGTTACTGAGGGGTTAATCTTACCACTTCCGCCGAAGGGTTCGTTTATTGTTAAACTGAACCCTTCAGCTGAAGTGGTAAGTTTAACCCTTAAGTGCCCCGACTACGGTACCGCGTTTGTGTTTTAGAGCGCGCCTTCGGGAAAATTTATGCGGGTAGGTAGCACCAAATAGTGTCGCAACTACTAAAATATGGTAACCTATCCAAAAATTAGAGCACACTAAAAATAACGAGAAATTTGCCTTAAATAATTTTATTATAATAAAAGAAACGAAAACCAGCCAAAACGAAATACAAGATGAACATAAAGGAAATTTGCCTTAAATAATTTTATTATAATATAATAAAAGCAACGAAACCAGCCAAAACGAAATACAAGATGAACATAAAGAATAAGTATAACATAAAGAATAGTCGTTCAGATATGTATTTTAAATAATCGTTAACGATCAATGAAAAAACTGACATTTCTGGATAGAACCTAACGGTAAGTAGATACGATAAGTAGGCGCAATAAACAGCAATAAACGTTGGAGCAATAAACAATTTTAGAGGAAAACTATATTCGGTACATCTCATACAATAACGATCTAACAAAGTAAAGGCATACAGGCCAAGAAAAGTAGGACAAGACAAAATAGGACAAGACAAAATGCGCTGTCTACAAAAGAAAGCAAAAGACAATCTTTCTAATCTCCATCTCCATTCACACTTCTGCATCAGCGCAGCGCCACTGCAGAACATCCGTCAGATTCCAGTCAGACCATTTCAAGATCTTCGCAGTTGATGTACAGTTGATGAACACGCCAGGGGAAGAGGGGACGCAGAAGGCACAAGAAGCATCACATCTAAAAAGAGAATAGGAACGCGTACATATCTAGACAAGATGAAATTAACGAAATTCACTGCTCATTTGAGGATTGAGAAGATGGTGTGTAAGTAAAACATACCACAGTGGAAAAGGCTACATTCGGCGATGTTCGTATCGAGAAGCAACACTCCATGCCGATTCAGGACAGTGATCCTCCTCGTCCCACGTACTCGATGCAGCGCGTTCTATAAAATAAACCAAAAGCAGAATAATTCGAATAACATGAACAATACAGACCATATTTCAATAATAACATGAATAGATAAAGAGAGTTACACCACAAAGGCAACACATCAATACTTAACTAGTAAAATTTATAGTAATTCACTGGGAAAACACGAAGTTTACTGCAAAGTCCAAAAAAAAATGCACGCTGCGGAGGAAAAATGCACTATTCAACTTAACCGTTGAGTTTACCTAGGTGTTACGTAACACTTCCACTGAACACTTATGGGGTTTGTTTACGTGTTCAGTTTACCCAAGTAGTGTACTTAACCCTTCAGTTTCCCAGCCTAGTGTCCTGTCGTCTAACAAAATGGGCGAAAGCAAGACGTGTGATTTCATTTGCTGTTTTTGACCACTTTTGCGTTCACTAATCACTAAATGTACTTAGAAATCTATACTCCGAGTGTCTATGTAGTTCCGTGTCAGCTGACGAAGTTACTTAACAATTACATTTGCATGTTCAGTTCTTTGTCTTTCCTAACCTCTTTATTTGTATTTTAGTAGGGAACTGTACAATAATGGATGAGGATTCTACTTCACAGTTCCCTTGCACGACTGCACGAAGCCGTGTCTCATCAACGGTATGCACCTCCTGATATTGGTTGACAAAAAAAATGAAATAGATTTACGAGAGTAATGCCGTTATTTCCTCAAAAGGATTATAGACCTGACTGTCTCTAGATGTGCAGAGTGCAGAACAACAAAAGATTTACTTCCTGATTCTTTAGGCTATTGGCGACAGTGGCGAATTTCCATCTTTTACTATTGCTGGGACAAGACCTGAGGTATCTTTTTGCTGGAATGGTATATGGTAACGATTTAAATATTTCATAGGCTGCACGACCGCTGTCTTACCCTTGACTAGTACTTTAATGCGTATGATCGTGTGTTATTGCATACAGTGGATTGTGGGCAGTCTGTGAATTAGAAGTTTGTGTGCCGTCCACCGGTCCTTAGTGTAAAAGACCAACCAACTTATTTTAGGGATCTGGATTTGATACGTTTACGATTGCCGGTACAACGGGAAGCACGTTCAATCCGAAGGCAGGTTCTTTCTTTTTTTATGCTTACTTCTTACCTTATACCTTACATTTTGGATTTACATAGGCCGGCCAGTTTCAATTACAGGAACCGGGAATCGAACGTCTTTTATTGCTTATTCTTTGTTCCATTTCCAGACTACGAAACTCCGTCTACCCCGCGACTCTGTTCCAAACCTTCACAATCATCGCCAGAATAGAAGTAAGTTAATGCTTAAGATTATCAGGTGTAGTGTTACTGGTGTAGTAGAACATTGTCCGGTTGATCTATGATCTATCCTTGTAAAGGTGCTCGGTGCACTAACTGCATTAAGTCGTGTTGGGTGATAGGGTGATAGTGATGGATTGGAATTTACGTAGATGCGCGTCAAGTCGCTTTGTCTTTGTCAGCTGGTGAAATAAGGTGTGTTTTCAATTCATTTGAGTTTCAGCGAGGTGAAGTAGTTAGTGTTTTCTGTGGAAAAGTACCTTAGAGACCTTAGATACCTTAGAGACTCTATGCAAAAGTTCAATGTTCTTTATTTTGCAGATCGCTTTCACAGTATTTGCTACACTCCTGATTCTGCACATTCGCCTCGTGAAGTAAAGAAACCTGCCAATCTTCATATTGACTTCAGAGCCGGCGACGCTACGTATGTTTTACGTCGATATTTCGACTACTTTTTTTTCTGGACATGCTAACAAATTGATGTGCAGTTCCTTAAAGTGTTCTTGGTTCTTGGTTCTTTATTTCTTTTATATATACAAGTGTTTTGATTGTGGCTTCCGTTTTGGGGTGTGGGAGTCAGGAGTCAATGTGCCTCTAAATACATTTCTGTTTATTTTATGCATAGTGAAACACATTTTAATCGACGCTCCACTTCACTTGCAAGCTTGTAGCTACTCGGTGAGTTGAAGGTAACCATGATGGTTTGTGTCTCACAGAATAGCACTTTCAGTTTCGGTCCTTTCCCGACTCCGCCCAAGTCTGCCGGCCCTCACGGTCCCTCGATGCCCAACCACTTTGCCAGTGCACCCACAACCCCCCTTGACAAGCGACAGTTTTGTTTCGATGATCCGCATCCGCGACGAGTATTCTTTCCGCTTCCTGGTGTAAGTTTTGATTTGATTCCACTTTACTTGGCCTGTTTGAATGTTCGTTTTCATTCAACTTGCTATGGGTCTCGTTTGGTGTAGCCTGTAGCGTCTTTCCAGCAACCTGACAACATCGCCCACCTTGTAAAGGTGAAATTTCACTATTTACTTCACAGCTGGTAAATCAAGACATAAATTCCATATTGCATGCATAGATGATGGTGCCCTGTTTCCGTTCATGATCATGAGAGGCGCAGTTTGTAGTTTATAAAGCCGTGTATTATGTAAATACAATAAGTTTCACCCAAATATATGTTTGAAATTGTCTCGTGAAAATCGTCTAGTCAAGATCAATCCGGAGAGGTTGGAGCCTCCAACCTCGTTGGAGCTGATTTTACGCACCACTTTATGCCCAGAGTAAAGTTTATTCATATCCTTTTCAGACTCCCACTTCTCCCCTTCCTTTTGGACCTCATGTTCCTCCTCCGCCGTTCAACTCGCCAATCGCATCTCCGCCCCGGTTCGCTGAGCCCCTTGGTTTGCCAATTAGGTAAGTGTTACGTTAGGTTCGCTCTTACGGATGTGGCACTTGTGACATTTGTTACGGATGTGACACGTGTGGTAGTTGCATATGGTGTAGCAATTATTACTCTCGCTGTTGCCTCCAGATAGCCTCGATTGTGAGGTTTAATGATTACTATTTTCTGAATGATAATGAAACACGCGTGTACTCATTTCTTAACTAATAAGAGCATCCTATTACTCTAGGGGCTTTACCGGCTAATATATACACACAGGTATAAAAATCGGGCGTAAATTGGAGTTCATCTCATTTTAGTTTAGTTAAGTTCCACACAAAGATTAAATGTTGGCAATATCCTCCGGGGATGGTTCTTGGTTCTTGATTTTACGCACTGCTTTATGATAGTCTGACAAATTGCAATAAATTTGTCAAAGCATACAAAAAGTCAGCTCTGACCGAAATGGAGTGACATTCTTGCCTTCTTTGCTTACGGCAATTTATGATTTCCTTCATTACTAATAATACTAATTCCAATAAGAATTTAAAAGACTAGATAGCGTAGCGAGGATGTGCAGGAGTATCATCGTATTTAATTGTTCATTCAGATCTCGGAACAACGGATCCGGAAATGGAAATCGACCCTAAGGAAGGTCTGTATTGTGGATTGCTGTCTACTTTGATATGATTGAGCATTACAACCTACGTCTCTTCGCTTACAGGTACTATTACGTTTGCTGTGATTTATTTCCCTGTTATGGTTTATGACCTTGTGCCGTGCCACCCTCTCTAAAAAGTCGTTGTCTTGTATATTTTGAGGTTATATCCTGAAGTGTTCCCGTTGTGTATTTTTACAATGTATGATATTATATATCACTCTATTCCCAGTTATCCAATTACCCGTTGAGGAATTTTTTATGTGGGAAAGAATGAAGCACGGAACAGTGAAACATGTTGTCACGTTCCGTACTTGTAGTTGATTCTGTTCTCGGTTCCCGTTTTGTTGTAAGTTTGACCGATGGATGTATGAAACTTCTTTTATGATGAGTACTTTTAGTTTTAGTTTTAAATGATTTCACTTTTTATGTATGTATTTATTTATGTTCATGCTTTTCACTGTGATGCATTATCGTGCATAACACGATCCTAAGTCTTTATCTTTTTCAAAGCCTTGATAACTCCCTATAGTTCTAGGGATTTTGATCGAATAAACCCATTGTCAAAACCCATTCCATAGTTAATCGAACAGTTCAGTTAGCTATTGGACCAATTGAACTGTTCAATTTCATATGGGTGATTGTACAGTACTCTGACATTTCTCATGTTTTACCTAAATATACGGAGTGTATTTTTAGAGTCACATTTTACAGTGTCTTTCTTATATCCTCTAATCCTAAACTATTTTGAACGTTTTACCTCCTATCCCTGCTTTTATCATTTTTATTGTATTATGTAGCATGAGTTTTATTTTATTGCATGTCGTGGTTTGATAAAGTCGCCAGTTTTATTTAATAATGTGTTTACGTTTTATATAAGTTCCTATTCCTAATAAAAAATTGTTGTTGTGCAGTTGTTGAGACTTTTATTTGTGTTCCGGATGGTGTTTTCTCACGCCATAACTATCTCTCATGTGTTGGTGTCTTGTCGATGTCGTTCTCTCTTCTCTCGTGCTTGTTTACGGCAATGTGGTCAATAAAAAGACTGCCGGGTTCCGGGGCCTTCGCATTTGCAATGCCCTTTTGCTTGAACTTTGCACATACGTCTGGCACTACTGCAGTATTTATATTGTTAAAGCGAAATACAGGCCGGTTTTTGAAACGCAAGTCTTACGTATTTATGCTAATTTACGCGAATCTAGCTCGATTTTTTATTCTAATTTATGTTTATTTGCATACCTGGTGTACTAGATGTGTTTCAAAAACCGACCGGTACTTCGCTTTAAACAAAAATGTTGTGTCTTATGGGTTAGTTAGTTAGTTATGATAAAGTAGCCCCCACTGATTGATTCAGCACGGCGCCGCAGCTAGATAAGATAAGAACGTTGTGTTTATCGTTTGTCTGTCTAGCAAGTGCCACTATTTCGTTTTCTGTTCCTGCGAAAGGGATTGATGTTTTAAAGTAATTTTTTTGTGTATCTCCATTTCAAACTTGGAATTTCAGGTATTTGAACCAATTCACTGCATTATGACAATCAAGGTATTTATTTTAACTTAATAATTGTTCGTAAGGGTATCAATGGATTTTACAATTATTTGATTTACTTTATATTTTGCTCATTTGATTTAGATCGGTATTATTGGCGGATCAGGCCTTGAGAATCCGGATATACTAAAGAATGTGAAAGAGGTTGAAGTCACCACACCCTATGGAAAGCCAAGTAGTCCATTGAAGGAAGGTATGTTTGAAAAATCCTAGATTACATCCTTGATTCGAATGTTGATGTATACGGTACGAGTGATTTGATAGTGACATTTCTAGCCTTCGTTCCTCTTTTGTTTGCGAACACATGCTTATTCATTTAGGCGACATTGGTGGTGTTCCGTGTGTGCTTTTATCGCGCCATGGACTGAATCACGAGTTCAACCCATCAAGTGTGAACTACAGGGCCAATCTATGGGCACTTATGGAAAGAGGTGTGTCTGATGTATAATTATAATTTTGGGTTTACAAATTAAGAATAGTGGGTTCTAACCGTTTCAAATGAAACTTGAGATCACTTCGAATGCAGACTGAACATTAAGTTATAGATACTTCTTTCCGATATTAATTATCGTATAAATCGTATTTTTCACACCTGTTTAGGCGTATCAGTTATAATTGCCTCAACGGCGTGTGGTTCACTGAAAGAAAATGTGAAGCCTGGAGAACTTGTGTTTCCAGATTCAGTTTTCGATAGGTTCGTTGATATTTTTCTAGTTTCCGTAAGTAACACAGAGCGTTGTCCACACATGAGTAGACCAGTATACTAGTGATTCGCTCATCGAGACCCTCGACGTAGTTAACGACGTAAATTTGCATGTTAATTTTTAGACCCCAATCTAATTTACTACAGCGCGGGGGTAATTATGTTTAGTTTAAAATTCATACATCAAGCTATTACAATTCTTTCAGAACTAATCAGCGTATCCAGACATTTTTCGACGGTGAACCTGGCCATCCTGAGGGTGTATGTCATATCCAGATGCAACCAGTATACAACGAAAGATTGAGACAGGTATTCATTTTTTTTTACTATTTTTTTTTGCTTTGGCTCTTTGGTTGTATATGTGGATCGAGATTTTTTCCAGATACTCGTGGATTGCGCGAAGAGGTTTTCGTATGCACATCATGACGGAGGGTTTGGTGTATGTATTGAGGGACCACGCTACTCATCCAGGTTGGATTGAAGTGTTTACTTTTATTTCACTTCTATTTAGTACGGGGGTCTTTTGGGCTTATGTTCTTCCATGTCCATGGCTGCGCGTCTCATTTACGTTTTATGCTTTTAGGGCGGAATCGCGTGTTTTCCAAAGTTGGGGAGCGTCATTGGTAAACATGACTATGATTCCTGAGGTTTGCGTTCATGTCTAATACTTTGGTCTCTGAACTTCTCAACAAAGAAAAAAAAACTTTTCTCGTTATTTTTCTTTATTCTGGAACATGAGTACGAATATTTCAGTGTGTATTAGCAAAAGAATTGGGAATACCGTATGCATCGGTGGCTCTGGTTACTGACTACGATTGTTGGATGGAAGGCGACCATGTACGGTTTGGACCATGCATTTCAACAATTTACCTTTTCTTATATATCTCGGGGGTGAAATCTATTTTTCCGATGATTTTGACAAATTTGCAACATGCTAGTGGGTTATTCAATAGACTACGTGTAGTATATGGCGCCCTTTTTCACATTATTTTTTTTTCCAAGAAATTTGTTTCACATGTGTTGCTCAATTCTATTTGTGAATAAAGCTGTATATATAAATGGGCATTCTCGGGAATGGCTGGATGTCATTCTACAACTGTATTTTAAATTTGTCGGGTGTACCTGCTGAGCACCTCTTGCAACTTTCAGGTCTCTGTGGATCTCGTGATGAAGACATTTGCGGAAAACGCTTCAAAAGCTATTAATTTGTTTGTGGCAGCAGTGGGTGAAATCTCTCAGCAAGACTGGACTGATGAGATAAAACAGCTAAAGGTCGGTATTGAGCTGTTGCTACAATCCGCAATTTATATTCGTGCTCTTAACAAGTCATAGTCGGACTGCTCTTACTTAACAAGTCATAGTCTATATATATTTTTTCAGAAATCCGCTCGAGAAGCTGTCATGGTGTCTCCTGACGTTGTAATTCCCCATTTGCAGTATTAGGAATGATGTTTGTTTGATTAGACACTGAATTTAGTGCCACATCCTGTTTTTCTATCTAAATCTCGACTTGTTGGTTCACTGAAAACCGGTGAACTTGATATTTTATGTCTTCGTTTCGGCGCGCAACATTATTTTTTTTGATGAAAACGCTTCAAGTTCTCGTTGTTGTCCCATACTTGGGTTCTCGTTCTTGTCCCATACACGGAAATTTTGCATGTTGTTGAAAAAAACTGTGATATTTTAAGTCTTGCGACTTGTGTTTTGTTAAATTTTGACTTTATTGATTTCCATTCTAACTTTAGCATACATATCGTTAATAAATTGCTTTCGCTGCAACTATTTTTTTTGTGACAGATTCCATGGTTCACTGCCATATATCTTTATTGTCCAACTTTTTTATTTGAGGAGGTGCTTTGTACAAGCTTGCCGCATATACCGGGAAGGTGATTTTTTTTTAATCTTTTGAAACATTTCATACGATTACATGCTAAACAATCAAACACTTCGCCACAGGGTTTTGGTCCACAAGAGCCTGTGGCGAGCTCGATATGAACGATATTCACTTCGCCACAGGGTTTTGATCCACAAGAGCCTGTGGCGAGCTCGATATGAACTAAAATTCACTGTGCCACAGGGTTTTGCGGACCAAAAGTCTGAGGCGAGCTCGATATGAGCTGATATTCACTGTGCCACAGGATTTTGTCCACAAGAGCTTGTGGCGAGCTCGATTTGAACTAAAATTCACTGTGCCACAGGGTTTTGCGGACCAAAAGTCTAAGGCGAGCTCGATATGAGCTGATATTCACTTCGCCACAGGGTTTTGCGCGAGCTCGATATGAACGATATTCACGTGCCAGTGACCAAAAGTCTGAGGCGAGCTCGATATGAACTGATATTCACTGTGCCACAGGGTTTTACGGACCAAAAGTCTGAGGCGAGCTCGATATGAGCTGATATTCACTGTGCCACAGGGTTTTGGTCCACAAGAGCCTGTGGCGAGCTCGATATGAACTGATATTCACTGTGCCACAGGGTTTTGCGGACCAAAAGTCTGAGGCGAGCTCGATATGAACTGATATTCACTGTGCCACAGGGTTTTACGGACCAAAAGTCTGAGGCGAGCTCGATATGAGCTGATATGCACTGTTATACGGAAAATGCTATATCCTTATTTTGCTTTGTGTGTGTTGTGGTCCAATGCCAACGGACAAGTAAGACTATAACAATATCCTATTTATCCAATAACAAGGGAAAATGAAAAACGAACAATCAACGGTATCGTAAAGATAAACAAACAAAAAAGGCAAGAGCTGGTAAAAAGTAAAAAGGATCGGCGGGTCTCCTGGTCAGTTCCCGATATTACACTAATCTGCTTTATATGGGGGAAGAAAGGAATGTGTAGGTGTCCTAATGTGTTATTGTAATATTTGCATACGTAATGGGTGATGGAAAATGATATACATATTACGAATTATACAATATATTAAATAACAAGAAAGCTAAATGAATAAGTTAAGGTTAAGGGCTTAATCACGGTTAACCGTGATACTCCGGCGGAAGGAAGTCGTCGTCCAGGAATCGTCGTAGAGGATACTGATAACGCTCGAGAGGAATTGTGGAGGAAATATCCTTGTTGAGGAGGAAAGGGAGTGGGATAATGGATAGGGTGTTGACATACTCTGGAGAGGAACTGTAGAACTAATTCCGGGGATCGCTGAGGTGGAATGGAACGACCCGGATGGAGTAGTCCGGGCACACTGCTACGTGGTGTGAGTCGGCATCGCAGCGCTTGCACCTACGCCCCCCCTGAGGACATTCATTGCGGGGATGAAGTCCCAGACAGCGGTAACACCTGTCGTGGCGCAAGAGGAACTGCCTCCTCTCGATCACACCCCTGAGGACGAAGCATTGATGGGAGGGGTGTGACTGTCTGCAAAAGGTGCAGAAAACTGCTGAGGTCGAGGACGGCGGAGCTCGTTGAGGACGGGGAGCAGAGGAGGTGTAGGAATAATGCGTGCGAGATCGTTGTGAGGGGGAACGGGAGCGATTGGTGGAGGAGTAGGACGGATCAGGCGTCGGTGATGGGGAACGGGGCCGGGAAGGATTACCTCTCTTTCGAGGAGGCTGGGCAGTAGTTGGTCGCTCACTACAGAATTTCTGTCGGGGAGGAGGGGTCTCTCGCGACGATTCTGATGAAGAATCGTTTGTAGTGGGCGAGGACTCGCGTGATGGGGACGACGACGAATCTGACGAAGAGACTTCTTCGTGCGGAGGTGGAGAAGGAGTGGATGATGGAGAAGTAGGAGCTGGGGACGGTACTTCTTGGATCGAACCCTTTTCCCGAAGGAGACCGGGAGGAGGAGGAGTAGATAGGTGGTGCTTAATATCGTCGAGCACATGATTAAACGAGCGGAATAGGGAAGTGGTGAGGATCTCTTCATCCGTGATATATCGCTTGCACTCGTCACCGGTAAAGGTAGCAAAGCCACCTTGCACACCCATGGTGACGAGCACCTCCAGATGGCGGAGCTCACGTTGGTGAAGGGTTATAATGCGTGGGAATATTTGGAGCTGTCCTGAATAACCATTGTATTCTTCTATAGTGGAGGAGTTTTGAAGAAGTTGGAGGAGGTCGTAGGCCTCCTTGACAGTCTGTTTTCCCTCAGTGAATGCCGTGCGTAAGGCATAGAGAGACACGTCGGCGTCATAGTCACCGACGGGATCGTGGAGCGGACGATAGGTGGACATCTGGAATCTGAGATAGTTATTGCCCAGGAAGTGGGATGTACATATAGGGACCAGCGGAGGGTATACGTGATGATGGATATTACAAATCTTTCTTGGGGAGGTGACGTAGGAAGCGAAAGAGAATACAACATGAACGAAATTGAAAAAAGACGTACAAGAGTAGGATAAAGAGTAAGCCAAAGCCAACATAACGTAGGTAGGTTAACCAAGATGTGATGAAGGAGAGGATGGAAAGGGAAGGAAAATGGATGTTATTGAGGAAGGAACCTAGGGTAGTGTAAGAAACGTTACTCAAGATGGAGCGAACGGAGGAGTCGCCGAAGACAGAGAGCGGAGTAACATCGAATAATTGACCGCGAACGTGGAGGGATGTGCGGCTTGCCGGACACTTAAGTTGGCAGGCAATGTCTGTCGCGGAGCGATTTTGGTGGAAAGTGAGCGTGAGAGGAGAACCCTGTGGGGAACATGGTATAGAAAAGATGTTGTCTCCACAACTGAGGAGACCTAGGGTACTTCCAAAGTCTGTGGAGCAGGTAATATTGGAACGAGCACCGGGCACGCAGTTGAAGCATCCGACTAGAGGGGATGCGATAGCGGTGCAAGTACTGTGGTCATAGGTGAAGGAGGAGAGGAACTTGTTAATATCGACTTGTAGTTGGAAGCTTGTGGAATGAGTAAAGACCGCAGAAACTGAGTCTTCATAGGGATGAAGAAGAACATCGCCGTGCGTTACTGGGAGGACTATTTCTGGGTTAGAAAAGTAGTTATTCAGATCAAAAGTGGAACAGTCACAATTGGCGTTGGTTTCTGTGGTGCGACATTGACATACCCGACTAGTGAACGTGCAATTGAAGTGCACAGCATGATGTCGGGAGGAGCACTGCAATTGTCCAACCAGCCCTGGTTGAGGTTGGTGTACTGGGGAGGCAGAAACGAGACCAACCTGACCGGTGTCCATGTTGCGGAGGAATGATGATCCGAGGAGAGGAGTATGGGGAACGGACGTGGACACGAGACTGACGGAAAGCGCATCGGAAATGCGTGTGTAGACTCCAGGCTGTAGAACTTGTTTGTACCTAGTGGAGCTAGTGGGAGTGTCGATGCTAACCTTTAACGCAACGACCGGGCGGAAGGAAGGACAAGTGAAAACTTGATATACCGTGTTGGAACGAGGAACCGCAATGACGCGGTAAAAGAGACAAGCGGAAGTGCAGAGACCGCAACCTTGGATCCAGCAACCACTCGATTCAGCACAATAGGAATAACCTGGAGACTCGTTAATGATCGAATCGAATTCGGGAAGTGTGGAAGTGGAAGGAAGGTGAGCACAATTGTGCTCTTTATTAGCGCATGAGCCAGACATTGGACAGCGCTTCACACTATGCACTTCAAACAAGTGATTACGTGTATAGTACTGATGTTGGCGGTTACACTGGTATGTTAGGGATGTGTAGCGTAGTGTGAGGGAGCCAACGGGAATGTTGTCCCTGGTGGTAAGCGTGAGGC